>VDFB02049217.1:99716985-99775366 GCA_007258455.2 Sequoia sempervirens | reverse complement strand
GAGTTATTGAAACTTCAATTTTTTCAAATAATTTTTTTTTTTTGGTATATTGGACTCAAAGTGGTGCTCCATATATTTTTAGCCAACAATTTTAGTTGGAAAAGTTGTGGAAGTATCTAACTTAGCTAGAATGAATCTTAGTAGATCATATGTTTGACAAAAAATGTTTTTTAGTTAGAAATACTTAAATTTAGTTGTGATGATAAACTGGCTAAAAGTGTGACATAGCTTTGTGCTTTTACCCATAATAACTTGACTCAACCATTCTATTGTGAGTGTTGTTGTGCCCTCAACACACACACCCCATTTAGAACGGGGACCCTCTCTTCCCTTCACCTTGCCAGGTCATTTTGTCATCGCCTCATTTTGCATGCCCTCGTTTTGGTGTCCTAAGTGGTTAGGGTGCCTCCAAAGTCTCATCTCAAGTTGACCATTTTTCATCCCCTCCAAATTTTCCAAGTCCTAGATCCTTGCGGAGCTCCTTTGGCAATTTTCCTTTGCTAGAGGTCTCTAGGCCTTCCAAGTCCATCCTAGCGGGTTTCTCTCGCCAGATTTCCGTTAGGCATTTGCGGTTTCAAAACGATTGAAAGGCTTCGCCTTTTTGTTCCGCAGGACCCGACTTCTTGATCACCGTCCTCATGACATGCTTTAACCGACCGTCTTTCACTTGCGCCCGGGTCCACCTTGCCGGATATCTCTTCCCGGAACACCATTATTCATTTTCCCTTCTTGAACGACCATCCTTCACCAGAGTTTCTCCCACCGGATCCCAGACTCTCCTTCGCCAATGGTTTTCTGCCCAGCACTTTGAATGGTTGTTTGCTCACATCCTTCAAGCCTCCGGGTTCTGGACCTCCTACTGCCATCTCAAAATTTGAATTCACCAACTTCTCGCCCACCGTACAAGCATTTATGAGGGTGCATTAAATGAACTTAGGGGTATATATATTTGGTCCAACCTGTCATTTTCACATGTTAGGTTGGCCAGAGAAGTTCAGAGCAAGTTCAGAGAGACCCTGAGCCTTCGTCGCCCATCGCCTTCATGCCTGCTGCCTTCATTTGCCAATTCCTCATGGATTTAGCAACTCCCTTCATCAAATTCTTGTGGTAAGTGTGTCGTCCTTATTCCCACTTAGTTTTCGGTGATTTTGCATTAAAATAATTGATAAATGGGGATAAAAATGCATCCATTTGGTAGAGGAAGATGAAGACTAAAAAACCATGTGATGAAATTTCAAGTCAACCATCAGATCACTCCATAGATTGAATCCAGAACTTCACTGCCCTAGTGCCATTCTTCACGTAGAGCGCTCGTGCCCTTCAGACCCAAGCCTCCCCGTCGCCGCTTAATAAAACTTCAAACTTAAATAACTTCGAAATGGAGGGATGCCTCCTCGAGTCCGTGACCCCGGATCTCCTTTCACGGTTCGCTGTTGAAATCTAACAAAATCGAACTCCTTGCCTCTAGGCGTGTTTGACGGGTCCGCTCCCACGGGATTCCATCCCTAGGATGTCGTATAACTTTCACCGTTCCAAACAGCGTAACAACCCCGTCCACCCAAGCCTTGGGATCCACCCTATAATTCGCCACCCAAGTTAAAAGAACAAACTGCCACATCTTTGGTTTCCTCCGGGTCCCAGTTTGTGGAGTTCCGTTCGCAGACCTCTGTTACAACTTCACCATTTCTCATGGCTATCAGTTGACCACACTCTACCCACCGGATCTCGAACTACTCAACGATGCATGAGTAAAAAATGGTTAAACTTAAGTGCCTTAGTCTTTGTCGGGTCCCCACCGTCGGGATTTCATCCTGTTATGGTCGTCGCGATAGGGAAAAGCTAGCCCATCCTTCCAACCTCCGGGGCCTGGTACTCTGGTCACCAATAGAACTTTCAATGAAGAAAATTTAAATCCAAGTTCTCATCCGAGTCCGGTCCGCCGGGTTGATACCACTGAACTTCCGCCTGCTGCTTGTCGTTCCAAACGGAAATTCTCGCGTAGCCTCCCGACCCTTTTGATCCGAACATTTAATCGAGTGAGTTATGTTGACCTCCCTTCAACCTCGCGGGTCCTGGACCCCAAAATTTCATCCCCGAAATGCCACTTCATTAGGGCCGCCTCAAACAACAAAACCCAAACAACTTTCCCTCTTCATGACTCTGAGTGCCCTAATGATGATCCAAATGACCTCCAATCTAGAAACCAGTCTTGACCCACATGCTCAAATTGGACCCTATTTCCCATGGACACTTCAAATTATCTTAATCTGAAGATGGGAGAAAAAATGTGGACTACCCTACCCTGTTCACCCTTCAAAATAGCAATCATGTTAGGGAAGTCCAGCCCCTAGGACCCGGACCATCCAAAGTCCTTCCAACAAGTTACTAATGACATTCTGGAGTAAATGTTTGATGTCTTGAATAATGTATCATCTAATTTGACTCCATCCATAGGGATTTTGGCTAACATTTATTTCTTCATGCTTGATTATGCTCATCACGCCTTTATTTGCAAGATATATGGAATCGGGTGCAGGACCCTCGGGGGTAGCTACAGAAAAGGACAAAGGAAAGAAAATAGGCAGAGCTCCTCGTGGAAAGAAGACAAGGATCAAATGAAGTACTAGTTCCAAGGGGAGTCATTGCATTCAAAGGTCATCACGGATTGGAAGGAGATTACAGATACCAACATTGGCCACATCAATATTGATGAATTTAAACAAAGAGTCAGAATTATCCCTAAGACAAAAAATGCTAGATCGATCAGAGGCAGCAGAATTGCTAAGGTTGTAGGCTTTCCTCCATCTCTTGTGGCCCGTGAGATAGTAATGGCTTGTAGGGGAGCATACTAGCTGGAAACCAGGACCATTGTAGACAGAGATGGGAACATTCTAGCTGACATGTTGGGTGAAGCAATAATGAAGACCTTCCACATCCCTACCTTTGGGGAGATGGAACTGCCAACCATAGAGGAATGTAAGGTAATGTGGGATCAAGACTCCATTGGGTGTAAGAAACTTATAAATCAATATTGGCTTAAAGAGAAGTGGGGAAACATTGCTAAGGTTCCCCAAGAGCTCTTCCACAATGATTTCTATGAAGATTATCATGATTTGGTGACCTTGTTGAGTAGAGTAATGGGCCTTCCCACTACTGCGTACTTCTAGGAATGGATGGTCTACTTTGTTGAGAAAATTCTTTGTAGAAAGGAGGATGATACCACACAGACTACATTCTACTAGGGAGGGATAATAAGTGACTGCTTCCATGAGCAGTTCATTAATGTTAAAAAGACCTCCAAATTTTACATGCCATCTTTCCTAGTTTACTCGCTGGCTGAACAGAGGCAGTATAGTGGATTGTTCAAGGATCCAAATGAAGAATATGGCCGAGAATTGAAATTTTATGATAGATACCCTTAGTTGTAGTTCAAAAACTTCAAGAGGGATTATTGCAGGGTGAATGACGCTTTCATAGGTCATATTATCAGATTGCTTGGAGGTGATTTCGAAAGGTGGGTCTCCCACAATGCTTGGGCCTTCCTCAAGCAATATGCTTTCCTGTTTATCCAATATCCTAAATTCACGTACATTTGTGCTCAAGGATTCATAGAAAGGCAAAACAAACCATCCCATTACCCTCACGATCGGATTATATTGTTAGAACTCTCCGCAGTTGCGACATGTACACACATTGCTCAGCAGCAAACATTTGGCGGGGATCCCCTATCCACTTTCTTTTGGCCAAGGGATGTATAAACTACATACCTCTCAATGTGCTAGAAATTTAGAAAAGGAGTTAGCGGAATACCATTTCCTACTACATACCGCCTATCCATGAATTGACCCATACAGGCATATAAGGAAGGCACTTGGACCTGACTATGCCCATCTACATCATGTTGAATATTTTTGGTCAAACTACCAAGATGATAGGGAGGTGTGCATGAGGCATTATATGTGAATGACTGCCTACTTTGTGAAAATGGTGAACTTGTTTCTGGTGCCCAATCAAGTGGAAGAGGATGAGAGCACAATTATGGACCCTCGGTACAATGCAGTCGCTAACTTGCCATTTTCATTGATAGACTGGGACAAGCAAGAGGTGGATGACCTCGATATCATAACTAAGCCAATCGAGGCTCATACAAGAGAATGGGTCAATGGGAAGGTTGCCTGATTAAAGCAACAAGGGGTCATCCTAACCTACCAAGGGCTCGAAAGTGAGCCTAGTGCAACAGATGATGGAGTTGCTACAACCTCAATAGGAGAAACATCCAAATCTCCTCCACTCACTCAGTCAAGGAAAAGAAAAGAGACTGAGGAGCAGCAGCCTAACCCAAAGGAATATGCAAGAAAGGCTTCGGAAGGTGAACCTTCCAAGAAACATAAAAGGTCGGGCAATACTCATGCAGTGCTCATTATTTAGGAGGACCCACTTGATGAAGGAGAAGAATGGAAATAGATCAGCCAAAGTCTCCACTTGTTGCCTCCGTCACTGTTGCTCCTTCGTTGTTGTCCCAAGCTATGGTGGCTACCTCCCCGCCTGCGGTGGACATTTTGGTCCACCTTGCCTCTTCTTCACCAACTGGGCTAGTCGTGGTGGTTGATTTTTCTTCCACCACCACCTCTCCACTCTTCTCTGCCTCTATGCCTCAAACCACATCGCTCTCACTGGAAATAGCAATGATTCCAATGCCAACACTCTCGCTCCTAGAAGCTTATTCCCGACACATGCAAAATGTCCCCTATGAACTTTTTGAGGTATTGTTGAATCCCACCATCCAGGCTGCCTTAGTGTAGGTTCTTGCTAGTGTTCCTCTCTCAAAGCCTCCAATGAAACCACTGACAATGGAAGCCACAATGCAAATATCTGAGGAGTTGGAATGATAAGAAAGGGAGGCCACGAAAGCATCAGAAGAGGAAGCAGATGAATACCATGAGCATCCAGAACATTAGCATCAGCAAATTGATAAGGAAGTTCATGAAGGAGAGGAAAAAAAGTCTTCTGAGAGCAGTGGAGGAAGGGACACCGGTACTGAAATTATACAAACATTTGATGTTGATTTTGAGGAAGAACTAGCCTGACAATTAAAAGATGTCAGGGAAGAAATAGAAAGACCACCTTTTGGAGAAAGAGGACAAGAAGGTGATAAGATGGAGGAAAGCATGGAACCTCCAATAGGTGAACAACAAGAAGAAGACCCCAAACATGATGAAGATATACCACCTCTACATGAGGAGAAGGAAGAATAGGAGAGAAAAGAACATGAAGATATACTGCCTCTACACGAGGAGAAGGAAGATAAAGAGGAAGATAAGCCCGAAGAAGAGGCTGAAACCTATAGGAATTTGCAGCCTTAGGAGCATGGGCATAAAGATGAACATGATGAAGAAAATGAAGAAGAGAAAGAAGAGGAGGCTATGAGGGAAGAAAGTCCCAAAGAACGCCTGCCCACCAAGTCCCCAATCAAGTGCCTAACATTCACCCAAGACTCCGATGAAGAAGAGGGAGAAGACAATAGAGTGGAGAAGGAAGTTTCCAAAGATAAGGAAATTGAAGTCGTAAGGGATGAAGAAAAAGGTGACAGTGAATCACCCAAAGGAAAAGCTCAAATGCCTAAATGGTTGGAAAAGTAGCTTGAGAAGAAGGCTCCTGCCCCGAGAGATCCAAGAGCAAGACTGGACATTATCTTAGCCCGAGCAAAAATCAGTACCAAGAAAGAGAATAAGCCCAAAGTTAGATCCAAGGTGACGATGGATGCTTCAGGATCTAGAACTATGCAAGTAGCTACACCAGTGGTGGGAAAAGAAGGGATAAGCTACAATGTGTCCACTATTGACTTGGGGACGACCACTAGAGAGTAGAAAGTGGAGCACCTGCAGGAGTTCATCACCACGGTAGTACACCTGATTCAGTAGGATAAAATCTCAAAGGAAGAGCTTACGGCACAAGTGGCTAACCTAACATCCTACATCCAGTTGTGGTCATCAATAGAGGAAATTCCTACCACATCTTTGGCCCCGCCACAATTGTTGTCAAAAGAACAAATAGACAAGATTGAAAAGAGGTAGAACTTGGATAAGACTACGAAGAGTTGGTTCCAACAAGTCTTGTACATAGGAAACATGGGCATCGGTCATGTTGTTAAAACAACAAACAAATTCTTATATCTTTAGAAGTCTCTTGAAGGTACACGGAAACTCTACACTGACTTCTCGATGAAATATGAGTCCACTTACTCGAAGATTGAGGCTATTCTCAAACTACCAAGCGCAACTTGGGAAAAGGAGCTTGCATTCAAAAATGATGATCACTAGCTAGTGGACGTATGGAAGCGAGATTTCGTGAACCGAAAGGAAAGGATGGAGCAAGTGCTTGACAAAGTGGATCCAGATATTGAGTGGGCTAATGAAGTTAGATTGGATTGTACTCGATACTTGAATCTAATGATGGGCTATGATATTCCTGTCGTGCAAATTGATCCAAAGAAGATAAAGCCCCATTTCTGGAAGAAGATAGAGGATGGGATGTCGGATGAAATCACCACTGATTTCATGATTTTTGCAGCTCAAGCCTTCACCCAGTCAGAACTGTTCAAAGACCACACTGCTAAATATGTTGAAGAGTGGGGAAAGCTCACCGACCAATCCAAAGAATGGAGTTATCAAGTGTTGCGATCTAAAATTTTGGAAGTTGATAAGCTCTAGCTGCTGATTCTGAAGTTCATGGAGTATGTTGCTTTGAAGAAGCAGGAAGGCAACCCTATTATTGGTGAAGACTTCCTCACAGAATGGCTGCAACAAAAGAGCAATAAGCAGAAAGACAAAATTCTATAGTTTTTCCACTAGAAGACAAAATAGGGATAAGGAAAAAGATGTATTTTAAAATGTAATATATTGAGGGGTAGGTAGAACCCTAGTTTGTAGTGAATCTTGGCCACACAATGCAAATTAATCTTGGCCATTCATTCTACTTTTGGGACACTATAAATAGGGGGTATCCTCTCATTTTCAAGAGAGAGTTGAGTTGTAATGACATGCTGCTTAAATTATAATAGAATGACATTGAATTTGGTGCATTTTTGAGTTTCTTTGCATGTTTCATGATTCATCTCCTATATCTAGTTGATCTAGTTAGATTTACATTGTTATTTAGTTAGTTATAGCTTGCTTTGATAGATTTGGTAATGTTGTTCTATGGTTGTGAAGATTTCTGCTATGTAGATGCCTTCCTAGTCCATACTTTTTGTTGTTTGCTACTGGTAGATGGTTGTGTAAAGTTAGTCTGGTCTTAAATTTAAAGCTTCCTCAAACTTTTATCTTTTTTCATACATGTATATGGTGGATGAATGGTAAAACATTTGCAGGCCTTAGAAGATAGCACAAATTTCATGAAACTATGAATTTTCTAATTAAGTGAAATTTTGTTTTAGGGAAGTTGTCCACAGTAAAAACCTCCATGATCACTGTTCATGGTTAGTTGCAGATCCAGGAACTTCTCCTCTCCCCTGCTCTTTTCCTTTTTTTTTAAGTAGTCTATGCTAAGGTTCATTGCACATTGTAAAGCCAAAACTTAAGAAAACATTGAAGTTTCAGACTATTTTTCAAACCTACAACAAAGTACATTTCAACCCCCCATCTTCAAAACTTCAATTTACAAGATCTACTTTGTTCTACCCAGCTTCGTAAGTCTGCCTTGTGATTACCAGAAAAATCACATCAAATATCAACTAAGGAATTCCATGCAAGTCATGGCTTGACACCCGAGAGACCTTGGGGTGATTTTCAGCAACTTGTTGTTGGAGATTTCCTTTCAAGAGAGGTAGTGCGCCTATGCACTGCTTGTGTTGAGAAAGTGCATAAAAAACACATCAACAAAATTGGCGCTAGAAGGAGGGCTAGGCTAAGATGGATCTAATTGGATTGCTCTCCCCCAAAAGGTTTCAAAGAATTGTAAGGTCGACACCAAACAAAGGGAAACTTCAAGAGTTACAGCCCCCCACAAGGGCTAAGGGAACTAAGGGACGAGACTCTGCCTCTTCCTCTTTCTCCATCGCTTCCACTTCCCTTCCAACTTCACCTCCTTCACCTTTCATTCATCATCCACCCACCACTTCAAACTACCTTTGGACCTCATCCTTCCGGAAGCCAGGGAGTTGTCTCTCTCCCTGCCCTCCAGGTTCAAGGCGTAGTCCAAATAGTCGTGACCTAGGTACAGCTCCAAATTACTATTCTGCAACAACAAATACAACCTTCACTTCCCTTCATGGCTTGGCTAAGGAACAACCCTTCTCCATTGCATTTCAATGCTTACCACGATATTCCAAAAGACCTGAAGGGCTTTTGCATGAAGTTCAACCCTCAGGATCCACAAAGGATAGTTGAAGAATATATCAAGATCTTCCAAGTGACATTAAAGGATATGCAGATTGATTAGGAAGACGTAGCATGTCGACTTTACCCTTACTCCTTGGGGGAAGAAGCCTTCTACTGGTACAACAACTTACCAACATGATCCATCACATTTGGGCTTTATTAATGAATGCTTTTCTACAAAAATATAAGATTCCCATCAACCCTTCAGAACTATACCAGTATTTTATGGTTGTTCGTAGAGAAGTCAATGAGCCAATAGGCTCTTTCAATGACTGATTCCACCGGGCATACTCAAGGTTTCAAAATCTTTATGAACTCAATGATGTTGTCGTTCTACTTACTTTGTAGAGACACCTAAAAATGGTCTGGAGAATCCAATTAATCAATACGCCTTATTTGATTAATTAATCTTAAATTCCTCTACTTAGTAAATAAATAGAAATATTTATTTATATTAAGTTCATTTATCAATTCTCCTATTTTTCTCTCCTAATTAAATAAACAAAATTAAAAACTTTGTTTTATTTAATTATTATCATTTTTATCACATTAATTCTCTCTTAATTAAATAAACAAAATTAAAAACTTTGTTTTATTTAATTATTATCATTATTTCTTCTATCTTAAAATTGAATACACAATTTAAATAATTCGTGTTATTTAATTTCACATTTCCTCTTAATTAAATAAAGATTGTCAAAAATCTTTTATTTAATTATCACTCTCCTTTAATTTAATAAAACCAAACCCTATAGTTTGATTTATTAAATTATTTATTCCTCATTTTTGCTAAATTTAAATAAATTAAAATTATTTAAATTTATTGCATAAAGTTTGCACTATTCCCTCACCAATAAATATTTATTTCTCACCAATCAAATTAATGGCACTGCCATTCACGGGAAAGCTTCAGGGAAAATCTGCAGGAAGATCTCTCAACAACCTTCCACCCACCTTCCCTCTTATATTGCCTGGTGTTTTCATGGGGAGAAACCATTCCCCATGATCAGCTCCTTCTTCTCATCCCAAGCCTTTAGATTCTCCAGAAGAAATCACAGCCCCTCATCCCGGTTTCCTGTACAATTGTGCTGCCGTGAAAGCTATAAATACAGCTCTTGGGCTGCAAGAAAAGGATCCCAACTAATGTAATCTTACTCTGCAGGTTTCCAAAGCACTCAAGCATCCAATTCATCCAACAATCATCCAGCAACCATCCAGCATCCATCCAGCATCAGCATTTGCAGTCATGGCTGCCATTAGCATAGAGTTTGCATATTTAGATTAAAATAGAGTAGCATAATCTCATTTCTCATTCTCTAAGTGTCACTTAATAGTTTAATTAGCTTAAGAATCTGAGAGCTAAGTAAATTAGAGAAGTCTTTAGAGTTAGAGAGCAATAGGATAGCATTTTGAAGCTTTTTAGTTTAATTTAGTTTAAATTCATTGAGTTTTAGATACAATTATCCTATTTAGAAGCGTAGATGCATTGTTTATTTAGTTTTCCCCTTCTACACGCTTACAGAATGGCGCCCACCGTGGGGCAATACCCCGTATTTTGCTAATTTTTGAAAATCTTGTCGTACAGGAATCGGCGTAAAAGTTTTCGCGGGATCGAGAGTTTTTACAGCGCGCCAGGTTCTTGTTCCAGCGCGCCCGGTAACTGTTCCAGCGCGCCGGGTTTCTGTTCCAGCGCGCCCGGTCACTGTTCTAGCGCGCCTGGTTTCTGTTCCAGCGCGCCACTTCTTTTCATTTAAAGTCATTTCTTTCATCTGGATCCGACGCGTCCGCGGCCAGATTTCATTTATTTCTTTCTGTTTGGTTAAAATTTACCAATCCTAGGGTAGAAACAATAAAATTTACCAATCCTAGGATAGAAATGGATAAAATTTACCAATCATAGGATAGAAATGGATTAAAAATGTACCAATCCTAGGATAGAAACATCACACTTCTTTTGAGGTTTTAAAAATTGAACATCTTGCTTGTCATGGAGCAATATCTCCATTAGAAGTAAATCATTTGTCTTTTGGGCTTAAAAAGAACAAAATCTTGCTGTGTTTGGGTGACAGGTTTATGCTCTCCCCTTAACTGGGTGCATCAGAATACCAGACTCACCATTTACTTTATGCAATTTTATGCTTTTGTTAAAACCTTTAGACAGGCCTGCCGTAGTGGGAAAAAGTACTCACCCTACGGGAACGACCTGAGTGGGGACAGCCAAAAGCCATGGTATTCCAACCCACTTTAAAATTTATGTGAATTTGGGGAAACCCTCTTTCAACGGAAGTGCGCAGGATAACCATCCCCAAAATCTTTGTTTTAAAGATTGGGAGGTCTCTCGAGGGAGTTTATCCATTTGCCGCTCCGAACGGAAACCCTATCTAAGAACTTAGAACTAGAAGCACGCTTGTCAGTTTCCGAACATTGTAATACTCGGCGGTGCAGGGGCGGGGAAGAATCTACCCTCAAGCACTCACCATATAATTGCCAAGGACTGTTTGCTCAGGGGATCCGGTATCCACTTCCGTCACTCTGAGTACGCACCTGGAAAAGACAAAAACACGGGCGCCCTCTAGGGGGTGACATGGCTGTGTGAGTCGACGCAATTCCAAGCTGTGGGCCGTTCGAGTATATAACGATGACCTTTTGTCTCTAGGAGTGAGTCTGTTTGGATTGTCTTATCTTGTTATCAAACCAGTAAAAATCAAGAAGAATCATTGATTCTTGAGAACATACACTACTTGTTTAGATTCTAGGATTTTAAATACAACCACTCTATTCTTGATTGCTGTGTTTTCTATCATTAAACTCAGATAAGATCATCACAAAAATCCTAAAAAAAATCAAAACACTTGTGATTTCTCATGATTCGAGATTGGGTATCCACCAAGTTTGTCAAGAAATCTCTTGCCAAACGAATCCGAAAACCAAAGAGGACACTTGCCTACAAACAACTCCTAAGAAAACAAAGGTTTCTATATCAAAGCAGGAAAGTTCTACTCCAACATCGAACTTTTATTCATAGGTATCACGATTTCTCTAGAGGTTATACAGACGACTACGCCGTAGCTCCCTTAGACTCACAAGCATACTTTCAAAGAAGAGCTCTTAGGCAACATCACAATCATAGTCAGAGAATTCGTCCTGAATACATCCCACAACCGGCCATCCAATATGATACCAGACCAAGTGAGTTTCATAGAATAAGATAGTTTTTTCTGTCTTAAACCCCTTCAGGTCATAGTTTTAGCGCGCCCAGTTTCTGTTTCAGCGCGCTTGGTATCTGTTTTAGCGCTCCCAGAATCTGTTTCAGCGCGTCCGGTTTCTATCTCAGCGCTTTGTATCTCTGTTTTAGCGCGCCTAGATTCTGTTTTAGCGCGCCTGGTCTCTGTTTTAGCGTGCCTGATTTCTGTTTCAGCGCGCCTAGTCTCTGTTTCAGCATGCTCTAATTTCTGTTTTAGCGCGCCTAGTCTCTGTTTTAGCGCGCCCGGTATCTGTTTTAGCGCGCCATAAAACCTGAAAAATAGAGAGTTAATAGGGCATTTTGTCAGCTTGCCCATATCAAATACAAGGTTTCTATCAGTTCAAAACAATTTTTTTTACAGTCCAGAACACAATAGTCATACAAAAAGAAAAGCTTTACCCCTATACCTAGATCTTGCAGCATCTTGCATAGTGTCGTTATCACCAAAATCTGAGATTTTCTGTCAAAATTTCCCTATCAAGGATTCTATCATCCTTTCATCACGAAACTAGACAAAACAAAATCAGATTTTAAATCAACAAACTTGACACTTATCCAATCAAATCCAAGATCAAAGTCTAGGGTAAACCTTTTAACGTTTGTATGCCTATCTTCACACGAGCAGCATATCAAAAACAACAAGAACAAGAAAATGAAAAAATAGCAGCCATGACTGAAGAAAACCCTTGGGGACGATATAGCAACACTGATCCTCTTATTAACTCACATGAGAAGGAAATAACTGCAGAAGAAATCGAGAAAGTGCAACAAGACCCTCATTTCCATAAATTTATGGAAAAGATGCTAGAGCAAGACATGGAAAAGTATCTTCTCTTATTAGCTGACAAAGGTGCTAAGCTTCCTAAAGACTTTGATGTCAATCAACTCAAGGAAGCAACCACACCTAACTCAACTAATATAGAGAATCCAAATCAAATAGATGCTTTGACAAGACAAATCCAACAGTTACAATTACAATTCCAGAATATCCAACAAGGGCCAACAAAGAGGTATCTATTACAAGACATTTTCCCTTATCCATTTGACTCAAGCATCAACATGATACCATTTCCAAGGTATTGTGAGTACCCAACATACAACAAATACAATGGGAGAACTGATCCGTTTGACCACGTACGAGAATTTCGAGCTATGAGCATAGAGTTCGCACACGAGGACTCTTACTTACTACGGTTATTCCCAAGAAGCCTAGGAAACACTTGCATGGAGTGGTTTTCTAAATTAGAACCTAGAATTCAATCCTTTGAGGAACTAATCAATAGGTTCATAACACACTTCTCATTCAACATCCAACATGGGGTAACCTTAAAAGAACTTTACAACACCAAACAAGAAAAGGGCGAAAAGTTTCTCTCTTTTCTCCAACGATGGAGAAGGCTATTTGCTAAATACCCTAGATCTATTCCTGAGGAGGAGAAGATAGAGATGTTCATTGATAACTTAGTAGATGACATGAACTACAGATTGGACTTACAATGTCCATCCACATTTGAACAAGTTATCGAAAAAGGGCTTAAAATCGAAGAGGCTCTAATCAAAAGAGGAACAATCAAACATTTCACTGAAGGTTCAAACAATAACCATTCCTCTAACAGCAACAACGAAAAGCCAAGATTTTGGCAAAAGAACAAGAATATTGATACCATGATCGATGCACATACATCTAAACCAGTATTCACCTTGACACCAACTACTACAAACAAACAAAACAATGGTTTTAATATCAAACAAAGTAGTGATCAAGGAAATAATCAAAACAGTGGAGAAACGAAAACCCAATCATTCCAACGACCCTCCAATAAATGAAAATTCACACCATTAGGACAATCGTTGGAATCAGTCCTCAAAAAACTCTTAAACGAAAAACTCATTCACATGCAAGAAGCTAGAAATTGGGACCCTCAAGTCAAACCATCATGGTGGAATGACTTACATTACTGTCACTATCATCAAAATAAAGGTCACATGACTGAAAATTGTTGGCAATTAAAACATGTGGTACAAGACCTCATAGATCAAAAGAAAGTATTCGTAGAGGGCCCTCAAACAAACAAGGATCATACAACATTCAAAAATCCTCTACCCAATTATCAAAAGGGAGAATCTTCTTTCGCAAACACCAAAGGTAAGAACGTTGGTTATGTTTATGATGCAACAATCCTTTGTTTTTCTGCTGCCAAAGAGGATGAAGAGTTATGCAATCAAATCAACCAAGACAACGACATTACATCTACCAATTTGGTACAACATATGGACAAATCCGAAAACCAAATCAATGTAGTCACACTCAAAGGGAAACAAGAGTACCAACCAGTTAATGCCACAACAAGGGCACAATCCAAAGTTATATTGAAAGGAGCATCAATATCATCCCCATCAGTGGATCCCCCCTCCAATCAATATAATCTCATCGATCAATTACAGAAAATACCGGCACAAATATCAATCTTGGAACTTTTGAAGATTTCCCCATCACACAAAGAGGTTCTTGAACAAGCTCTCGTATCAACTACAGTACCTAACAATCTGGATGTGTGTCAATTCCAAGCTATGGTGGGACATCTATCTGCACCTCATTGCCTTTCTTTTTCTGAACATGATGATGTATCACTCACCCATCCGCATAATTCCGCCCTTCACATTGAAGTCCTTATCCATAAACATCATGTAAAACGTGTCCTGATAGATGGAGGGGCCGGTTTAAATATTTGTACCTTAAAGCTGATTCGTGCACTAGGATACTCAGATGAAGCCATTGATACCAGAAGAAAAATCACAATCAAAGCATATGATGAAGAAGAAAGGTCCTCTAAGGATTGATCATATTACCCATTCAAGTTGGGCCTATTGTCCAAAAAGTGGTTTGCCAAGTCTTAGATAGGGAACTGACATACAACATACTGTTGGGACACCCTTGGATCCATGATATGCAAGCAGTACCATCTACCTATCATCAATGCCTAAAATTTCCCATCAATGGATAGGAGGTAACAATCACAGCAGACTACAATGACACCCAGGCTTGTCATACATTGAAGACATCTCAGGATACATTCATACCTAACAATAGAGAAGTTGGCACATCAGATAGTGAGAAACAGCAAAGCTTCATTTCAAAGTGGCTTCCAAAACAACAAAGATCACAAGAGATAAGGGTGGCACAATCTAACCCTTCAAATGTTGAAGAACAATTGGCTCCACTCTCACATCAATTCACCAAAGAAGTACAGATAAGTGACAAAGGAATTAGTGAATATGGTGTTGGACACTCATTCCATCTATCACAAATGTTACCCTCCTTACAAACACATGGATAGCCATCCACAAACACCCACACTTCACAACAATCTACAACAGCATTAGATGGCAGATTTGTAAAAGCTGGGAGCTTAGATGAAGAATCAGAAGATAAGGCCATACTAAATTGGCTTTATAAGGATGAGGAAGCCCCCGCTTCCACAAGTAACATCATAGAGACAACTCAATATGGGAAAGGAAAAACTATTCTTGAGAAGATGGGATATTCAGGACAGGGACCTCTTGGGTTAAGGAAACAAGGCATAACATAACCAATCCAGCCTCTTACGCTCCAACATAAGGATAAAACTGGACTAGGATACATAGAAAAAGCAAGAGCAGAAATCACCAATAAAACTGTGGAGCGTATTCTTCAAATAAGAGATAATTCTGAAACAGATTCAAATGAGTATGAGTGGGACAACTTATCAGAAGTTTCCTATGAAGATATTCAGATTGATATTATCAAAAAGTATACCCCCAATCACGAGGAGGGTCAAAGCTCAAGTTTTAATCCTATTGTCTTTGAAACACAAAATTTCAATGACTCAAGTGAAGATGAACGGACATCGATTGAGATAAATGATGTGGAAGAAAATACCTTTGTAGGCCTCGACATAACCATAGACAACCTAGACGACATTTTCGTCCGAGCTTTCACAATCGCTGACCTCAACCCATCTAATGATTCATTGCCTTTACTACATCCCAAACTTATCGAATGGGAAGCCCAACATCCTATTAATCTCCCTATTTTTGACAATGATTCCTCCATTATTAACTACCTTTGCTGTGAGGAATCCGATGCTTGTTCTACCAATACTTCTTTTAATGATGCTTTTAGGCAGGAGGATGCCAAACCTTCCAGTTGCAAAAATATGAAAGAAAAAAATGGATCTAATGGTGAAAATCATTCTATGACAGTATTTGATCCTAAAAAAGTAAAAATAAAGAACGTATCCGATGGCGAAAACCTCATTGAGGCACCAAAGGATGGAAGGTTTGACATTCTCCCGCAACATTACCATGACAGGTCATCAGTGTTAATAGAACCCACACAGTCTATTAATATTGGCACAGTGGAAAAAGCAAGAATATTACACCTGGCCGCATCCATGACAGATACAGAAAAGCCAGATTTTATCAAATTCTTTGAAGAATGATGCATCAATTTTGCTTGGTCATACTCTGGCATGCCATGCTTGGACACAAATCTCATTATGCATCACTTATCCTTACCAGATGGCACTAAACCAGTAAAACAAAAGCTGAGAAAAATGCATCCACATGTTGCATTATTAGTGAAAAATGACTTGAAGAAATTACTTGATGCTGGATTTATCAGATCTATTGACTATGCGGAATGGATATCCAACATTGTGCCTGTTTCAAAGCCAGATAACACCATCAGAATATGTACTGATTTCCGGGATTTAAATAAAGCATGTCCAAAGGATGATTTTCCTTTGCCAAACATAGACATGATTGTAGATCTCACAGCCGGCCATAAAATGCTATCACTCATGGATGGATTTTCAGGATACAATCAAATCAAGATAGCTCCTGAAGACCAAGAAAAGACAACCTTTACATGTCCATGGGGCACTTTTTGCTGGAACGTCATGCCTTTTGGGTTAAAGAATGTAGGAGCTACATACCAGCGGGCTATGACAACAATCTTCCACGACATGATGCATACCTTCATGGAGGACTATGTGGATGACATCTTAGCCAAATCTTACACCAGGGAAGGACATCTAGAGATATTGGCCAAAATATTTGACAGGTTGGAAAAATTCAAAGTCAGATTAAATCCAAAGAAATGTGCCTTTGGAGTAACATCAGCAAAGCTCCTAGGATACATAGTTTCTACAAAGGGAATTGAAGTAGATCCGGCAAAAGTCCAGGCCATTATGGAAATGCCACCTCCTAAGAATATCAGCACATTAAGATCTCTACAAGGCCGACTACAGTCCATCAGAAGATTCATCTCCCAACTAGCAGATCGGTGTCATCCGTTCAACCATCTCTTACATAAAAATGTGCCTTTCAAATGGGATGAACAGTGTGAGAGTACCTTCAATCAAATCAAGCATTATCTGATGACGCCACCAATCTTGGTACCACCCAGTGAAGACAAGCCATTATTGTTATATATTGCAACAACAAACATTTCTTTAGGAGCCTTGCTAGCACAAGAGGATAAAGAAGGAAAGGAACAGGCTATATACTATATCAGCAGGAAACTCAATGGACATGAAGTAAACTACACCTTCATTGAAAAATCATGCTTAGCAGTAGTATTTGCAACACAAAAATTGTGACACTATATGCTTACTCACACTATCAAGCTTGTTGCAAAAATTGATCCTCTCAAGTATTTACTGGGCAAAGCAGCTTTAACAGGAAGGTTGGCAAAGTGGGTCATGCTCCTCAGTGAGTTTGATATTCAGTATGTGGAAAGGCGAGCTATCAAAGGACAAGCCATCGCTGATCAATTAGCAGAAGCTCCATTATCTGACAGTCATCATATGACCATGGAATTTCCCGATGCAGATATCCTCAATATAACAACACAACCATGGCAACTCTACTTCGATGGATCCTACACACAACATGGATCAGGGGCAAGAATTCTATTTATCACACCTCTTGGGCACACAATCTCGCGATCATACAGGCTTACCTTCCGTTGCACTAACAATGTGGCAGAATATGAAGCTTTGATCCTTGGAATTAAAGTGGCTATTGAATGGAAAATCATAGAACTACAGGTGTATGGAGACTCCCAGTTAATCATCTATCAAGTCAACAATGATTATCAAACTAAGGATGACACACTGATTTTGTACAAGAGGCTGGTGGATGACCTACGAAAGTACTTCATAGAAATCAAATTTGAGCAAATACCAAAATCAGAGAACAAAGCAGCATATGCCATGGCCACAATAGCATCTCTTCTACAAATGCCTAAAACACAAGATCGTTATCGATTTATTGTAGAACAAGTATCAAACCCTGCATACGCTAATCCCAAATCCCAAACCATAAGCCTTTTGGATAGTGCCCAATCCTCCATTTATGGAGAAATTTATACTTATCTGAAAGATAATATCTTACCACCAGATCTTTCTCGCAACCAAAAGTGCAACTTCATACGCCAATCCGCCAAACATACCATTATTGTTGATACCCTTTACTGTCGAGGCCTAGATGGTACTCTTTTACGTTGTTTAGAACATGACGAATCCGCTTCCGCTTTACATGAGGTTCATGAAGGAATTTGTGGTACACATTCAAGTGGATTATCTTTAGCCAAGAAACTCCTTCGTTTGGGGTATTACTGGCCACACATGGAGCAAGAGTCTTATCACTTTGTCAAAAGATGTTCAAAATGCCAGATCCATGGCAATCTTATACATACACCAGCACAAGAGCTGCATCCATTTGCAACTACATGGCCTTTCTATCAGTGGGGACTAGACTTGGTAGGGAAAATTCACCCATCTTCATCTAATGGACACAAATTCATTATCACAGCAATCGAATATTTTACAAAATGGGTGGAGGCAGTTCCCTTAACCACAATCACTGGAAAGAAAATATCATCTTTCATTCTTAATTATCTCATTTGTAGATATGGGATACCCCAGTCAATCATCACAGATAATGGCAGGCCTTTCAAGAACCAAGACGTCCAAGAACTATGTGAAAAGTTCCACATCCAACATCGCTTTTCAACCCCATATTACCCTCAAGGTAATGGACAGGCAGAAGCTTCAAATAAAACAATCCTCAAAATTCTCAAGAAGACTGTAAATGAAGTGGGACGTGATTGGCATGTTCAGCTTAACCCTGCTCTTTGGGCTTACAGGACAAGCATCAGAACACCAACAGGAGCTACACCATATGCTCTTGTCTATGGATCAGAAGCAATATTACCTATTGAGGTAGAAATTCCATCCCTTCGAGTCTCACTAAAGGGACTCATTTCAGATGAAGATTATAGGGTCTCTAGACTTCAGGAATTAGAGCTACTTGATGAACGTCGACAACAAGTTGTTAATCATTTGACAACCTATCAACAAAGGATGTCTAGAAACTATAATCATAGGGTTAAACCTAGAGTCTTCCAGATTGGAGACTTGGTCCTACGGGAAAACCCTAGAAATCAAGCAGACAGAGAAAAGAAGGGAAAGTTTGAACCTAACTGGATAGGACCTTATGTCATCATATCAGTCTATGGATCAGGAGCATATCGACTGTCTACACCAGAGGGAGACATGTTGGAGGAGCCCATGAACAGCATTCAT
Source organism: Sequoia sempervirens (assembly GCA_007258455.2). Taxonomy (NCBI): domain Eukaryota; kingdom Viridiplantae; phylum Streptophyta; class Pinopsida; order Cupressales; family Cupressaceae; genus Sequoia; species Sequoia sempervirens. The sequence continues at coordinate 99,756,113 of VDFB02049217.1, read as the reverse complement.
CTTCGGCAATTCTACACTTGAGGATATCTAGTGCACGGTCAATAAAGTTGTCTCGATGAAAACCTGGCAAACAGGCATCATGATGACAGAAAAAGAGAGAAATAAACAAAAAAAAAGAAAAATAATGAAAAAAAAAAGAGGACACAATAAAAACAAGTGATGAAAACCTGGCAAATAGGCGTTACTTGTGATTTTCACCAAAACTCCTCTATCTATTGGGTACAGTGTTGTTACGATTGTTTCCTTTCATATCATTTCCATCTATCATTTGAGATTATCACTATCCATATCATAGCAAGGATACCATGTTTTACCCTAGCTTGGGGGCAACATCCTAATGTTATCTGGTACAAGTAGACTTTCAACTTGCATGGAAGGACAGTTAAACATAACAACATCAAGTGGCAACCCATCAAAATCCAAAAACATCAGAAAATTCAAAATCCAAAAACATCAGAAAATCCAAAATCCAAAAATATCAGAAAATCCAAAATCCAAAAACATCAGAAAATTCAAAATCCAAAAACATCAGAAAATTCAAAGTCCATAAACATCAGAAATTTCAAAATCCAAAAACATCAGAAAATTCAAAGTCCATAAACATCAGAAAATTCAAAATCCAAAAACATCAGAAAATCAAAAACACAAAAATAGAGTCTGCATCAGTCAAAAGTGGAGTCTGTGTCAGTCGAACTACGTGGTCTCTGCATGTATAACGTAGGAAAGACTAATCTTTGATCAGTCCCTGAGACCCCTAGGATAGGTCTTTTAGGTCGCATCACTTGGTCAAAACATTTGGGAAAATCATGCACACATCAGCACACACATCTCGACAATGATGATCTAATCTGAATAATGATTTGAAAATACATTAAGTAGAATTTGAATTGTTGTGCTTTTTATCATTTGATTATCATTTCTTTGGAGCAACTCAATGATGTATTGAACTAGAGATGTAAGGAAGAAGAATGATATCTTTTCTTTGTCTGCTGTTTGTGAATTAGTCATTATTGTTTTGTGAATTGTCGCGGGAAATGCTCTACCAAGTATCATGGATGACATTTAAATTCACTTAAGAAAATGATTAATTCTTGTTTGTTTACGCAAGAAATGCTCAGGTCATCATTGGTTTATCTTATACCATGATGCTTATGTTCGCTTGCAATATCAAAAATCATGAAAGAAATACTCAGGTCATCATTGGTCTATCTCATATCATTGATGCTTGTATTCGCTTTCAAAATTTTAAAAATAAAGCTCAGTGATGATACAAAGCAGATTAAATAATTATTAAAGTGACACTTAGATTTGCATTGATAAAATAGGCATTTGCATGGTTAACATAGATGGCATTCATGATAATACATCTGCAGAGTACTGATGGCACAAGTTACAATGATTCAATCACAAATGATGTTATCTTTTCTTACTAAAGACTGAGTATACTTGACACATGCATATGGGATCATATCTTCATCTCATCAATCCACAATAAAGATCTCATTTCGTGACATCATATATACATGTTATGTTACACCATTTCATTTATCATTACATATTCATCATACATCATGGCATTCCATCTCATTACATATCATTTACATCTCACCTATCATACATCATTACATTTCATTAAATCCATACATCATTTACATTTACATCATCACATATTCATCATACATCATGACATTCCATCTCATTACATATCATTTACATCTCACCTATCATACATCATTACATTTCATTAAATCCATACATCATTTACATTTACATCATCACATATTCATCATACATCATGGCATTCCATCTCATTACATATCATTTACATCTCACCTATCATACATCATTACATTTCATTAAATCCATACATCATTTACATTTACATCTCACCTATCATACATCATTACATTTCATTATATCCATACATCATTTACATCTACATCATCACATATTCATCATACATCATTCAAATCCATTTACATTACATTTCATTTACATTTACTTTACATTTCATTTATAGTTACATCTCATCATTCATTAAACATCATCTACTCATCTATCATTACAATTAAATCACATTTCATCGTAAATCATTCTATTCACATCTCATTATTTATCATTTATCACATTTCATTTACATACATCATTACATTTTACATTTCATTTATTCATCATCCATTTATCACATGTCACATTTTACAATTCATTTCACATATTCACATATCACATCTTCATTTATTACATTTTCCATACATCGTCCATCACATTTTATCTATCATACATATCATAAGAAAAGAAATACATCATCAATATCATTTCATCCATCACATCAATACATCATAAAATCCACACATCCATCACATCAATACATCATAAAATCCACACATCCATCACGTCAATACATCATAAAATCAATGCATCCATCACATAAATCATGTCAAAACATATCATGAATCAATCGAACCGTTGCACATATATATCTCATCAAGTGTCAAGTATACAATGAAGTCTGAAAAGAATGAAAATAACATCATGTCAACAAATAGCTGTATCAATCTCTCAATGGGTACGCATATACATATCAGGTAGTACTCCCACCAGAAGGAGCAGGTCTCGCACCAGTATCTGTACCACCACCAGACATCCCAGGATCTCTCGGATCTCTCGGAAGAGGCTGTGTCACACCTCTGCTCTCAGCATCCTGAGCCAGGCTCCTCCACGAGGCAGCGTGCATAGGTGACTCTTTGCTCTGTGGGGCGCGGCTCATGGTAGCAGCTCAGATAGAACTCAATCCTGACAGAGCTCCACGCTGGCCTCCACATATAATCCCTCACAGAGGTCCCATCGCCTCTGTAACCTCTGTGAGTAAAAGCTTTGTCTTTGTCTCGACTGCTCCAGATCTAATGGTATCAGCTCTAGCGATCAAAGCCACCATGATCGTGCAGGTACGTGGACAACGTACTTTCGTAATCCACGTCACGAGCACATGCGGTCCTTTGCGCTGTAATGCCCATCTCTCACTATCGAGATGTGATGCGATTACGGCGGTGTAGCTAAGCAATGCACCGATGCGAGCACGGGTGCGAGCTAATAAACCACGCACAGTACTAAGCGTCACTATGATGTGCACTTTGCACCTATATTGCGCGTCGAGGATGCGATGAAGATGCTTGACGCCTCTTACGAGGCGCACTGAAGGATGGCTCTGATAAACCTGCTACGCTCGGTCCCCTCCCATCTCCGCCATCATCGTCACTGCTATCCTCACTGCTGTCAGAACTGTCATCGCTGTCAGTCTCTGAGCTACTCTCCACATCGACATCAACATCCTCCTCTCTCCCTATGCGTGAGCACGAATACCCTGGCTGAATTAAGCACAGCTGGCGGGTACTTCACTATGCCGTGCAGTGCCGTCTGATCTTTGGCTCATCTGGAATGGTAATCCGTGGAGGCGGGTGCAGAGCCAGATACTCTCCATACTCAGGTGTAATGGGTGCCTCGACAATGTCTCGTCGAACCTCCCACGCTGATGGCTGCAAGGCACGGTAACCCTCAACAAGTGCCCCGTAAGGCAAGCTAGGACCCCAATCAGGAACATCAATCCATCGCCGTCCATAGTGGGCTACACCCTGTGGCATGCACTGCACAATACCGTACTGTCTGTACACCCGACGAAACAGGAAACGCTCCAAGACCCTGGGGCTCTTCCCGATCAAATACATGGAATCGGATAAGAACCCCAACTCAATATCATCGTTGTCCCAAGCATCACAGTCTAGGTACGGACGCCAGGTCACTGCCTCAATGTCATCAACGATCCGTCTCCAATACTCAAGCTTCCCCATCATATGCTGGGTAGGCCTACCTCTGTATCGAAAAATATACGGCCTCGTCGCTGGTCTGGCCAACACGGATACGGGACGTGTAACAGCAATGTGCTCCCAGGCCCATACCTGGAGAAGGGTAGCCCCTGCCAATAGACTGCTGCCGCCAAGATAAACAATCCAATGCAAATCATGGTACAACTGGGCAAGCATGCACATGCCCCAAGCATATCTAGTCCTATGAACGACTAGACCCTCTAACACTTGACCCCATCCAAGAGATAGACCCTTTGACCTCTTATCAGGACAAAGGAATCCACCAACGAAACCTACCAAAACTGAAGGAAGAGGAGCATATGACTCATATATATCTATCCATGGGATCCACTCTCCTGCAATATGGGGATCCTGAAAGACCCTCTGCATGGCCTCTACCCCACCAACCTCCTCCGAGTCATGGACCAAAATCTTTCCTACAAATGGTATGCGAAGGATACGCCATACATCCTCTGGCGTCACTGTCATCTCACCAGTGGGTAAATGAAAGGTGTTGTGGTCACTATGCCACCTCTCCGCCAAAGCCGTCAATAAACCCCTATTAAGTCTAATATGGGGCATATCCAACAATGTAGCTAAACCACATGAAGCAATATGCTGTCTCTCGTCAGGAGACAGTCGCGAAATCATATCAAATGGCCAGGGGAACTGCTCCCGCACCTGGATCACATCCAACTGCTCCTGTACTCATGCAAAACAAAACATTTTAATCAGAATATCAAAAGATCATCAAATTTTCTAAATATTGTGTTTTTACCTATCAACCTATCAAATCATCAGGGAACCCTCATCTAATAATTAGGTTCATTCATTCAGAATGCATAATTATTCCTCGCTTATCATGAGGGTAATTATTATCAATCAATATATCTCGCTCATCATGAGATCAATTCCCCATCAAGATCAAACTGAAATAGATGGAATCAAAAACAAATCAACGAAAATCAAATTGCACAATGCTACCAAAAGCGCTACAAAATCAACCTAACGCGCTAAAATTTCTGGCGCGCTACCAAACCCACCAAGCACGCTACAGATCTGACCCTGTGTGCTAAAATATCTGGCGCGCTACAAAATTTCAATGACGCGCTGTACAACTGACCCTGCGCGCTAAAAATTCTGATGCACTACAGAACTTACTGGACGCGCTACGCTATTGACTGGACGCGCTAAAACTATGACGCGCTACAGAAAATCACGGGCACGCTACACCGCGTTCACCGCGCGCTAAAACTCCAAAAATGCATGAAAAACATCAAAAATAAAGGCGCAAATTACGAGGACGAGTTGAGGTACATACCGGAGGTCCATAGTCGGCCGGACGCTGGTAACGGCGCACACGCTCGAGTTGGTGGGTGTGGTATGGGATCGGCATCCTAGCTCTGATTGCTCTGGAGGGTCTCTATCTCAAAATTTGTAAAAGTCAATGCACAAATGACTTTTGAAAATGACCTTCGGAGCATTTATAGGCTATTTTTTTGGGGGAACTTTATGGGATTTATTTATTTCTCATTCTGAGGAATTAATTCTTGTCAATCACTGGGGCATTTACAATTTTGTCGGGAGATAAATTGTTTCTTCATCAATTCATCATCAAACCATCATAAAAATTCAAAGTTTCTGAAAATTCATAAAATATCCAAAATTCATCAATTTATCTCCCGAGGGGGCATATATCACTATCTTTTCGAAATTCATCATCTGGGACAAGTCTGGGGCATGCTTTAAAACCTTTCGTCAATACTGGCAGCCGAAGCAAAAACATTCTTTGAAACACTGTGTAAACACATCACTTCAAAGAGGGGCAAAATGTAGACACCTAAAAATGGTCTAAGAATCCAATTAATCGAATACACCTTATTTGATTAATTAACCTTAAATTCCTCTACTTAGTAAATAAATAGAAATATTTATTTATATTAAGTTCATTTATCAAATCTCCTATTTTTCTCTCCTAATTAAATAAACAAAATTAAAAACTTTGTTTTATTTAATTATTATCAATTTTATCACATTATTTCTCTCTTAATTAAATAAACAAAATTAAAAACTTTGTTTTATTTAATTATTATCATTATTTCTTCTATCTTAAAATTGAATACACAATTTAAATAATTCATGTTATTTAATTTCACATTTCCTCTTAATTAAATAAAGATTGTCAAAAATCTTTTATTTAATTATCACTCTCATTTAATTTAATAAAACCAAACCCTATAGTTTGATTTATTAAATTATTTATTCCTCATTTTTGCTAAATTTAAATAAATTAAAATTATTTAAATTTATTGCATAAAGTTTGCACTATTCCCTCACCAATAAATATTTATTTCTCACCAATCAAATTAATGGCACTGCCATTCACGGGAAAGCTTCAGGGAAAATCTACAGAAAGATCTCTCAACAACCTTCCACCCACCTTCCCTCTTATCTTGCCTGGTGTTTTCATGGGGAGAAACCATTCTCCATGATCAGCTCCTTCTCATCCCATGCCTTTGGATTCTCCAGAAGAAATCACAGCCCCTCATCCCGGTTTCTTGTACAATTGTGCTGCCGTGAAAGCTATAAATACAACTCTTGGGCTGTAAGAAAAGGATCCCAACGAACGTAATCTTACTCTGCAGGTTTCCAAAGCACTCAAGCATCCAAATCATCCAGCAACCATCCAGCATCCATCCAGCTTCAACATTTGCAGCCATGGCTGCCATTAGCATAGAGTTTGCATATTTAGATTAAAATAGAGTAGCATAATCTCATTTCTCATTCTCTAAGTGTCACTTAATAGTTTAATTAGCTTAAGAATCTGAGAGCTAAGTAAATTAGAGAAGTCTTTAGAGTTAGAGAGCAATAGGATAGCATTTTGAAGCTTTTTAGTTTAATTTAGTTTAAATTCATTGAGTTTTAGATACAATTATCCTATTTAGAAGCATAGAGGCATTGTTTATTTAGTTTTCCCCTTTTACACGCTTACAACTATAATGCCCTGGATAACCTTACCACCGCCTTTGTGAAAAGAATGAATCAACCACCTGCCAGACTAGTAGACGCTTATACTAAAGATGTTAAGGCTAGCACAGACTTGGGGCAAAATATTTCTAGCCTGTTGCCTTCTTTGGGGTAGGTTGCTCATCCTATGTAGATTCAAGGGCTCAACCAGGTGCTCCAACACCATACACCTCTGATGAGTCATGTACCACAGTTACCTATAGTCCCTCATCTAGGGTAGCCCATGAATCAGGCGCCTCCCCTGCCTCACTACTTGTAGCCTCAGCGGCAACAGACCTATTCTCAGGTTCCCCAGAAGTAGCAAGCATATCAGCAAAAACCTCAAGCACCCTTATACTTTCCAGGGCCAGAATTTCCTCCTGCACAGTAGAACCAGCCTTTTGCCCTACTAGTTTTCCTTCAAAATTAAGCGGCACAACCAAACAATGCAGAGAAAGATCGATTGGATGAGCTAACGGAGATGATTAGAAAAATGTCTACTAATATGACGCACTTGAGGAATCACAATAATCAATTACAGGTCTCCCAACGTAGCATTCAAGCTAATATCCACAGAGACAATAGGGACAATTAAGACAACAAAGACGATAGACAGGCCAACACCTCTTCCAGATAGAATTATGACAGGGGGTAGAACTCAAACCAGAACTTTGAGAGGAGACCTTCCCAGAGACAGAATCAAACATGGAATACAAGGCCTAACAATGGGGGTGTTCCTACCCCGTTGGACCAGCCCGCTAATCTGGAAAAGATGAATAGTAGAGTATATCTTGCTGAAGCAAATTTTTCTGGATGGTGTCGGATTCACAAAACAAATAGGCATTCTAAGTTGGATTGCCCCAAATTCCAAACAACGGCTAAAATCATTCAGGTGGAGGTTCAAAATGTCATGGACAACACAAATTGTAGAGACATAGTCCCATCCAAGCCATATGATTCTTCAGTGCTCGTGGTCAACCAGGCCTCATTCTCGAGAAGTGAAAGTAACAAGCCTAAGGATGAGACTACCTCTACAAAGATTGAAGAGGTTAAAGAGGTAAGTAATGGTGAAGCCTTATCTCATTTATTTGATTCAATAGACAATGGTCCATTAGATGATGAAGAACCTCGTGAGGATGAAGTACACATGTTCCATCAGAGAGCCACACTGTATTATTTGAGGAATAGGCAAGCGGGGGGACCATTCACTACATCCACTTCACCTAATTACTTCACTACCCCATCAGACCCAAATGCTAGCAACAATCCCAATTTTCCTCACATGCCTGCTCAATATTTCAGTAAGGATAGGTCATTAAGTTAGCCTCATAATCATTCACAAAACTAGGCTCAAGGCCAGCCCCAAACTCACTCGAGCCAAGCACAAGCCCAACCTGCTAGCTCTGCCATAGCTAGGGCCTTTGAATCTGAAATTGAAAAAATGGGAGAATATATCGCCAAGGAGTTTAAAAGGGTTAAAATCAGCATGTCTGCCTTTGAGTTTCTTAAGGTTCCTACCGTAAGGCACACCTTCTTTAGGGTAATTAATGGTACCCCTTCCTCTAAAATGATGCATGAAACATCAGCCAAAAGGGTCACCTTTGAAGAACCTAGTCAGGACCCTGTGATTTAGGAAATCATAGGGAAAAAGAAGGATGTTTCGTCGAATCAGCTTACGGGTAAGCAACTCTCAAAAGAATCTGATCAAAACAGTAGACAAAATTCCAAGGATCAACCTTTGGGATAGACCAAGGATAGAACTGGTGATAGGAATAAGGATCAAATAGCTCAGATAGACACACCTACAGGCCTTTTCCAAGGAAAGTTTGAAACTCCGCCTTTCCTCACTACCATCTGAATATTTGGGAAGAATTTGCACAACTGCCTACTTGATTCAGGAGCATCAACTAATGTTATGCCCCTCATAGTGTGCAAAGCTTTTGGGGTTACTCCCACCCCTTCAAGAAGGCAAGTGACCCAGCTGGACAAAATAGAGATCAACATAGTGGGAGAGATGAATAGGATCCTAATGCAGATTGTTGTGGATCCAAGGATACAACAGGTCATTGATATTCAAGTAGCTGATATCCCTGACACCTACGGGCTCATTCTTGGATGAGACTTCACCAAGACATTGAATGGATATGCTGCAATAGATCATTCCCATATGTGGCTGCCATGGAAAGGGTTGCCTAACCAGATTCATATAGACTATGAACCTTGTATGAAGTACACGATCACAAAATATAATAATAATAATGAGGTGTTGTTTGTTGAGACGGAATTGAGAAATTAATGTTCCTTCACTTGTCAGGAAGAATTAGAACCCCAAGAAGAAGAATGTGCTACAGAAGTACTCTTAGTGCAATGCAGCCTTCCCACTAACCTCACTCACATGCCTCAAAGTACAGAGATGGTGGTAGAGTCAGATGATGAGCTAGATGAAGACGATAACTTGGGACTACTAAGTGGTATCCAATAATTCATGGAAAAGTGTGTGAAGGATCAACTTAGCCTGGGTGCCTGAATGGATTTCCAGGATCTCTTACTACCAAATTGATGAAAAGTCCACAATGCTACCCACTCTAAGTTTGAGTGTTACCTGTGCCAAATAGTGGTAGAACATGTTAAGGGAATATCTGCTCCTCCAAGAGAAATGCCGAAGGGGACGCTAATAGAGCTGCCTGTTGGAAATTGCATGGAATCAACACTTCACCCAAAGGTTGTAGATACAAACACCAAGCCAAAATCCAGTGAAGACATCATTGGACCAGGTGTCAAGGAGATTTCCAAGTTCTAGACGCTTCAATTTGATGGATCTAAGTCAAAACAAGGCATTGGTGCTGGATTCGAGCTCATCATCGCAATGGGTAAGACCTTTCTTGTTGCCCATAGGTTGCAATTTTATTGCACTAACAACGTAGCTGAGTATGAAGCCTTAGTGCATGGTCTTCTTATGGCCCTAAAGAAAAATGTCAAAATGCTACAAGTTTTTAGTGACTCCGAGTTGGTAGTCAAACAAGTTAGAAAGGTGTATTCCTGCCATGACATAAGACTTTCCAATTACAGACACAAAGTATGGGATCTTCTAAAAGGTTTAGACGCTTTTAATATCCAGTTGATCCCACGCACTCAGAATCACATAGTTGATGCTTTGGCTCAAGCAACTAGCACATTACAACCACTATCTCTTTATGGTCTTAAACACTTCACAGTTGAGCTGACATCCACTCCATCTGTTCCGGATAATGTCACTCACTTTCAAGTCTTCAATGATGATAAGCACATCCTCAAGTTCATCACAAGCTTCGATGTCTTTTCCACCCAAATAATAGATGAAGTTGATCTAGAAGAAGCCGAGTTAGACATAGAAAGAGTTATTAACCTCAAGACTAACACAATCCCTAGAGGCATGGTTTAGCTGGAGCGTATATTTGACTTGGACTAGATCAGAGACCAAAACCAGTAGGCCAAGAAGGAATCCATTAGCAATCAATGTGATGTCCACAACCTTAGAATAGCTGAGGAAATAAAAAATGTCTTTATTGGCAAGGTGTGTACCATAGAAGAAAAACAAGGGATCGTTGATGCTCTTCACAAGTATCACGATGTGGTGGCTTGGAGCTAAAAAGATCTGGAAACCTACGACACTTCCATCATAACGCACACCATCCATCTCAAGCCTGAGGTGAAACCCTTCCGATAGAGACAACATCCCATAAACACCTTGTTGGAGCCAATCATTTTCAAAGAATTGCAGAAACTGCTTTCAACAAGGATTATCTTTCCAGTTCGACACTCTACGTGGGTTGCAAACCTGGTACCAGTTAGAAAAAAAAATGGAGAAATCAGGTTGTGCGTGGACTTCCACAATTTGAACTGAGCTTCAGAAAAGGATAATTACCCTGTGCCTTCATTGGATGAAGTACTATATATTTTTAATGGTCACAGATGATGTCCTTCCTCGACGGCTATTCAAGATATAATCAACTAATGGTGCAGTATGAATACCGTCATAAGACATCGTCCACCACTAAGTGGGGTACCTTCGCCTATAGACGAATTCCCTTTGGGCTTATCAACGTTGACGCAACCTTCCAATGTGCTATTGACATTGCATTCAAAGATCTAATTGGGAAGTGTATGATCATCTATATGGATGATCTGACAATGTTTTCAAAGAAGCAGAGTGATCATGTCTTTGATCTGTGCAAGGTTTTTCAAAGGTGTCGAGAGTTTGGTGTCTCCCTTAATCTGAAGAAATGCATCTTTGGAGTTACTGAAGGGAAACTGCTTGGGCATGTCATTTTAGAGCGAGGCATCTCCATTGATCTAGAGCATATTCAGTCCCTGTTGAAGATCCAGCTGCCAGGTAGTAAGAAAGAGCTTAAATATTTCTTTAGAAAGATTAACTTTGTGCAAAAGTTTATTATGGGTTTTGCTGAAATTGTCAAGCCCCTCAACACCATGCTAAAACAAGATGCAAAGATTGAATGGACTCCCGAAGCAAAGCATACATTTGAGGAAATTAAGCAAGCAATTGTTGAAGCACCCATACTGGTTAGTCCTAACTATCTGAAGCCTTTCTACATCTATTCATTCACTTCAGATCACTCCTGCGCCAACATTTTGACCTAGAAAGATGATGAAGGGAGCGAGCCCCTGATCGCCTTCATGAGTGCCCCTTTGAAAGATGTTGAACTGTGCTACCACAATGTAGAAAAACAAGCATATGCCCTCATTAGGGGGTGAATAAATTTAGACATTACATCCTGCGTAATAAAGTGTTCGCCATAGTTCCTGACCCAACCATGAAGACATTGCTTATGCAGAATGAGTTAGGCAAACAAAGAGCCAAGTGGGTCACGCTACTACAAGAGTACAATATGGAAATCCAACCAATGAGACTAGTGAGAGGACAAGCGCTTACCCGAACAATTGCTGAGGTAGCAGTCAATGCAGGGCCTGAACTCACAATGCAGTAGTACCAGCTGTAGGGAGTTCAGAAGCGTGCACTTCACCTGAAAAGTAGCAGTTACATGCTGCAAGGGTCAATTTTATACAAAATAAATCATGAAGGTATCTACTTCAGGTGCCTTGGTGAAGAAGAAGTAGACCGAGTCCTAAGGGAGTTCGATGACAAGTTCAGCACTAGTCATGGATCTGGACCGTCCATCGTACATCAAACATTAAGAATAGGATATTATTGGCCAATGGTCTTCAACAATGCCCACAACCATGTTTGCTCATGTAACACATGGCAGACTGCCACTACCAAGGAGAAGACTGTTGTTGTCCTACTACAACCTGTTCTGGAGGTGAGACCGTTTGTGCAATGGGGTCTCGATTTCATTGGTCCGGTAAGCCCTCCATCATCTACGGGACATAGGTACATTCTTACCACCTCTGATTATTGCACTAGATGGACAAAAGTAATTGCATGTAGGCAATGCACAACTGAGGTAGTCACTAATTTTCTAGAAAGTTTTATTTTAAATCGCTTTGGTTGTCCTTATGCATTAGTGTGTGATAATGGACCTGCATTTGCTTCATTAAAATTTTCTAGTTGGGCTTTTGACTATGGGATTGCCCTTAAATTCTCATCTAATTACTATCCCTAAGGCAATGGCCTTGCAGAATCCACGAACAAGAATTTGATAACCGCAATCAAGAAACTGTTAGATAGGAATCCCAAGGACTGACATACCCAGCTCCGTTTCACCCTTTGGGCAGATCACACTCATCACAAGGTTTCCCTTGGTGATTCCCCATTTCATCTGGTTTATGGCTTAGAGCCTGTCTTTCCAATCCACCTGAAAGTCCCCACTCTCCAATTTATCAATGATTTTTACGAAGGGGGAGACCGTAGAGAAGCTCGGTTAGCTGAGCTTTTGCACTTAGAAGAAGTACAAGACTACGCAATAGAAAATTTTTCCAAACACCAGGGCGTAGTCAAATGTTGGTTTGATCATTGAGCCAAAATCAAGGCCTTTAAAATTGTTGATCTAGTCTTATGTTGGGACAAGGCCCATGAAAGGAAAGGGGGACAATAAATTCGACAATCTTTGGCTTGGCCCCTTTCAAATAGCTCAAATTCTAGGAGACAATGCTTTCTATTTAAAGACCCTTACTAGTGAAGATGCCCCGTTTCCTGTCAACGGGCAGCACTTGAAGCATTGCTTCCAAGTCTGAGCTCGTGTAGAGCTATTCATGTAAATACCTGTACATAGGTTAGATTAGGTTGCCTTTTGCTTTGCTTGTGTTTTTATGTTTTGCATTGTTCCATTTTTCTCGTCTCTCGGTTGTTTTGCTTTGATAAGAGGCTCTTCATTCCTAATGCGGTGGTTGTGCTTGTTCAATGAATGGTTCACTTTGCTTCCCATCCTTAGTGTTCTTTGGTTAAACATTCATTCTTGACTATTGGTCCCTGATAGCTGCTTGGGAATGATTTCGTCATTTGAACTCTATTCTAGAACTTGACCCTTGCTTGAATCCTTTTACATTCATCTCAAACCTTGCACAAAGTGCATGTTAATTATTTCCAAAGGGTTGTACAATAGCTGTTATGATAACCTGGTGAGTGAAAAATCTTAAGTCCTCTCCAGTGACCACTGTGGCTCTCAAAACCGTAGGCTTCAATGCTTACATGGTTGGACAAAAGATAAAGTGCAGAAAGAAATATCAAAAGAAAGGAAGAAAAGAAAATTTTGAAATCAAGCAATCGTATGGGTGTGTGAATAACTCTACCGGGGATATGGACACTTGGCTAGAAATAGAGCAATGTTCATGGGGTCACAGCGACAACTTCATCGGGGCTATGGACACCCATTTGGCAGCAGGGCAATGTCCAAGTTACTTTTGGTGTTGGATGATTTATGTAGCCCACTTTGTTTGATTAGTCACTTTTTGTCATGACTTCCATGGAAAGGGAAATAAATTCACTACACACACTTCTGAGATGTTTCATGGATTGACTCAACTAAGGACCCTGTTCTCCTAGTTCACTTTTGGAAGTCGACCCCTAGTCAGCAAAATCAGAAATTCTAAGTTTTGAATGAACGCTTACCCTCATAACACTCAGGAGCATTCCCCAACAGAGTCACCATTTATTGTTCCCTCAGCACACATGCCCCGTTCGGAATGGGGACCCTCTCTTTCCTTTGCCCTGTCTGGTCATTTTGTCGCTATCTCATTTTATGTGCCCCCATTTTGGTGTCCTAAGTGGTCAGGGTGCCTCCAAAGTCTCATATCAAGTTGACCATTTTTCATCCCCTCCAAATTTTCCAAGTCCTAGGTCCTCGCAGAGCTCCTTTGGTAGTTTGCCTCTGCTAGCGGCCTCTAGGCCTTCCGGGTCCGTCCTAGTGGGTTTCCCTCACTGAATTTCCGTTAGGCATTTGTGGTTTCAAAACGGCTGAAATTCTTTGCCTTTCTGTTCCCTGGGAATTGGCTTCTTGATCGCCATCCTCATGACATGCTTTAACCGACCATCTTTCACTTGCGCCCAGGTCTACCTTGCTAGATATCTCTACCCGGAACTCTGTTATGTATTTTCCCTTCTTGAACGACCATCCTTCTCTGAAGTTCCGCCCACCATATCCCAGACTCTCCTTCACCAATGGTTTTCCACCCAGCACTTCGAATGACTGTCTGCTCGCATCCTTCTAGCCTCCGGGTTCCAAACCTCCCACCGCCGTCTCAAAATTTGAATTCACCAACTTCTCGCCTACCGTAAAAGCATTTATGAGGGTGCATTAAATGAACTTAGGGGTATAAATATTTAGTCCAACCTATCATTTTCACATGTCAGGCTAGCCAAAGAAGTTCAGAGCAAGTTCAAAGAGGCCCTGAGCCTTCATCGCCCATCACCTTTGCACCCACTACCTTCATTTATTGATTCCTCGTGGATTTAGCAACTCCCTTCATCGGATTCTTGTGGTAAGTGCATCATCCTTACTCCCTCCTTTTTTTCAATGATTTCACGTTAAAATAATTGATAAAGGGAATAAAAATGCATCCATTTGGTAGAGGAAAATGAAGACTAAAAAAACCATGTGATGAAATTTCTAGTCAATCATCAGATCACTTCGCATATTGAATCCAGAACTTCATCACCCTGGCGTCGTTCTTCACGCAGAGCACTCACGCCCTTCGGACCCGAGCTTCCCCATCGCCACTTAATAAAACTTCAAACTTAAATAACTTTGAAACGACTAGATGTCTCCCCGGGTCCGTGACCCCGAATCTCCTTTGACGGTTGGCTATTGAAATCTAACAAAATTGAACTCCCTACCTTAGGGCGTGTTTCACGGGCCCACTCTTGTGGGATTCCATCCCTGGGATGCCATATAACTTTCAATGTTCCAAACGGCATAACAACCCCATCCACCCGAGCCCTAGGATCTGCCCTGTAACTCACCGTCTAAGTTAAAAGAACAAATTTCCACTCTTTGGTTTCCTCCGGGTCCCGGTTCGCAGAGTTCCGTTCGCAAACCTCTATTACAACTTCACCATTTATCACGACTATTAATTGACCACCCTCCACCAGCCAGATCCCAAACTACTTAGTGCCACATGAGTAAAAAATGGTCAGACTTAAGTTCCTTATTCTTTGTCGGGTTCCCACTGTCGGACTCTCGCCGTTGGGACTCCGTCCCGTTATTGCCGTCGCGAAAGGGAAAAGCTAGCCCGTCCTTCCAACCTCCAAGGCCCAGTACTCTGGTCACCGATAGAACTTTCAATGAAGAAAACTGAAATCCAAGTTCTTGTCTAGGTCCGATCCACCGGGTTTATCCCACTGGACTTCTTCCCACTGCTCGATGTTCCAAATGACTATTCTCACGTAGTCTCCCAACCCTTTTGATCAGAACATTTAATCGAGTGAGTTATGTTGACTTCCCTACAACCTCGCGGGTCCTGGACCCCAAAATTCCACCCCTGGAATGTCGCTTCATTAGGGCCTCCTCAAACAGCAAAACCCAAATGACTTTCCCTCTTCATGACTCTGAGTGCCCTAATGATGATCGAAATGACCTCCAATTTGGAAACCAGTCTCAACCCACATGCTCAAATTGGACCCTCTTTCCCATGGACACTTCAAATTATCTTAATCTAAAGATGAGAGAAAACATGCAGACTACCCTGCCCTATTCACCCTTCAAAACAACAATCCTATTAGGGAAGTCTGACCCCTAGGACCCAGACCATTCAAAGTCCTTCCAACAAGTTACTAATGACATTATGGAGTAAATTTTTGATGTCTTGAATAATGTATCATCTAATCTGACTCCATCCATAAGGATTTTGGCTAACATTTATGTCTTCATGCTTGAATATGCTCACAACGCCTTTATTTGCAAGATATATGGAATCGGGTGCAAGACCCTCGGGGGCAGCCACAGAAAAGGACAAAGGAAAAAAAATAGGCAAAGCTCCTCATGGAAAATAAGACAAGGATCAAATGAAGTACTCGCTCCAAGGGGAGTCATTGCATTCAAAGATCGTCACAGATTGGAAGGAGATTACAGATACCAACATTGGGCACATCGATATTGATGAATTTAAACAAAGAGTCAGAATCATCCCTAAGACAAAAAAATACTAGATTGATCAAAGGCAGTGGAATTACTAAGGCTGTAGGCTTTCCTCCATCTCTTGTCACCCCTAAGCTAGTAATGGCTTGCAGGGCAGCATACCAGCCGAAAACTAGGACCATTGTAGACAGAGATGGGAATATTCTAACTGACATGTACACACCCTGCTCAGCAACAAACTGTAGACACGTAAAATATACTGATTGACATTATGCATCTGATCCTGACTCACTAACATCATTTATTCCTGAATCATCCCTCAGTCTAACCGTTTAATCAAATTCCCCTATCTGATTAAATTCATCGATATTCCTCTCTCAATTAAATAAATCATTTTATCTAATTAAGTCAATCTCTTTTGTTAATTAAATCAATCCATCTGATCTAATTATCCCTATTTAATTAAATAATCAATTTATTTGATTAAATTTCTAAAGTCTATCCATTAAATTAAATAAATTAAACCTTATTTGATTTAATTTAACACCATCCCTTTTAATTAAATAAATCAAAATCATTATTTAATTAACCTCTTGTCATATTCCTCTCTTATTTGATTTAAATAAATCCATAAATTTGAGTCAAATAGGTCACATCATCTAACCTCTCTCATTAAATTAATTGCCATGAGTGAATTTAATCTCATCATGTCCCATCCTCCTAGATGCAAGTTGCATGAAATAGATTTAATTCATTTATTAAAATCTCATTTTTCTCACAAAGGCATCTTTTGGAATATTCTCTCAATTTAATTCAAAAATTCCAAGTCAACATGTACATCCAACAAGGCAATAAATTCATCTTACATGTCCTTTGCCTTGAGCCAAGTGGCATTTATTGCATTTTCCCTTCCCTCTTATGTCATTTCAACAAATTTGAAATTCAAATTTATGCATTTATTGGCACAAACCCCAAATCTTGCACATCCTTCATCCATTCATAGCTTGACAAGTGGCATCATATCATTGGATGAATGTTAGTCCCACATTGATCAAATTTGGACATTCATCCATCTTGGAATTCTATAAATGAAGAGCTCCTCTCCTCATTTCATCATCCACAATCCATGCAAAGTTACCATGCTCAAATATCTCTTGAATTTCATCCATTGTCATTGAGTCATAGCTAGGTTTTTGCAGATTTTAGCTTGGAGTTCTCATTCTTCACCAACAAAGTGGATCAATCTCTTCAACATTCAAAGCTTGCATCATTGGAGTTGGGAAAGGGCCAATTTTCACATCAAATTGGCACCAATTCCCCCATGGGATCATGAGTTTTCATATTTAAATTAGGATTCAAATCTAGTTTGTCATTTATATTGTGTTCTTCATTGTTTTGTTTCCTATTTTGAATTTGTAAATGGATTTCATGGGGAATCCTTGTTTTGTCTTGCAATATCTAACTTGAAGTGTTTATTCTCTTTGTTTTGCAGGTACCAAGGTTGGGGTTCGCACATTTGGCACTAGAAGGAGGGCTGCATCTCACTTTCAATCCGTTTTCCTCAAAATTTCCATGTTTTCTTCACACACAAAAAATTCCAGCGTTGGGACCTCAGCGTCATTGTTTTGGCACTGCTGACTCTTCAGCGTTGCTATATAGCACTGCTAGAATTTGAAATTGTGACACTGGACTCGCCCCGCCAAAACATTTGAATTTCAAACTCCGCCGCTAGACTCGCCGACCTGCAAAAATTTTCAAAAAATATTAAACTCCGACGTTGGACGAAAATTGCGACGCTGGGAGAAAATTGCGACGCAGTTGAGCTCTTTATCCTGACACAGAGCGACGCTGACTAGTAAGCGGCACTGTGAGGGCACTACTAGGAAACCAAACTATGACACAGTCACGAGTTGCACCACTGGAAAACAGTAAAAGGGAAAATTTTGATTTTAGCATGTGCTTTTGATTGATGATTAATTTATCCTCTATTTTATGCTTTTTAATTTCTATGTTTTTCTAGAATCTGACTGTTTTTCTTCGTTGTAGGTTGGAAATCAAAAACAAATGAAGGAGGAACAAGAGGAAAATGTCTTACAAAATCAAAGTTTTTCTAAACACTTTAGTGTTTGTTTAACACTTCTTTAAGAATTTGTTATCTCCTCTTTCTTAGGACACTAATTTTCATTTGGGTTTAAAAAGAATTTTTTTTCCATTTCTTGCAAAGGCTAAAACAAACTTTAGGATCATAACTTACTAGATTTTGTTTATTGGGTTAACAAAATGAACAAAATGTTTTTCACTTGTCTTTTGGTGCTCTAAAACGAATTCATTATTGCTTTTTGGATTTAAAAAGAACAAGTGTAACTTTGTTTGTTGTGAAGGCTTACTTGAACTAAAGCCATAGGAAAAGGACGTATGTGCTTCTCTCGCGCTTTATAGCGATCTTGAGAATCAAAAGGATTTTTTCACGACTTTGGGTTGAGACAAAGCAATCACCTCCACACTTCAATTTGGGTTTAAAATTGAACAAACATCTAGTGCGAGTGTGAGTGGGGGCATTTTTGCGTATATTCTCTCTCTTTGTTGCTATCAAAGATTGATCAAGTTACGGATTTTATTCTTCATTCGCTTTTGTTTATCCTAGAGGGCCCACTTTGGGGAAAAAATACTCACCCAAGGGAACGGCTCAACCGGTAACACTCTAAAGCCAATAGTATTTCCAACTGGGATATAAATGTGGATATTGGAAGAAACGCCAATATCACGCAGTTGATTCTGACAAGATAGATCTGAAAGGGGACTCTTGCTGTATGGGTCAATCTCCATAAACGGAAAGTCCTTATTAAAACCCATGTGCTAGAATTTTCCAAAATCCTTTAATCTATTTGTTGGTGCAAGAACGGTCGTTCTGAAGCCACCCCAAACTTTTACGGTCTTCTAGTAGAAATGGAAAACATGCCATGAGAGTTTCATGGGTGTTGATGCTTGGCTGCCCTGTATAAGTGAGTGTCATGGAGGGGAGCCAGTGGGGTCAAGCATCTAACCATTCACTAGAGATAAGCATAGTTGACTTGTCCAAGTGGGAATCCAACAAATCTTTTCTTACACATCCATAGGATTGTACTTATTCTTGGGTTACAAAATGCATTGCTTGATCGAAAACATCTAAAAAAAAACATTTAACATTATTCAAATTTCAAACCCTTTTGGAGGACAAATATACTTGACTCAATCTATATGTTATTGCTTTCCCTTGGGATTCACATCCTTAGAGGTTTCTAAACATTGGATTATATCTCGATTTGTCTCCTTAAGTAAACTATAGGGAAACCCTTTGCCTTGAGTTCATAAAATTTCCACATAACATATCTTGTGGGGTTTGAAGAAATTAAGACATTGGACATCTTAGTTTGAAAACTTAATCAAAGAAAGTGTTTTTGGTAAAATAAAGACATTAAGAAAAGCTAAGCAAAATGAACTTTCATGTGTGTTGAAGACTCACAATTTCAAAATCCAAAGCAAAAATCATTGTTTCAAAATCCAAAAAAATGAATGTTCAAATGAAATCATTTCTTGGTCGCAAAGGTTCTTAGGAAGCATTTGCATGCTCTTCAATACCTAGGTCTAGGCAAACAAAGTGTCTTTTTAGGTTCACCTTAGGATCGAAAACAAATAAAAATCTTTTTCATCCATCCTTCAAAACATCAAAACATCATCTCACCATCACCTTTTGGAAAATCTTGAAAACATCCTTATGCTAGGCTTTCTTTGGAAAAATCAAACATTATCAAATCCTTGAGATTAAATCCTTGAAAATATTATCAAAATCACCTTTGGTTAGGTATGTGTAGATGCATCCTTTTGCACATGCTTAGTCAAAATCATCAAAATCATCTTAGTTAGATTGGTATAAGTAGATGCATCCTTCTTCGTATGCTTAGCTAAATTATCATTTTATTTGAATAGGTGTGGGTAGATGCATCCTTCTTCTCGCACATATTGAAACCATCATCCTTTGAATAAATCTATCCCTTAGATCATTATCCAACATCTTAGGGTCTTTTTGTTCAAAATAAAAAAAAACCAATCAAGATCAAGGACAAAATCAAAAGGAAAAATCAAAATCCAAAACATATCCGAAAGTCCAAAAAAGCCTAGCATCTCCCATCAAGATTAACAAAAGACCATAACATCCACATCATTCATTCCTTACATCATTCATCATTATCATCATATCATCATCTTGACCCTTAAAGGTATCCTAAAACTTTTTACTTTGGGGCATAAAATAAAGATCGAACTAAAGAATCAAGAGATTCATCTCCCATATTCTCGAAACTTGATCCTTGTTTTATGGTTCAAACCAGATCTCAATACAAGAAGAGCATGGAAGCCAACAAAGAAACACCCGCTTCAAGTGATCTTAGCCAAACAAACGTTGAAATGAATCCCGCTGAATCAAGCAATCCTTTGACCATCTCATCATCGCAAAATCCACAAGAAGAAAACCAAGGAGAGGACCTTACCTTTGGAATGTCTTGCGAGGAAATGATAGAAATGCTCCAAAATCCAGACAACCATAGAATCATCAACATCATGATGAGGCTCAACCTTTGATTATACATGCTTGAACTAGCAAAACAAGGGGCCAAGTTACCTTCAGATTTTGATGTGAGTACTATAGTGGAGACATCATTTCCTCCCATCTCATCCACCATTCCCATTTCATCTACACCCCCATCTCAAAACGTCATGCAAAACATTCTGCAAATCACGACATCTATTGCTCCAACCCAACCCAATGTTAATAAGGGAAATACACTTCTCAAAGCTCTTCAAGCACACCCCCTTGTTAATAATCAAAACTTGGATGCAAATACCACCTTGGAACAAAACATACTTGAAAATCCATTTGTTCCTCACTTTCTGTAATGATCCATCATCATCATTTTTTAGCGCAACACCTCAAACACCTCTCCTCACAAATTCGCAAGAGGAAGGAGACATGTTCGGACCAGGGGGCATCTTTGATACCACAACGTTCTCACAAGAACTTGCACCCCTCACATTTCCACCTCTTCCACCATTACCATCATCATCCACATCACTCCTTGGTTTAGGGCTTCCCCCTCTACCAAATATCAATCAAACCACCATCCCAAATATCAACCAAAGCATTGTACCAAATGCTCAAAATTTGTCATTGATATCGCAACAACAAACAACAAATGCACAAGCGGTCACAACATCATCAAACACCCTCTTAACATCACAAAGCATGGTCTCTCAAGGACCAACCACATCAACAACACCATCCATCACAAAAAACACCAACACCACCCTCACGAATACCATTCCAAATCCACCACCATCCCCACCACCACCAAATTCTACAACATCAAGCCAATACGACGTAGCATTGCAAGCTACTTTCCAAAGAGGATACCAACAAGTTCAAAAACAAAAAGCCAAACAACTAGCTGCTCAACAAGCTGCTCAAGCTGCGCAAGACACCCAAATAGCACAAGCCACATTACAAGCATAGCAAGCCCAAGCATTGCTACAACAACAACAACAACAAAAAGTTTCCCAAGCCACTCAAGCATTACAAGCATTGCAAGCACAAAAGGTTGCTCAAGCGCAAACCCTATTACAACAACAAGCGACACAAGCACAAGCAAAAGTAGTGCAAGCTCAAGCGCAAGCTCAAAATTAGGCACAACAAGCCCAATATCAAGCACAACTTCTTGCACAAAGACAAGTAGCGCAATTGCAAGTATATTAGCAAGCATTAAAAGAATACCAAAAGTAGCAAGAAGCAACCCAATTGGCAGCCCAACAACAAGCGTTGTTGGAACAACAACAAGCGCAACAACAAGCACAAATCTTAGCACATCAATAGCAAGATCAACAACAAGTGTTGTTCATACAAAAGCAAGTAGAAGCCTACCTAGCTTGGCAGAACATGCAGATACCATCAAACAACACACCGAACAACCCACCCATCCAAACCACGATTGAAACACCCCAAAACACTTTCATCCCACCCCCTGATTTGCAAAATGATGTGACGGCACAAATCAGGTTGCTCTCACAACAAGTGCTCGATCTTCAATCAGGGCGAACAACCAAGACACCAAGCAACTTGTGTCCCTATCCATTTGATAGGAGCCTAGTAATGAAACTGTTCCCTAAGGGATTTGAGATCCCCAAATTTGACAAATATCGAGGGATGGGAAACCCTGAAGATCACATCAGGGAATTCCAGGTTCATTGCATGGAAGTCACATATGATGATACTTATCTAATGTGGCTATTCCCTAGGAGTTTGGTAGGCCATGCCATGGAATGGTTCTCTCGCTTACCTCTAGGCATTAGAACATTTCAAGAAATCATGCACGTATTCATTAAGAACTACGCATGCAATATTGCAATGGATGTTAGTCTAAAAGAACTCTACGCTCTAAAACAAGGAAAGGGTGAATCTTTCACCTCATTTCTATAACAATGGCGATCCAAGGCCAATCGAAGCAAATGGACCATGCCAGAAGAACAACAAGTTTGCACCATCACAGCCAACCTTGAAGGCCGCTTGGAATTTCATCTCAAGGTTCAGGGCATCACCACATATGGTCAACTAATTCCCAAGGCGCTCAGCATCGAAAGAGCCCTCATAACTCAACCCACAGAATCAACATCATACCACGAACAACAAAACAACCACCCACCATCCAATTACAACAATAAACCTCGTACATGGGCAAGAAATAAAAACATTACTAATGATGGTGTCGTTGATGCCAAGGTGGTCATTAGTGCTCCTCGCCAACAAACACCCGCACCACAAATTGAAACACAACACCAAAACAATCATCACACGACATACCAACCCAACAACAATCCAACCATCAATAATCTCAATGACCAAAGGGGACCATCCCAACGCAAAATTTATCCCAAACGAAAATACACCACTTTGGGGGAACCACTTGAGGACATAATGAAAAAGTTGATCAATGAAAAACTCATCAAGCCTCCTACATTTGAGAATTACCAAGAACCGAATGTCAAACCTCCTTGGTATAACGAGAATCAACTTTGTGAATTCCATAAAATCAAAGGCCACACCACAAATAGTTGCATGAGACTCAAAAACATCATCCAAGATCTCATCAATAAGAAAATCATAAACATGGAACAACCTATGGGAAATCAAGATCTTAAGATCTATACGAATCCGATGTCGAATCATGGCAACAAAGGGAATAAAAATGACAAAGGGAAAGGAAATGTAAATCATGTCTATGAATCAGTCGTTGCCTCCCTAAATGAAGACTGAATGGTCATCACCATCAAGGGCGCCCATGCCAAAGATTGTGGAGTCACCACAAGAGGCAGAAAAGTCACCATTGCAGGATCATCCCAACCAAATAGAGTCCCTTCATCTAGATCTGTTCTAGATCTGTTCTGCATGGCTACAATGTTGTAGATCAACTTAAGATAATGCCAGCGCAAATATCTATTATGGAGATGCTAAAAATATCATCTGCCCATAAGAAAATCCTAGAGGAAGTGTTGGCATCATCCACTGTCCCCGCAAATCTCGACGCAGAGCAATTTCAAGCTATGGTCAGAAATATCATAACACCTAATCTTCTTACATTCTTGGACCAATATTTCCCTGCCCAACCATCTCACAACCGTGCACTTCACTTGGAAGCCATAGAACATAAGAGAAAAATCAAAAGGGTCTTGGTGGATGGAGGTGTGGGTTTGAATATCTGTTCCCTAAGCCTCATCAAGCAGTTGAAAATATTAGAAGATTCAATCGGCAAAGGAAAGGGCATTACGATAAGAGCATATGATGACCAAGAAAGAGTGTCTCAAGGCACGATCAAACTCCCTATTCAAGTAGGGCTGACTCTCATGGAAACTACTTGTCAGGTCTTGGACCTTGATTTTCTATATAATATCCTCCTGGGACGTCCATGGATCCATGCGATGAAAGCAGTAGCATCAACCTTCCACCAATGTGTGAAATTTACACATAATGGACAAGAGGTTACCGTCCATGGAGACCCCGAACCTTCTCATACTGCAAAAATCTTGAAGCAAAGTATTACAAAATCCCCCAAGTACCAAAAAACGATGAGGGCCCATCCACACCATACATCGACCCTGCCACTCTCGCGTCCACTTCTGCAACAGAGACACCTGCCACTCCAACCATTCCCACCATTTTTGACATCAATCTCATCATCCATTAGGATGGTTGTGGAAGCTACAAGCTCCCTAAAAATTCTTTTGTGATAGGAGAGTTACCACAATCTCCTAGATCACGGGGATGTCCACAAGAAAATCAAGTTCCACATCACAAACATCTCCTAAAGACTATCCTGAATTCACAAGCTGGGGAGACCTTGTCTAGGAGGTTATTGAAGCAAATCTATCTCACATGTTATATCAAGATGAAAGATCGAAAACTAATTTACCAATGGATGAGACAAGCAAGGGTCTACAAATGATGCTCGCAATGGGCTACGACAGAAATCAAAGACTAGGACAAAACGACAATGGGCTCATAATACCTATCATGCTAGAGACGCAACTCATAACAAATCTTGGCCTTGGATGTACCCCTCTGAGTATAACTATACGTGGCCAAAGTCCTCTGATTAGAATGGTTAATATTTCTCCTCAACCAACAACAGTAGAAGTATGTTTACCAATACCCACAGGTAGAGACATACATAACTTTATAACTGAGGCCTATATTAGTAGCGATGATGAGGATACCATGACTGATCTACCTAGGCTATTTGAGGATACCACCCTGTGCATGATTAGTACCTTATCCTTCGAACCAGACCATCAAAATCATGAGATCCATTTAGTATATCCTCAGCTCATCGACTATGACCAACGAGGACCACCAGTTCTTGATACATTTGAAAATGATGAGGTGCTCTCATAATTCATGGGATTGAGGGATAACATTCCAGATGGAGATCACAAACCAGGGTTTATAATAGAGCTGGACACACATGCCTATTATGGGGAAATGATTGAATCCTTCAGTCACAAAAGTGAGAAACTAAGAATCATATCCAAGTCCTTGAGTGAAAACCACACTGTGGCACTCTCTGACAAGAAAAAAGTAAAAAGAAAGGACGTATCCAATGGTGAAAACCTCTCTGAGGTGCTCAGGATGAAGGATTCAATCTTCCTTTAAGAGCTATTCATCAGGAAAAGTTAGCAGTCTTGGCCGAAAAATGCAATCCTATTAACTTAGGAACAGAGGAGACCCTGCATATCACATCTATGTGGAATCACTACTATTAGAAGAGCAAGAACTCCTAGCAGCATTCCTAAGGGAAAGACAAATAAACTTCGCATGGAGTTATGCTGACATGCCAGGGCTTGACCCAAAGACTGCGGTTCATCACTTAGCAATGTATCCAAAAGCAAAGCCGGTCAAACAAAAGCTTTGAAAAATGCATCCTCAAATCGCTCTCTTAGTCAAAATAGAGCTAAAAAAGCTAGTAGACGCAGGATTCATACGACCAATAGATTATCCAGAATGGGTGTCAAACTTGGTACCTGTTTCAAAGCCTGATGGAGCCATTAGAATATGCACAGACTTTAGGGATTTGAACAAAGCATGTCCAAAGGATGATTTCCCACTGCCCAACATCGACATGATAGTAGACATGACAATAGGACATGAGATGCTATCACTAATGGATGGATTTTTAGGATACAACCAAATCATTATAGCAAAAGAAGATCAACATAAGATGACTTTCACTTGTCCATGGGGAACCTACTGTTGGAACATGATGCCATTCGACCTAAAGAACGCAGGAGCAACATATCAAAGGGCCATGACATTGATATTCCATGAAATGATCCATAAAATGGTTGAAGACTATGTTGATGATATCCTAGCTAAGTCCAAAAAGAGAAAAGATCACATAGCAACTCTAGGTGCCATCTTTGATAGACTGGAGGAGTACAAAGACTAAATCCCAAGAAGTGCGTCTTTCACGTACAATCAGGTAAACTGCTAGGATATATAGTATCCATGAGGGGTATCGAGGTGGATCCGAAAAAAGTGAAAGCAATCCTCGAATGGAAGCACCAAAGACATTAAAACAATTGAGAGGCCTCCAAGGTAGACTCCAATCCATCAGAAGATTCATAGCACAACTGGAAGACAAGCAGAACCCATATTCTCACCTACTCCACAAGGGAGTAGCATACAAATGGGATACAAGATGTGAAGAGGCATTCAACAAAATCAAGGAATACCTACTGACACCACCAGTCTTAATGCCACCCATTCCAAAGAAGCCATTGATCTTATATGTGTTAGCAACAGTAGCAGCCCTTGGAGCTCTCCTAGCTCAACATGATGAAAACGGAACAGAGAGGGCTATCTACTATATCAGTAGAACAATGGTTGGTCATGAGATAAATTACTCATTCATCAAGAAAGAATGCCTCGTAGTAGTGTTTGCATCACAAAAATTCAGACATTACATGTTGGCACACAAGATAAAGCTCATTGCCAAAATTGAGCCCCTCAAGTATCTACTATCAAAGGAAATGCTCACATGAAGAATGGAAAAATGGGTGATGATACTATCAGAGTATGACATCGAGTATGTAGAGTGGAAAGCCATCAAGGGTCAAGTTATTGCAGATCAACTGGTAGAAGCACCTATTTATTCTGAGAATCCTCTTGTCTCAGAGTTTCCAGATGAATCCATCTTTAACCTCAACATAGCTGACCACTGAAAACTATATTTCGATGGCTCATACACACAACATGGGTCAGGAGCTGGTGTCTCTTTCATCACCCCACAAGGGGATTGCATACCAAGATCATACAAGTTGGCATTTCCTTACACCAACAACATCGCGGAATACGAGGCTTTGACTATAGGTCTCAGGATAGTAGTGCAATGCAACATCATAGCTCTAAAAGTGTATGGAGACTCTTAGTTGATCATAAATCAAGTCAATGATGAATATCAGACTAAGGATGACAAGCCCTCCATACAAGAAATTGGTGGAGACTCTAAAAGAATCCTTCATTGACATAACATTCGAGTAGATTCCAAGTGTAGATGTCCAATTTGATCACTTCCATATGATCAAACACATCTCCTTATTCATCCAATTCCTCATCCCCTCCGTCAAAATTAATTAAACCATTTGTTTAATTAATACCTTGCATCTTACATAAGGGTCCTAAAGTATTTAATTTGATAAATACTTTACCCCCTTTTCCTCCTCTAAATTAAATAAATCTACCATTTTATTTAATTTAGTCATATTCCCCTTTTGAAATTAAAATTCATTTTAATTCCTCTTTTCTCTCTCATGGTCACATCCTCCAACTTTTGCAAGTTGGTCCCTAATCCATCTTAATTACTTCATCTTCTTCTAATTAACTAGGGTTGGAATGTGCACACCCTTAATCATCATTAGGGTCACATCCTCCATAATCTCCCACTTGCTTCTAATGAGTCATTAGTCCATCTAACTGAGTACTTGCACAACCTTAATCATTTGGTTAGCCTAACCTAATCCTCATCCTATTTATGGCATGTGTCCTTGAGTCAACCTTATTAAAGGCTTTCTCCTTTTGGACAAGGCACTCCACTTCCCATGTGAATTTTTAATTCACCTTTTAATCCCCCAAGGCACCCAAAAGGAATTTTTAATTCCTTCACTTCTTCCCACATGTCCTTCACTTATTCTTTATTCTTTCCCATCTCCCCATGAGAATATTTGAGGAATTTTTAATTCCTCACATGTCCTCTCACCCACATGGGGACAAGGACCTCCTTTATGAGGAGATCTTGTCCAATCCCAAGGTACTTTGTACCCCCCCTCCATGTCATGTACCATCCTTCCACCTCATGTCCACTTCACCTTTTAGGGCTATATCACATGCCACATGTCAAGATGTGAGGGCTTGTGAGTTCTCAACTCACCTTAGCCCTACATCTTGATATTTTGTGGCTCAATCTTGACCATCCATCTCCTCTAGGAATTCTCAAAATTCCTATAAATACCCCCTCTTTTCTCTCATTTTGGGGGAGATCATTTTGCTAGCCAAACTCTTGCAGTTTTGTTTTTCAATCTACACTTAGCCATTTTCATGTTTCCATCCACTTGCACTCATCCTCATAACATCATTTAGGTTGCATCTTGTGCCATCCAAGGAGCATACACATCAAAGTTTGAAGGGCCAACCAAAGGATTGATTCAAAACAAGGTATAACGTTCCATTTGTTGCTTTTGTCTTGTTTTGTTTCCAACTTAGGCTAATCTTGAGGTGTAGGCTATTTTGGTGTTTATTTGCACTCTTTTACTTGTTGCTCATTTTCTAACGCTCATATTCGACCTATCACATTTCTAGCATGCCCGGTGGGAACCACAAATGGGTCTCTTTCTTTCACGTTTGTTGTTTTTTTCATTTTTGCAGGTCCAGGTTATAGAGTGGCGGACCTGTCTTAACAGAGTGGCGGATCTGTCCTGGAGTGGCGGACCTGTCCTGGGGTGGCAGACCTATCCTGATAGAGTGGCGGATCTGTCCTGGAGTGGCGGACCTGTCCTGCAATGGCAGACCTATCCTAGTGCAGTGGCAGACCTATCCTAGTGTAGTGGCAGACCTGTCCTCCTGAAGTGGTAGACCTATCCTAGTATAGTGGCAGACCTATCCTAATGCAGTGGCAGACCTATCCTGACAGAGTGGCAGACCTGTCCTAACAGAGTGGCAGATATGTCCCTGCAGAGTGGCGGACCTGTCCTCCCGAGGGTAAAATTTCAAGTTTTTTCCAATTGTCTTTTGATAAATTAGGCACATAGTTTAATTAAAGGGGTCAATAAACCTTGTTTGGCATGTTTGGGAAGGCTATTTGATGTATCCAATCCCCTTGTGCCATTTAGCGATCCTGGGTGATGAGAAATCATAGCTTTCCAAGTCCTTTGAGTCACCCCTTTTTCATTTTCTTAGTGGGACCTGCTTGGGGATTTCATCACCCCAAGGGACAATTCCAACCATGCGTACTAGCGGGGTATATAAAGGGGGGAGAGCGAAAGATATACCTCAATCCAACCACGTTGAAATTGGCGAAGCGTCGGGATGACATGAAGAGTTGGTCTGAGCCTTTAGTATCTCGCTAAGGTTCCCAACTCACGCTTGTAACGGGTTGGTGTTCATGGTTTGGGCCTCACGTACCTGGTGTATATTGAGGACTCCTTAGCAACCATGTGCATCCTAGAATAGAAGACCTTGTCGACCATACCCATTTTTACTAATCTTAGGGTTGTGCTATTTGAATTGTCTTTCTTGTGCAAAAACTAGTGATTATTAGTTTGGCCAAGTCTTTTTATGATTGTTATATTTTGGGTCCTTTGCCTTACCCATCCATCAAAAAATCAAGCTTAAACTTATCCTTTGGCAGACCTGTCCTTATCCTTTGGCAGACCTGTCCCTGTGTTGTGGCGGACCTGTCCTAACTCAGTGGTGGACCTGTCCTAGTTCAATGGCGGACCTGTCCCTGTGCTATGGCGGACCTATCTTAGTGCAGTGGCGGATTTGTCCTTGTGCTGTGGTGGACCTGTCCTAAGTGTTGTGGTGGATCTGTCCTAGTGCAGTGGCGGACCTGTCCTGACAGAGTGGCAGACTTGTCCTAATGCTGTGGCAGACCTGTATTTTGACCAGCCTATATTATCACTTGGCATTCATTGTCCCTCTATTTTGAACATCGATACGACCATTCAGCATCCAAAAAAAACATTTGAACATCCGTTCTGAGTCTCCATCCCTTCGTTCTAAGAGTCATTTATCTTGAAAACTCTTTTGCTTGTTTCGAGAGCCATTCGTCTACCCCTAGACGCTCCCCATCCGTCCTAAACTAGCTTTCATCTCTGATCTCCTTTATTCCATATAAAACCCATTGGAGTAGTCATCCGAGTTGACCTAGGTATTCATCCCTAATCATAATCATCGTAACTGGCTTAGGATCGCTATCTGTCTTAAGTCAGTTATCCTTTCCAACCCAATCAATCTGCTTCTATCTCAAGTTGGATTTGGTGTCGTACATCCACCTTTCAATCAATACCTAGTGTTACTAAGGATCCTTCTTAAACTCGGTTGTGGATCTTGGTCTTCATCATATTTATCATCACATCAATCCTAATCATCAGATCGATCCGACCCCCACATCATCAAACCTATCCGGATCAAAACCCGAAATCTAGGTTAATCCAGTGTCTACCAATCAATCCAATCCGATTCCATCAAGCCAATCCACGTCAACCTAACCAATCATCATCAACTAATCTCCCATCAAATCGAATCAATCTTTCATCATCAAGGTTTTTCTAATATCTTGATCTACCTCATCATCTTGCATGCCCATTCATACTCGATCACAGGCAAAGAAAATGGCCGACCAACAAGCCCTAAATGCCCAATCAAACAACCCCCAAAATCCCACCAACACAGTCAACATCTCATCAGATCCTAACTATGGTGCTAATATCCCTCATGATCCCCACAACGGCACCTCATCACAATCCAATGTGGATGGTCAAAACATGTCACCACCTGGGGAGGAAAACATGGCCGATCAACCTGAGCTCACATTCGAGGAACACTTTAGCAACCCTGTTAATGCACAAATGACAGAACGCCTTCTCGAAAAACATGGCGACAAAATCTTGGCTCACTTGATTGACAAGGGTGTTAAGCTACCATCAAGCGTCAACTTATCCAAGTATGGCACCTCCACATCCAGTGTCCCCTGAGGTTCACATGACATCCCAGGTAGCTCATATGTCCCCAATGTTCCTTCTGTAGAAGGTTGGCATCAGCCTGAATTCGGCAACGCTGTCCCATATCCTGTTGGCAATCCCACGTATCCCACCATTTCAGTCATAGGGACACCACAAACCATTGATCCCAATGATCCTTTTGCCTATGGCATGCCGCAAAACATCCCGCAACCACAACCATTAATGCTACCGGCACCACTCCCTTCGAACCCACCTCCTGTCAACACTGGGGGAAACCCTTTCGCCACCTTGCCCCCACCTCCTGGGTCTACCAATCCTCCACCATCGTCATTTATACCCCAACAACCGCCCCAATCTAACAATCCTCCACCATTGTCATTCATACCCCAACAACTGCCCCAATCTAACAATCCTCCACCATCATCATTCATACCCCAACAACCATCCCAATCCAACATCCCTCCTCCATCGTCATTCGTATCCCAACAACCTCCCCAAGCCTATGCTCCCACTAGTGCTCAACAACCTCCCTCGCACAACATCTCAATCGCACCTAGACCTCAACAACAACCATTGGTCAATCCTTTATTTTCAACACAGCCACCACCGCATCCATCACAAGTAAATCAATCTCAGCCTTCAGCCCCAACTATATCTCCATTCCAAGCATCCATCTTATGCCTACAGGCGCAACTGCCACATAACATCCCATCTCACCCAATGCAGCCACCACCAATGCACCAACAACCACCCCATCCTTACAATTATTATAGCCAGCAACAATATCAACAACAACCATCTTATGTGACCTCACAACAGTCCCATCAGTATCCCCAATATCCACAAACCAATCAACCACACCTTCTCCATACTTCCCAATAATACTCCACCCATAACTACCCAACCAATCCATATCCCACCTCGCAACAACAACCTCTTTATCAACAAAGTCCCTTGGCACATCAATAGGGGGTACTACCTCCTCGTTATCCATACGCCCATCCCCAAGCGTCACCTCATAACCCACAATCGTCCTACCATCAATACTTGTCCAACACACCCGCCAATGCGAATATACTAGAAATTAAAGCCGCTCTGAAAGATCTCCAGGAAGGGACTGGCAAACAATCGTTCAAGTTTGAAGATATATGCCCATATCGGTATGATCCCTCCATCTCATTGATTCCCTTCCCCAAACATTTTGAGATGCCAAAATTTGACAAATATAAGGGGAACAAAGATCCTAAGGCCCACTTACAGGAGTTCTACTCCCAGTGTCAAGAAGTTATCCACAATGACAACTATCTCTTGTGCCTGTTTCCTCGAAGTCTGGGAAGCAACGTGCTAGGATGGTTCATGACCCTTGAAAAGGGATCTATAAAATCTTTTGCAGACTTGTCAGAAAAGTTTGTCTCCTACTTCTCCTTCAACTTGGAGAAAGATACTAATACCCTGGATCTTCTCAAAGAGAAACAACGTGAAGGGGAAACCTTTACTAGCTACCTCCAGAGGTGGCATGCCCTAGCAAGCCGAATGAAAACCCCTTTGAAAGAAAAGGACATGGTCACCCTCTTCGTGGAGAACTCTCATCCTGACATGGCTCATAACTTCCGATTACACTGTGTCACCACTTTCGTGGAGGTGGTAGAGAAGGGACCCATCCTTGAGCATGCCCTTGTTGCCAAGGGGCACATCAAAATATATAATCAAGATAAGGAAAGGTCATTCAACGACAAGCCACATTTTTGGAACAAGAACAAAAATGCAGTAAACGATGGTGTTACTGATACTAAACATGTCCATGTGGCCAACACATCCCAGAAACAACAGGAATCCATACCTAATGCCATATCTGTACCGCAAGGGACATCCCGTCCTCCCCAACAGTCTAATCAAAATAACCAAGGGAACACCAAACGCCAGTATGCTCAACTAGGAGAACCCTTGAGTGTCGTCTTCAATAAGCTGTTACAGATCAGCTATCCGATCACGTATCCTGTCACCAAGCCACTCGACGAATCCAAACCTAAGCCCGCATGGTTTAGGGAAAATGAATATTGTGAGTTCCACAAAATCAAAGGACTCTTTGAATAAGTGTCAGGGTCTGAAAAACTACATCCAGGATCTCATAGATCGAGGTGATATCAAGGTTGACCCTAGTCAAGCTCCGTCGTCCAATGCTCAATTGCAGATCTATCAAAACACCTTCCCAAACCATAATCAAGGCCCGAGCACCTCCAACAGTAATCCTCAAAACAACAGCACAAATAACGTGAGCTATAAGAATGTACCCCTCAATTACGAGGGTATTATTCATTACATTGAGCAGGTAGAACCTCGTGTATCCATGATACATGTCAAAGCTAAAGACCCTCAATGTGTTGTTACCACACGACGAGCCCGCATCACCGTTCCTACAGCCTCTGTACCCGCCCAATCGACTCTTGTAACCTCCCAGTACAACATCCTTGATCACTTAGGAAAGACCCCTACACATATCTCCATTTTGGATTTACTTAAGTCTTCCCCAGTGCATCAAGAAATCCTCAACAGAGCCCTACAAGAAACCCATGTGCCTAATAACATTGATCCTACATAGTTCCAAGCCTTGGTAGGACACCTAGCTTCATCTCACCAACTGCACTTCAACCAAAATGATATGCCAAACATTGATGTTAATCACAATCGCCCCTTGCATATTGAAGTTGTGGTTACCTGACATAAAATAAAAAGAGTCTTGGTAGATAATGGCTATGCCCTCAACTTGTGCACTCTAAAGTTCATAAAATATGTGGGGTATACTCAAGCAGATTTAAGTAATCAGATCATCACAATCAAGGCTTATGATAATGCAGAAAGGAATTTAGAAGGGATCATCAATCTTCCTGTCCAAGTGGGACCGGTGGTTCAGTACATTACCTGCCATGTCCTTGATCTGGACTTGCCATATAATCTCCTCCTCGGCCGTCCATGGCTCCATGCTATGCAAGCCGTCCCCTCCACCTACCATAAGTGCCTCAAATTCCCAGTCAACGGACAAGAGGTCACCATCTATGCCGACCCCCAACTATTCAAATATTGCCGCGCTCTAGAAGCATCATTTCCCCATTTACATTATTGTCCTGGGGTTGAAATGGGGGCATCTCAGTCATCATCTGATAATCCACCATCAACCGTGATAACCACTCCATCCTCCACAATTGATCCTACAGTCACAAAAGTCCAAATCATTGACAAAGGGTGTGGCGAGTACGAAATGCATATTGCTCTTAATGTAGCGACCATGCCACCATCACCACATGAGTATGGTCAACCTTCCCATGCTACCCCAAAGGAAGACAAGACTGTCACCTTCCGTGGCAAAAACATCCCTTCCACCACCTTCGTATCCCCAAGTATCAAGACAGATGTGCCAGAAGAAGACATAAGCCAATGGGTTTACCGAGAAGAGCCTCAGCTGGAAACTCCTCTCAAGGAATACTTTCAAGAAAAGTACCCCTGGCCAACAAAGTTTGTGGAAAAGCATAACTATCAAGGCAGGGGCCTAGGAAAGCAAGAACAAGGGCAGGTGCAACCCATTGATACGTCCCCGCTACCAAAAAATGTGGGCATTGGGTATGACAGAAAGCAGAAAGGCCCTGAAACATCGTCTAATGCTTCCAATAGTGTCACTGTGGACAAGGGCTTATTGGAAGACATACCCAAGGAGGAATCCATCATACATGCGTACGATGATGTCGACCACACCGACCTATCATCTATGTTCGAATGCCTATCCGTTTGCACTATTAACCTATCCCTTTTCCATCCTGAGCTTATCGATTGGGACCTACGTACTAGCACACCTGTCAGTATGTCTGCAGATACATATGTCAACCTTATGGGATTGGGGGAGGATGAACACTCCAGTCGCAAAAGTAAGAATAAGAAAAATAACAAACAGTTATTTAGTGAAAACCTCCCTGAGGCACTTCTTGACTTTGAAAAAGTAAAAATAAAGGACGCATCTGATGGCGAAAACCTCGAAGAGGCACCGGAAGATGGAGATGTTCATCTTCCCCTTATGGGAACTCAGTTATCTGCCCGATCCTCTATTCTGATCGAAGAGACTCAAGAATTCAATCTGGGAATTGCTGACAGTCCTAAGGTCACCTATGTAGCTAAGTCACTCTCAAAGCAAGAATATCCGGTCATCGTGCAACTACTCCAAGAGGGGATCGTTAACTTTGCTTGGTCATACTTAGACATGCCAAGCTTAGACCCTGCCCTAGTAGTTCATCACCTAGACATTCACCCGGATGCCAAACCTGTCAAACAAAAGCTCCGCAAGATGCATCCGCAAGTCGCATTGTTAGTCAAGAAGGAATTGGAGAAGTTACTAGAGGCGGGTTTTATCAGACCAATTGACTACTCCGAGTGGATCTCCAATGTAGTACCAGTTGCTAAACCAAATGGAGACATTCGCGTCTGCACAGACTTTAGGGATCTCAACAAAGCCTGCCCAAAGGATGGCTTCCCCCTGCCTAACATTGACATGTTGGTCGACCTCACAGCAGGACATGAGATGTTATCCCTTATGGATGGCTTCTCTGGGTATAACCAGATCCGAATCGCACCTGAGGACCAACACAAGACCGCCTTCACAACCCCTTGGGGCACTTTCTGTTACAATGTTATGCCCTTCAGTCTTAAAAATGTGGGGGCAACATATCAGAGGGCAATGACGGTCATCTTCCATGACCTCATACACATCATCATGGAGGACTATGTCGACGACCTGTTAGGAAAATCCAAAACACGAGCAGAACATCCTGCCATCCTGAAAAAGATATTTGAGCGGTTAGAGCACTACAAGTTGCGGCTAAATCCAAAAAAGTGTGTCTTTGGGGTCACTTCCAGAAAGTTGCTGGGTTTCAGAGTCTCCCGCAGGGGCATTGAGGTTGATCCCGCCAAGGTAAAAGCTATCCTGGACATGCCACCTCCACGCAATCTCAAACAGTTAAGAAGCCTTCAGGGGAAGATGCAGTCCATCTGTCGGTTCATAGCCTAGCTGGCAGATAAGTGTCAGTTGTTCACTCATCTTCTGAAAAAAGATTCCACCTTCTGATGGAACTAGCAGTGTCAGATAGGCTTCGATAAAATCAAGGAATATTTAGCCCGTCCCCCGATATTGATGCCACCTATTCCTGGCAAACCCCTCTTGCTTTACATCTCCGCCACTTCAGTCGCACTGGGGGCATTATTGGCACAACATGATGAGTCGTCAAAAGAAAGGGCAATCTACTACCTTTGTCGGACATTGGTTGGCTATGAACTAAACTACTCCCCCATGGAAAAAGTCTGCCTTGCACTTGTCTTCAGCACACAGAAGCTTCGACATTACATGCTTAGCCATCCAATTAAATTAATTGCCAAGATCGATCCATTGAAGTACCTATTATCTAGAACCACTCTGACTGGCTGCATGGCTAAGTGGATCATGCTCCTTAGTGAATTCGACATAGAATACGTGGACCGCAAGGCTATCAAAGGACAAATAATTGCAAATCAATTGGCGGAAGCCCCTTTAGTTGATACTTATCCATTGATCACAGAATTCCCTGATGAGGAAGTCTTCTCAGTTGAGGAAACCCCCACGTGGACACTGTATTTTGATGGATCATATACACATAATGGATCGGGGGCAAGAATTTTATTAGTTACCCCTCAAAGTGACTACATCCCAAAGTCATTCAAGATCACATTCCCATGTACCAACAATATGGCAGAATACGAAGCTCTCCTCATCGGCCTCAAACTTACAAAACACTGGCACATAACTCGGTTAAAAGTCTTTGGTGATTCCTTGCTAGTCATTAGACAAGTTAATGATGAGTTCCTAACCAAGGATGATAAGTTGTTACCCTACAAGCGCATGGTGGATGATTTCAAGAAATATTTCACCTCTATACAATTTGAACAGATCCCCAGAGTACGCAACAAAGCAGTTGATGCAATAGCCACTATTGGCTCCCAGCTGGACATGCCCAAGGACTGAACAGAGTGTGAGTTTCTTGTAGAACAACTTTTAATCCCAGCATATGATATCCCTGAGACCGACATGGTGTGCAAAATTGTGGGTCCCACCTCCCCATGGTACCAAGACATCTATAACTACCTCCATGATAACATTATACCCCCAGACCTTACACGTAACCAACGCAAATCCTTTGTTCATCACTCTTCTCGATACGTCATTGTCGGTGATACGCTTTATCGTCGCGGGTATGATGGAATCCTCCTTAGATGTCTGAATGAGACCGAAGCCCATGCTACAATAATGGAGGTACATGGTGGTGTTTGTGGAGCACATTCAAATGGTATGGCTCTAGCCAAAAGGATCTTACGAGCTGGATATTATTGGCCTACGTTAGAACACAATGCTTGCGAGTTTGTAAAGAAGTGTCTTCCATGCCAACAGCATGCAGATTTAATTCATGCCCCAACACAAGATCTTCAGCCCCTCCTGGCACCATGGCCGTTTTCTCAATGGGGTTTCGACTTGATTGGCAAGATTCACCCACCATCATCCGATGGCCATACATTCATAATTACCGCCACTGAGTACTTCACCAAGTGGGTGGAGGCAATGCCCCTTTCACAAATCACCAGTACTCAGATTTCCAAATTCATCCTTTACCATATTCTTTGCAGATATGGTATCCCATCCACTATCCTTTCCGACAATGGCAAACCATTCAAAAACCAAGCCATGAAACATCTCTATGACACCTTCCATATCCAGCACCATTGGTCAACGCCTTATTACCCCCAGGGTAATGGTCAGGCAGAAGTGACCAACAAAACCCTCATCCGTATTCTCAAAAAGGTTGTCAATAATACTAGACGAGATTGGCACCTCCATATTCATCCTGCCCTCTGGGCATATCGCACATCCATACGCACCCCGACAGGCGCCACCCCCTACTCTTTAGTGTATGGTGCTGAAGCCGTCTTGCCAATTGAAGTTGAACTTCCATCATTGAGAATCTCTCTGAAGAACCTTATCAGTGAAGAGGATGCTCATGTTGTGTGGCTGGCACAACTAGAGTTACTGGATGAACGAAGAATAAAAGCCTATGATCATCTGCAAGCATACCAGAATCGCCTCAAGCGCAGTTATAACAAGAAAGTTCACCCTCGACAATTCCAGGTGGGCGAGCTTGTCCTTAAGGAGAACCAGCGTACTCAGCAAGACCGAGACAAGAAAGGAAAATTTGAGGCGAATTGGTTGGGGCCCTATATCATAGCCGCTAAATATGGATCTGGGGCATACAAGTTGACTACTCTTGAAGGAGACCCCCTTGACGAGCCTATCAATATCATGCATCTCAAGAAGTTCTACGCCTAAATCTGCTCGGTTACCCCACCCGGTCAAAAAATCAAAAAAATCAAAAAAAATCAAAAAAATCAAAAAAATCAAAAAAAATCAAAATCAAAATTCAAAAATTCAAAAAAATCCGAAAATAGTCAAGAGAGAAATAAATCAGGTCCTATGGGTGAAGACACATTTTTCATGGTGCCTTGGACAGAAGTATGGGTGGTGAAACACATTGCTTGATCACATCCATAGAGGGCTTAATCATTATCTACCTGACATCTTCGTTATTTTATGCCTTCATCTACACTATTGTCCTCACCCATCTCATCCTAGGCCGTTTGGTAAATATTGATTGAGCATTGGACGACCCATCTAGCCTATCCCCCATTCCTAAGCTTTTCAGTATCCCACTCTGAGCTTGTGTCATTCGTTCCCTTCGTTGTTATGTTCATGTCATCAGGTAGGATCATCCATCGTGTCGGTCTTCACCTAGGTCCCAGCTTGTCGAGTCCGTTGGTCGAACTACGTTGCCCCTGCGCTGTCATGTAGGCAAGG
>VDFB02049217.1:99629136-99716885 GCA_007258455.2 Sequoia sempervirens | reverse complement strand
GGGAGATGGGAGGGGATGGGGGAGAGATGGGGATTTTAACAAAAGAACAAAAATTATAAAATTTTATTATGTGCACTCAGAAAACTGGGATTTTGCGTATTTGAGAGAGATGATCAGAGGTGCTAAGGAGATGCATGGCGAGGATGACCAGGGAGGATCACCAGAGACTAGCGGAGGTATGATTACTACACATGCTAACATATCCAACCATCAAGGCCCATGGGGCCATGTTGACAGCTTTGATAGAGCGGTGGGATTCAGAGACGTTGATGTTTCACCTACCGACAGGGGAGATGACGGTGACACTAGAGGATGTGTGGCGGATTCTGAGGCTCCCGATATCAAGGTGCCCAATTAGTGAGTGCTGGTTAGAGGACGAGGCATTGGATGAGTCCGTGTGCGTGGTTTTTGGTAGTGATGAGCTACCAGTGCAGCGGGGTCAGTTGGATGTGGATAGGATGGTAGCGTGTAGGGTACCGGTACTATCGTTGTACCTGGCCAGGCTGATTAGTGGTATACTACTGCCGGACCGGAGTGGTCAATTTTTGCATATGAGGTCGGTCGAGGTGATCCGGCATATCATCGAGGGCCGGGAGGGACAGTTTGCGTGGAGACGTGCATGTTAGCTCAGCTATATCGGGACATGCACGTGATTTGTTATAAGAAACAGTTGAGCGTGACACACGTGACATTACTATAGGTGTGGGCCTGGGAGCATATCCGCGTTGCTAGGCTGACTATAGTGAGGGTTGGTGAGCATGATGACACGGAGCCCGTAGCGTGGTGGTGGGGAGCAGAGGCAGGAACGCTACTATGGTATCGAGAGATGCAGGAGGTGGACGTGTGGAGGAGGCAGTTTGATGATGTGCATGTAGTGGATACAGTGTGGAGGCCATACATGATGTGGCAGTTCAGAGGGTGGTCGAGAGAGGAGGGTTTGTATAGTGGTTATTTCTTTACTCGATGTTACATTATTGGGAGCAGGCCACTAGTAGTGGAGTTGCATCGACTGAATCAGGTGACAAGATAGTTCGAGGTGAGACAGGATATTCTAGCAGGCCGAGTGAGATTTGCACGACAAGTACGGGAGCGACCATGGGGAGCCAGGCTGAACCTGCGCAGCGTATGGAGTGATATTGAGAGACTGGTGTTCAGGCCCTATCTGGACAGGCAAGAGGGGCTGCGAGATGCAGGGACGACAGCGCGATATGAGGAGTGGTTCAGGTGACATCTACCGGAGCGGATTACACCAGCCGTACCGATTGAGGAGGCACGAGGACTTGGGTCAAAGGATGAGAGGTGATTGCGGTTGATTAGGCCGCCCAGACCGCCGAGAGGGCACAAAGGAGGATCGGGGGCACAGGA
Organism: Sequoia sempervirens; assembly: GCA_007258455.2. Taxonomy (NCBI): domain Eukaryota; kingdom Viridiplantae; phylum Streptophyta; class Pinopsida; order Cupressales; family Cupressaceae; genus Sequoia; species Sequoia sempervirens. Next base: position 99,715,520 of record VDFB02049217.1, on the reverse strand, counting down.
GCAAGTGATAGGTAGGTGGAGGAGGATACGACAGCGGAGGGGGCCGGAGACAAAGGTGGAATGGGATCAGGGGAGGAGGGGGTCAATGAATGGGAGAGAGGAGGACAGAGCCTGGGAAGGAGGAGGGGTCACAGGCATGAAGGAAGGAAGGAGGGGTGGAGGTGGATGAGGAAGGAGGGAGGTGGTGGAATGGAATGAGAGGGAGGCCGAGGAAGCAATGGGGGGAGGGATGGAATGGACATGGACGGAAGGGAAGGAGGAAGGAGGATAATGGAGACCCAGGGGTAGGAGACAAGAGGGGGAGGGGGGACATGGAATGGAAGGAGTGGATGGATGATGGATGGACAAAGGAGGATGGAGGGGAGGGAGGCATATGGAGTCAGAGGAGGACAAACAAGCAACAGTGGAGCCCTGGGTGATGAGATGTGGGATGATGGTTGCACAAATGAGAGGAAATATCCATGGAGTGGATCTGAGTGTAATGGAGGGGAATTATTGGTAAAGAAAGATCAATGGAGGATCTGAAGGAGATGGAGAGACTGGACGGGAGGAGAAAGGAAAAGTGAAGGTGGAGGGGTGGAGGGAATGGATGGAGCCAGGGACATGGAGTGAAGAATGGATAGATGGACCATGGACAGGTGGAGATGGTGGAATGGAAGGGATGGTGGGGTGGAAGAAGGGGGGATGCAGTGGAGCATGTAGAGAGGACATTCCGAGCCAGGACGTGGCAGCTTAATGCTGGAGGGGTAGGAGAGATGTGGCACAAGCACAGGTCTAGGTGTTGGAGGCAGGGATGGATGTGTTACAGGCACAGGTCCAGGTAGCACAGAGCGAGAAGTAGGTAGCTGAGACAGAGGTACAGTCTCTTCGTAGAGAGAGGGATATAGCGACATCGTAGGCATCTAGCTTGCGACGAGAGCGAGATTCGGTTGAGCTGAGATTGCAGGCCTTGCAAAGGGATAGAAATGCAACGATAGTGCAGAGACAAGCTGCACAGAGGGAGAGGGATGCTGCAGAGTCTCGGATGCAGACATTAGAGGGTGAGAGGGATGTAGCACGGGCTCAATTATAGAGGGGGTTGGTTGAGGGGGGAGGAACAGGCATAGATGTGTAGGAGCTACACATGCAGTTACAGACGTTGCAGGTAGAGAGGGATAGAGGCTCAGAGCAGATACAACAGTTGATACTAGCTCAGGAGGCCTGGGCATGGGAGCGGCAGACGATCAGTGCAGATTGAGATCGATATAGGCATGAGCGGAATGCCACGAGACTGATAGCTGGGCAGAGGGATGATTTTATGCAGTAGGCCAGCTATTGGAGAGGGGTATATGAGCAGGTTGTTCTAGATCCAGCGCAGCGCATGACACGCTATGTCAATCAGGCCCCACAGCCACCAGGGTCGTCCTAGTCATTAGGGACACGCACCAGGGGTTTCAGCGACTACCGACGAACTCCGTCTCCATACGACGGTTACCAGGGGATACCTACCTATGAGTACTAGGGGACACCCACTCGTAAGTACCAGGGGACTCCAGCACATAGAGGGCCAGCACCCGATTCTCTGCAGAAGTCAGATGTGGGCAGCTCACAGTAGAGCAGATAGATGCAGGACATTCATTATTTTTGGTAGATACAGGATGGATGGTTTGTGCATGTCGCTAGAGGGCAGAGGTGATCTACATCTCTGGATTTTGTATCTTATTTGGTAATATATGATGGATATGTATTGTATTATGATAGGATGTGTATTATTTTGATTGTGTGATGGCCTTTATTGACATTATGCATGATATTTTTGTTTATGCGGCTATATGGGATGATTCACAATGTGGTTTTTTTTTTATATATACTCATGTTTATATGGATGATTTATGCTTTATGATTATGTTTTATGGATGCACACGTATGTTATCGTGATTATGAGGGATGCATAATTGTTTATGAAAATGGATAATTATGTATGGTTTATGATGTATGGATGCATAATTGGTTATGAAGATGGATAATTAGGTATAGTTCATGATGTATGGATGCACATGTTTATGATCTGTGTAAATGTTTTTATGAGTTAGAATTTATGGATGCACATGTGGATGGACAATTTATGCATGTTTATTTGATGTTTGATGTATGACTTGTACATGTGAATGGATGATTTATGCATGTTTATATGATTTATGATGTATGGATGCACATGTGGATGGATGATTTATGCATGTTTATGTGATTTATGACTTATGGATGCATAGTTGTTTATGAGAATGGATAATTATGTATGGTTTATGATGTATGGATGCACATGTTTATGATCTATATAAACATTTCTATAATTTATGATGTATGGTTGCACACGTGCATGTTTATATGATTTATGATTTATGGATGCACCTAAGTGTCAATAAAGACCATTATGAGGCAACAAATGGGCAATAGGCGTGTGGAAGAGTGCATTTGCCAAAAACAACCATTAGTATCCTGAGAAGAAGAGGACTTAAGAGGAAAAAGGAACGAGAGTACTTGCACAACTGAAATCATAAGCGATGGTCCTAACGAAAATGAAGGGTGCATGCAAAGTGGTAAAATGCAATGAAAATGAGATTTTTCCATCTTTGGAGCATTGATTTTTACTATAGCGTAGGATAGCAAGTACCTTGATATGGAAGATCAAGGTGAACGAGTACCCTACTCATGAAACAAACACAACAAACAAGAAGGTTATCCCAACACCTCGATGTCGCGATGACCTTGGTCGGGCCCGGTGTTGAGATAACCACAAACACACAAAGTTGTCCCAGTGTAACATGAGACCTTGGAGATCTCAGTGGGTCTTATGAGGGACAACCGAAAAGATAGCAGTCAAGACAAACGATCAAGGTATGCCCCCATGTCAGCAGGTCAAGGCACGCCATGGTATGACGGACCAAGGCGACCTTGACAAGTGATGGGAAGGAACCCAAAATGATAAACAAAATTTGAAAGTATCAAAAGATCATAATCAAAACAATAGGTCCTTTGCCATAGGATCAAGGTGATGGATGTGATTGATGAGGTCTGCTAGGAAGGATTCATCCTATTGAGACCAAAGATGGATGCGAAGATAGGATGATCCAGTTGACGCGGGATGTTACCTAAGGACAAGATCTTGTAACATGAGGGAATTTTGTTAATTAAGAACCAGTTAGATGTGGGCATAACTTGATAATGAAGCACAAAAGACTGACATAACCTACAGACCTAGGGGCTTGGGGGCCGATCATAGATTAGCCTTGCCTACGTGAAAGCACAGAGCCCTCGTAGTTCTAGAAAAGACCATGGATAAAGTGAAAAGGAGACAAATGGTAACCGATGATGATGGAAAAATGCCCTGGGGGATGAATCAAATGATCAACCTTGCCTACGTGACAGCGCAGGGGCAACGTAGTTTGACTGGAGGACGCGACGAGATGGGTCCTAGGTGAAGACTGACATGATCGATGATCCTACTTGATGACATGAACATAACAACGAAGGGAACGAATGACGTAAGCTCAAAGTGGGATACTGAAAAGCTTAGGAATGGGGGATAGGCTAGATGGGTCGTCCAATGCTCAATCAATATTTACCAAGCAGCCGGGGATGAGATGGGTGAGGACAATAGTGTGGCTGAAGGCATAAAATAACTAGGATGTTAGGTAGATAATGATTAAGCCCTCTATGGATGACGCCTGTTACCAGGTTTTCACCACCCATACTTGTCCAAGGCACCATGAAAATGTGGTTTTCACCATAGGACGGATTTATTTCTCTTGACTATTTTCGGATTTTTTTGAATTTTTGAATTTTTTTGATTTTTTTGATTTTTTTGATTTTTTTTGATTTTTTTGATTTTTTTGATTTTTTTTGATTTTTTTGATTTTTTGACCGGGTGGGGTAACCGAGCAGATTTAGGCGTAGAACTTCTTGAGATGCATGATATTGATAGGCTCGTCAAGGGGGTCTCCTTCAAGAGTAGTCAACTTGTATGCCCCAGATCCATATTTAGCGGCTATGATATAGGGCCCCAACCAATTCGCCTCAAATTTTCCTTTCTTGTCTCGGTCTTGCTGAGTACGCTGGTTCTCCTTAAGGACAAGCTCGCCCACCTGGAATTGTCGAGGGTGAACTTTCTTGTTATAACTGCGCTTGAGGCGATTCTGGTATGCTTGCAGATGATCATAGGCTTTTATTCTTCGTTCATCCAGTAACTCTAGTTGTGCCAGCCACACAACATGAGCATCCTCTTCACTGATAAGGTTCTTCAGAGAGATTCTCAATGATGGAAGTTCAACTTCAATTGGCAAGACGGCTTCAGCACCATACACTAAAGAGTAGGGGGTGGCGCCTGTCGGGGTGCGTATGGATGTGCGATATGCCCAGAGGGCAGGATGAATATGGAGGTGCCAATCTCGTCTAGTATTATTGACAACCTTTTTGAGAATACGGATGAGGGTTTTGTTGGTCACTTCTGCCTGACCATTACCCTGGGGGTAATAAGGCGTTGACCAATGGTGCTGGATATGGAAGGTGTCATAGAGATGTTTCATGGCTTGGTTTTTGAATGGTTTGCCATTGTCGGAAAGGATAGTGGATGGGATACCATATCTGCAAAGAATATGGTAAAGGATGAATTTGGAAATCTGAGTACTGGTGATTTGTGAAAGGGGCATTGCCTCCACCCACTTGGTGAAGTACTCAGTGGCGGTAATTATGAATGTATGGCCATCGGATGATGGTGGGTGAATCTTGCCAATCAAGTCGAAACCCCATTGAGAAAACGGCCATGGTGCCAGGAGGGGCTGAAGATCTTGTGTTGGGGCATGAATTAAATCTGCATGCTGTTGGCATGGAAGACACTTCTTTACAAACTCGCAAGCATTGTGTTCTAACGTAGGCCAATAATATCCAGCTCGTAAGATCCTTTTGGCTAGAGCCATACCATTTGAATGTGCTCCACAAACACCACCATGTACCTCCATTATTGTAGCATGGGCTTCGGTCTCATTCAGACATCTAAGGAGGATTCCATCATACCCGCGACGATAAAGCGTATCACCGACAATGACGTATCGAGAAGAGTGATGAACAAAGGATTTGCGTTGGTTACGTGTAAGGTCTGGGGGTATAATGTTATCATGGAGGTAGTTATAGATGTCTTGGTACCATGGGGAGGTGGGACCCACAATTTTGCACACCATGTCGGTCTCAGGGATATCATATGCTGGGATTAAAAGTTGTTCTACAAGAAACTCACACTCTGTTCAGTCCTTGGGCATGTCCAGCTGGGAGCCAATAGTGGCTATTGCATCAACTGCTTTGTTGCGTACTCTGGGGATCTGTTCAAATTGTATAGAGGTGAAATATTTCTTGAAATCATCCACCATGCGCTTGTAGGGTAACAACTTATCATCCTTGGTTAGGAACTCATCATTAACTTGTCTAATGACTAGCAAGGAATCACCAAAGACTTTTAACCGAGTTATGTGCCAGTGTTTTGTAAGTTTGAGGCCGATGAGGAGAGCTTCGTATTCTGCCATATTGTTGGTACATGGGAATGTGATCTTGAATGACTTTGGGATGTAGTCACTTTGAGGGGTAACTAATAAAATTCTTGCCCCCGATCCATTATGTGTATATGATCCATCAAAATACAGTGTCCACGTGGGGGTTTCCTCAACTGAGAAGACTTCCTCATCAGGGAATTCTGTGATCAATGGATAAGTATCAACTAAAGGGGCTTCCGCCAATTGATTTGCAATTATTTGTCCTTTGATAGCCTTGCGGTCCACGTATTCTATGTCGAATTCACTAAGGAGCATGATCCACTTAGCCATGCAGCCAGTCAGAGTGGTTCTAGATAATAGGTACTTCAATGGATCGATCTTGGCAATTAATTTAATTGGATGGCTAAGCATGTAATGTCGAAGCTTCTGTGTGCTGAAGACAAGTGCAAGGCAGACTTTTTCCATGGGGGAGTAGTTTAGTTCATAGCCAACCAATGTCCGACAAAGGTAGTAGATTGCCCTTTCTTTTGACGACTCATCATGTTGTGCCAATAATGCCCCCAGTGCGACTGAAGTGGCGGAGATGTAAAGCAAGAGGGGTTTGCCAGGAATAGGTGGCATCAATATCGGGGGACGGGCTAAATATTCCTTGATTTTATCGAAGCCTATCTGACACTGCTGGTTCCATCAGAAGGTGGAATCTTTTTTCAGAAGATGAGTGAACAACTGACACTTATCTGCCAGCTAGGCTATGAACCGACAGATGGACTGCATCTTCCCCTGAAGGCTTCTTAACTGTTTGAGATTGCGTGGAGGTGGCATGTCTAGGATAGCTTTTACCTTGGCGGGATCAACCTCAATGCCCCTACGGGAGACTCTGAAACCCAACAACTTTTCTGGAAGTGACCCCAAAGACACACTTTTTTGGATTTAGCCGCAACTTGTAGTGCTCTAACCGCTCAAATATCTTTTTCAGGATGGCAGGATGTTCTGCTCGTGTTTTGGATTTTCCTAACAGGTCGTCGACATAGTCCTCCATGATGATGTGTATGAGGTCATGGAAGATGACCGTCATTGCCCTCTGATATGTTGCCCCCACATTTTTAAGACTGAAGGGCATAACATTGTAACAGAAAGTGCCCCAAGGGGTTGTGAAGGCGGTCTTGTGTTGGTCCTCAGGTGCGATTCGGATCTGGTTATACCCAGAGAAGCCATCCATAAGGGATAACATCTCATGTCCTGCTGTGAGGTCGACCAACATGTCAATGTTAGGCAGGGGGAAGCCATCCTTTGGGCAGGCTTTGTTGAGATCCCTAAAGTCTGTGCAGACGCGAATGTCTCCATTTGGTTTAGCAACTGGTACTACATTGGAGATCCACTCGGAGTAGTCAATTGGTCTGATAAAACCCGCCTCTAGTAACTTCTCCAATTCCTTCTTGACTAACAATGCGACTTGCGGATGCATCTTGCGGAGCTTTTGTTTGACAGGTTTGGCATCCGGGTGAATGTCTAGGTGATGAACTACTAGGGCAGGGTCTAAGCTTGGCATGTCTAAGTATGACCAAGCAAAGTTAACGATCCCCTCTTGGAGTAGTTGCACGATGACCGGATATTCTTGCTTTGAGAGTGACTTAGCTACATAGGTGACCTTAGGACTGTCAGCAATTCCCAGATTGAATTCTTGAGTCTCTTCGATCAGAATAGAGGATCGGGCAGATAACTGAGTTCCCATAAGGGGAAGATGAACATCTCCATCTTCCGGTGCCTCTTCGAGGTTTTCGCCATCAGATGCGTCCTTTATTTTTACTTTTTCAAAGTCAAGAAGTGCCTCAGGGAGGTTTTCACTAAATAACTGTTTGTTATTTTTCTTATTCTTACTTTTGCGACTGGAGTGTTCATCCTCCCCCAATCCCATAAGGTTGACATATGTATCTGCAGACATACTGACAGGTGTGCTAGTACGTAGGTCCCAATCGATAAGCTCAGGATGGAAAAGGGATAGGTTAATAGTGCAAACGGATAGGCATTCGAACATAGATGATAGGTCGGTGTGGTCGACATCATCGTACGCATGTATGATGGATTCCTCCTTGGGTATGTCTTCCAATAAGCCCTTGTCCACAGTGACACTATTGGAAGCATTAGACGATGTTTCAGGGCCTTTCTGCTTTCTGTCATACCCAATGCCCACATTTTTTGGTAGCGGGGACGTATCAATGGGTTGCACCTGCCCTTGTTCTTGCTTTCCTAGGCCCCTGCCTTGATAGTTATGCTTTTCCACAAACTTTGTTGGCCAGGGGTACTTTTCTTGAAAGTATTCCTTGAGAGGAGTTTCCAGCTGAGGCTCTTCTCGGTAAACCCATTGGCTTATGTCTTCTTCTGGCACATCTGTCTTGATACTTGGGGATACGAAGGTGGTGGAAGGGATGTTTTTGCCACGGAAGGTGACAGTCTTGTCTTCCTTTGGGGTAGCATGGGAAGGTTGACCATACTCATGTGGTGATGGTGGCATGGTCGCTACATTAAGAGCAATATGCATTTCGTACTCGCCACACCCTTTGTCAATGATTTGGACTTTTGTGACTGTAGGATCAATTGTGGAGGATGGAGTGGTTATCACGGTTGATGGTGGATTATCAGATGATGACTGAGATGCCCCCATTTCAACCCCAGGACAATAATGTAAATGGGGAAATGATGCTTCTAGAGCGCGGCAATATTTGAATAGTTGGGGGTCGGCATAGATGGTGACCTCTTGTCCGTTGACTGGGAATTTGAGGCACTTATGGTAGGTGGAGGGGACGGCTTGCATAGCATGGAGCCATGGACGGCCGAGGAGGAGATTATATGGCAAGTCCAGATCAAGGACATGGCAGGTAATGTACTGAACCACCGGTCCCACTTGGACAGGAAGATTGATGATCCCTTCTAAATTCCTTTCTGCATTATCATAAGCCTTGATTGTGATGATCTGATTACTTAAATCTGCTTGAGTATACCCCACATATTTTATGAACTTTAGAGTGCACAAGTTGAGGGCATAGCCATTATCTACCAAGACTCTTTTTATTTTATGTCAGGTAACCACAACTTCAATATGCAAGGGGCGATTGTGATTAACATCAATGTTTGGCATATCATTTTGGTTGAAGTGCAGTTGGTGAGATGAAGCTAGGTGTCCTACCAAGGCTTGGAACTATGTAGGATCAATGTTATTAGGCACATGGGTTTCTTGTAGGGCTCTGTTGAGGATTTCTTGATGCACTGGGGAAGACTTAAGTAAATCCAAAATGGAGATATGTGTAGGGGTCTTTCCTAAGTGATCAAGGATGTTGTACTGGGAGGTTACAAGAGTCGATTGGGCGGGTACAGAGGCTGTAGGAACGGTGATGCGGGCTCGTCGTGTGGTAACAACACATTGAGGGTCTTTAGCTTTGACATGTATCATGGATACACGAGGTTCTACCTGCTCAATGTAATGAATAATACCCTCGTAATTGAGGGGTACATTCTTATAGCTCACGTTATTTGTGCTGTTTTTTTGAGGATTACTATTGGAGGTGCTCAGGCCTTGATTATGGTTTGGGAAGGTATTTTGATAGATCTACAATTGAGCATTGGACGATGGAGCTTGACTAGGGTCAACCTTGATATCACCTCGATCTATGAGATCCTGGATGTAGTTTTTCAGACCCTGACACTTATTCAAAGAGTGTCCTTTGATTTTGTGGAACTCACAATATTCATTTTCCCTAAACCATGTGGGCTTAGGTTTGGATTCGTCGAGTGGCTTGGTGACAGGATATGTGATCGGATAGCTGATCTGTAACAGCTTATTGAAGACGACACTCAAGGGTTCTCCTAGTTGAGCATACTGGCATTTGGTGTTCCCTTGGTTATTTTGATTAGACTGTTGGGGAGGATGGGATGTCCCTTGCGGTACGGATATGGCATTAGGTATGGATTGCTGTTGTTTCTGGGATGTGTTGGCCACGTGGACATGTTTAGTATCAGTAACACCATCGTTTACTGCATTTTTGTTCTTGTTCCAAAAATGTGGCTTGTCGTTGAATGACCTTTCCTTATCTTGATTATATATTTTGATGTGCCCCTTGGCAACAAGGGCATGCTCAAGGATGGGTCCCTTCTCTACCACCTCCATGAAAGTGGTGACACAGTGTAATCGGAAGCTATGAGCCATGTCAGGATGAGAGTTCTCCACGAAGAGGGTGACCATGTCCTTTTCTTTCAAAGGGGTTTTCATTCGGCTTGCTAGGGCATGCCACCTCTGGAGGTAGCTAGTAAAGGTTTCCCCTTCACGTTGTTTCTCTTTGAGAAGATCCAGGGTATCGGTATCTTTCTCCAAGTTGAAGGAGAAGTAGGAGACAAATTTTTTTGACAAGTCTGCAAAAGATTTTATAGATCCCTTTTCGAGGGTCATGAACCACCCTAGCGTGTTGCTTCCCAGACTTCGAGGAAACAGGCGCAAGAGATAGTTGTCATTGTGGATAACTTCTTGACACTGGCAGTAGAACTCCTGTAAGTGGGCCTTAGGATCTTTGTTCCCCTTATATTTGTCAAATTTTGGCATCTCAAAATATTTGGGGAAGGGAATCAATGAGATGGAGGGATCATACGGATATGGGCATATATCTTCAAACTTGAATGATTTTTTGCTAGTCCCTGCCTGGAGATCTTTCAGAGCGGCTTTGATTTCTAGTATATCCGCATTGGCGGGTGTGTTGGATAGGTATTGATGGTAGGATGATTGTGGGTTCTGAGGTGACGCTTGGGGATGGGCGTATGGATAATGAGGAGGTAGTACCCCCTATTGATGCGCCAAGGGACTTTGTTGATAAAGAGGTTGTTGTTGCGAGGTGGGATATGGATTGGTTGGGTAGTTATGGGTGGAGTATTGTTGGGAAGTATGGAGAAGGTGTGGTTGATTGGTTTGCGGATATTGGGGATACTAATGGGACTGTTGTGAGGTCACATAAGATGGCTGTTGTTGATATTATTGCTGGCTATAGTAATTGTAAGGATGGGGTGGTTGTTGGTGCATTGGTGGCGGCTGCGTTGGGTGAGATGGGATGTTATGTGGCAGTTGCGCCTGCAGGCATAAGATGGATGCGAGGAATGGAGATATAGTTGGGGCTAAAGGCCGAGATTGATTTACTTGTGATGGATGTGGTGGTGGCTGTGTTGAAATTAAAGGATTGACCAATGGTTGTTGTTGAGGTCTAGGTGCGGTTGAGATGTTGTGCGAGGGAGGTTGTTGAGCACTAGTGGGAGCATAGGCTTGGGGAGGTTGTTGGGATACGAATGACGATGGAGGAGGGATGTTGGATTGGGACGGTTGTTGGGGTATGAATGATAATGGTGGAGGATTGTTAGATTGGGGCGGTTGTTGGGGTATGAATGACGATGGTGGAGGATTGTTAGATTGGGGCAGTTGTTGGGGTATAAATGACGATGGTGGAGGATTGGTAGACCCAGGAGGTGGGGGCAAGGTGGCAAAAGGGTTGCCCCCAGTGTTGATAGGAGGTGGGTTCGAAGGGAGTGGTGCCGGTAGCATTAATGGTTGTGGTTGCAGGATGTTTTGCGACATGCCATAGGAAAAAGGATCATTGGGATCAATGGTTTGTGGTGTCCCTGTGACCGAAATGGTGGGATACGTGGGATTGCCAACAGGATATAGGACAACGTTGCCGAATTCAGGCTAATGCCAACCTTCTATGGAAGGAACATTGGGGACATATGAGCTACCTGGGATGTCATGTGAACCTCGGGGGACACTGGATGTGGAGGTGCCATACTTGGATAAGTCGATGCCTGACGGTAGCTTGACACCCTTGTCAATCAAGTGAGCCAAGATTTTGTCGCCATGTTTTTCGAGAAGGCGTTCTGTCATTTGTGCATTAACAGGGTTGCTAAAGTGTTCCTCAAATGTGAGCTCAGGTTGATCGGCCATGTTTTCCTCCCCAGGTGGTGACGTGTTTTGACCATCCACATTGGATTGTGATGAGGTGCCATTGTGGGGATCGTGAGGGATATTAGCACCATAGTTAGGATCTGATGAGATGTTGACTGTGTTGGTGGGATTTTGGGGGTTGTTTGATTGGGCATTTAGGGCTTGTTGGTCAGCCATTTTCTTTGCATGTGATCGAGTCTGAACGGGCATGCAAGATGATGAGGTAGATCAAGATATTAGAAAAATCTTGATGATGAAAGATTGATTCGATTTGATGGGAGATTAGTTGATGACGATTGGTTAGGCCGACGTGGATTGGCTTGATGGAATCGGATTGGATTGATTGGTAGACACTGGATTAACCTAGATTTTGGGTTTTGATCCGGATAGGTTTGATGATGTGGGGGTCGGATCGATCTGATGATTAGGATTGATGCGATGATAAATATGATGAAGACCAAGATCCACAACCGAGTTTAAGAAGGATCCTTGGTAACACTAGGTATTGATTGAAAGGTGGATGTACGACACCGAATCCAACTTGAGATAGAAGTGGATTGATTGGGTCGGAAAGGATAACTGACTTAAGACAGATAGCGATCCTAAGCCAGTTACGATGATTATGATTAGGGATGAATACCTAGGTCAACTCGGATGACTACTCCAACGGGGTTTATATGGAATAAAGGAGATCGGAGATGAAAGCTGGTTTAGGACGGATGGGGAGCGTCTCAGGGTAGACGAATGGCTCTCGAAACAAGCAAAAGAGTTTTCAAGATAAATGACTCTTAGAACGAAGGGATGGAGACTCGGAACGGATGTTAAAATATTTGTTTTGGATGTTGAATGGTCGTATCAATGTTCAAAACAGAGAGACAATGAATGCCAAGTGATAATATAGGCTGGTCAAAATACAGGTCTGCCACAGCATTAGGACAGGTCCGCCACTCTGTCAAGACAGGTCCGCCACTGCACTAGGACAGATCCGCCACAACACTTAGGACAGGTCTGCCACAGCACAAGGATAAATCCACCACTGCACTAAGATAGGTCTGCCATAGCACAGGGACAGGTCCGCCACTGAACTAGGACATGTCCGCCACAGAGTTAGGACAGGTCCGCCACAGCACAAGGATAGGTCCGCGAAAGGATAAGGACAGGTCCACCAAAGGATAAGTTTAAGCTTGATTTTTTGATGGATGGGTAAGGCAAAGGACCCAAAATATAGCAATCATAAAAAGACTTGGCCAAACTGATAATCACTGGTTTTTGCACAAGAAAGACAATTCAAACAGCACAACCCTAAGATTAGTAAAAATGGGTATGGTCGACAAGGTCTTCTATTCTAGGATGCACATGGTTGCTAAGGAGTCCTCGATATACACCTGGTATGTGAGGCCCAAACTGTGAACACCAACCCGTTACAAGCGTGATTCAGGAACCTTAGCGAGATACTAAAGGCTCAGACCAACTCTTCACGTCATCCTGACGCTTCGCCAATTACAACGTGGTTGGATTGAGGTATAGCTTTCGCTCTCCCCCCTTTATATACCCCACCAGTACGCGTGGTTGGAATCGTCCCTTGGGGTGATGAAATCCCCAAGCAGGTCCCACAAAGAAAATAAAAAATGGGTGACTCAAAGGACTTGGAAAGCTACGATTTCTCGTCACCCAGGATCGCCAAATGGCACAAGGGGATTGGATACATCAAATAGCCTTCCCAAACATGCCAAACAAGGTTTATTGACACCTTTAATTAAACTATGTGCCTAATTTATCAAAAGACAATTGGAAAAAACTTGAAATTTTACCCTCGGGAGGACAGGTCCGCCACTCTGTAGGGACAGTTCTGCCACTCTATTAGGACAGGTCCGCCACTCTGTCAGGACATGTCCGCCACTGCATTCGGATAGGTCTGCCACTGTACTAGGACAGGTCTACCACTTCAGGAGGACAGGTCCGCCACTGCACTAGGACAGGTCTGCCACTACACTAGGACAGGTCCGCCACTCCAGGACAGATCCACCACTCTGTCAGGACAGGTCCACCACTCCAGGACAGATCCGCCACTCTGTCAAGACAGGTCTGCCACTCTGTAACCTGGACCTGCAAAAATGCAAAAAATAACAAACGTGAAAGAAAGAGACCCGTTTGTGGTTCCCACCGGGCGTGCCAGAAATGTGATAGGTTGAATGTGAGCGTTAGAAAATGAGCAACAAGTAAAAGAGTGCAAATAAACACTAAAATAGCCTACACCTCAAGATTAGCCTAAGTTGGAAACAAAACAAGACAAAAGCAACAAATAGAATGTTATACCTTGTTTCAAATCGATCCTTTGGTTGGCCCTTTGAACTTTGATGTGTATGCTCCTTGGATGGCACAAGATGCAAGCTAAATGATGTTATGAGGATGAGTGCAAGTGGATGGAAACATGAAAATGGCTAAGTGTAGATTGAAAAACAAAACTGCAAGAGTTTGACTAGCAAAATGATCTCCCCCAAAATGAGAGAAAAGAGGGGGTATTTATAGGAATTTTGAGAATTCCTAGAGGAGATGGATGGTCAAGATTGAGCCACAAAATATCAAGATGTAGGGCTAAGGTGAGTTGAGAACTCATAAGCCCTCACATCTTGACATGTGGCATGTGATATAGCCCTAAAAGGTGAAGTGGACATGAGGTGGAAGGATGGTACATGACATGGAGGGGGGTACAAAGTACCTTGGGATTGGACAAGATCTCCTCATAAAGGAGGTCCTTGTCCCCATGTGGGTGAGAGGACATGTGAGGAATTAAAAATTCCTCAAATATTCTCATGGGGAGATGGGAAAGAATAAAGAATAAGTGAAGGACATGTGGGAAGAAGTGAAGGAATTAAAAATTCCTTTTGGGTGCCTTGGGGGATTAAAAGGTGAATTAAAAATTCACATAGGGAAGTGGAGTGCCTTGTCCAAAAGGAGAAAGCCTTTAATAAGGTTGACTCAAGGACATATGCCATAAATAGGATGAGGATTAGGTTAGGCTAACCAAATGATTAAGGTTGTGCAAGTACTCAGTTAGATGGACTAATGACTCATTAGAAGCAAGTGGGAGATTATGGAGGATGTGACCCTAATGATGATTAAGGGTGTGCACATTCCAACCCTAGTTAATTAGAAGAAGATGAAGTAATTAAGATGGATTAGGGACCAACTTGCAAAAGTTGGAGGATGTGACCATGAGAGAGAAAAGAGGAATTAAAATGAATTTTAATTTCAAAAGGGGAATATGACTAAATTAAATAAAATGGTAGATTTATTTAATTTAGAGGAGGAAAAGGGGGTAAAGTATTTATCAAATTAAATACTTTAGGACCCTTATGTAAGATGCAAGGTATTAATTAAACAAATGGTTTAATTAATTTTGACGGAGGGGATGAGGAATTGGATGAATAAGGAGATGCGTTTGATCATATGGAAGTGATCAAATTGGACATCTACACTTGGAATCTACTCGAATGTTATGTCAATGAAGGATTCTTTTAGAGTCTCCACCAATTTCTTGTATGGAGTGGGCTTGTCATCCTTAGTCTGATATTCATCATTGACTTGATTTATGATCAACTAAGAGTCTCCATACACTTTTAGAGCTATGATGTTGCATTGCACTACTATCCTGAGACCTATAGTCAAAGGCTCGTATTCCGCGATGTTGTTGGTGTAAGGAAATGCCAACTTGTATGATCTTGGTATGCAATCCCCTTATGGGGTGATGAAAGAGACACCAGCTCCTAACCCATGTTGTGTGTATGAGCCATCGAAATATACTTTTCAGTGGTCAGCTATGTTGAGGTTAAAGATGGATTCATCTGGAAACTCTGAGACAAGAGGATTCTCAGAATAAATAGGTGCTTCTACCAGTTGATCTGCAATAACTTGACCCTTGACGGCTTTCCACTCTACATACTCGATGTCATACTCTGATAGTATCATCACCCATTTTTCCATTCTTCCTGTGAGCATTGCCTTTGATAGTAGATACTTGAGGGGCTCAATTTTGGCGATGAGCTTTATCTTGTGTGCCAACATGTAATGTCTGAATTTTTGTGATGCAAACACTACTACGAGGCATTCTTTCTTGATGAATGAGTAATTTATCTCATGACCAACCATTGTTCTACTGATATAGTAGATAGCCCTCTCCGTTCCATTTTCATCATGTTGAGCTAGGAGAGCTCCAAGGGCTGCTGCTATTGCTAACACATATAAGATCAATGGCTTCTTTGGAATGGGTGGCATTAAGACTGGTGGTGTCAGTAGGTATTCCTTGATTTTGTTGAATGCCTCTTCACATTTTGTATCCCATTTGTATGCTACTCCCTTGTGGAGTAGGTGAGAATATGGGTTCTGCTTGTCTTCCAGTTGTGCTATGAATCTTCTGATGGATTGGAGTCTACCTTGGAGGCCTCTCAATTGTTTTAATGTCTTTGGTGCTTCCATTCGAGGATTGCTTTCACTTTTTTCGGATCCACCTCGATACCCCTCATGGATACTATATATCCTAGCAGTTTACCTGATTGTACGTGAAAGACGCACTTCTTGGGATTTAGTCTTTGTACTCCTCCAGTCTATCAAAGATGGCACCTAGAGTTGCTATGTGATCTTTTCTCTTTTTGGACTTAGCTAGGATATCATCAACATAGTCTTCAACCATTTTATGGATCATTTCATGGAATATCAATGTCATGGCCCTTTGATATGTTGCTCCTGCGTTCTTTAGGTCGAATGGCATCATGTTCCAACAGTAGGTTCCCCATGGACAAGTGAAAGTCATCTTATGTTGATCTTCTTTTGCTATAATGATTTGGTTGTATCCTGAAAATCCATCCATTAGTGATAGCATCTCATGTCCTGTTGTCATGTCTACTATCATGTCGATGTTGGGCAGTGGGAAATCATCCTTTGGACATGCTTTGTTCAAATCCCTGAAGTCTGTGCAGATTCTAATGGCTCCATCAGGCTTTGAAACAGGTACCAAGTTTGACACCCATTCTGGATAATCTATTGGTCGTATGAATCCTGCGTCTAGTAGCTTTTTTAGCTCTATTTTGACTAAGAGAGCAATTTGAGGATGCATTTTTCAAAGTTTTTGTTTGACCGGCTTTGCTTTTGGATACATTGCTAAGTGATGAACCGCAGTCTTTGGGTCAAGCCCTGGCATGTCAGCATAACTCCATACGAAGTTTATTTGTCTTTCCCTTAGGAATGCTGCTAGGAGTTCTTGCTCTTCTGATAGTAGTGATTCCACATAGGATGTGATATGCGGGGTCTCCTCTATTCCTAAGTTAATAGGATTGCATTTTTTGGCCAAGACTGCTGACTTTTCTTGATGAATATCTCTTAAAGGAAGATTGAATCCTTCATCCTCGAGCACCTCAGAGAGGTTTTCACCATTGGATACGTCCTTTCTTTTTACTTTTTTCTTGTCAGAGAGTGCCACAGTGTGGTTTTCACTCAAGGACTTGGATATGATTCTTAGTTTCTCACTTTTGCGACTGAAGGATTCAATCATTTCCCCATAATAGGCATGTGTGTCTAGCTCTATTATAAACCCTGATTTGTGATCTCCATCTAGAATGTTATCCCTCAATCCCATGAATTATGAGAGCACCTCATCATTTTCGAATGTATCGAGAACTAGTGGTCCTCGTTGGTCATAGTCGATGAGCTGAGGATATACTAAATGGATCTCATGATTTTGATGGTCTAGTTCAAAGGATAAGGTACTAATCATGCACAGGGTGGTATCCTCAAATAGCCTAGGTAGATCAGTCATGGTATCCTCATCATCGCTACTAATATAGGCCTCAGTTATAAAGTTATGTATGTCTCTACGTGTGGGTATTGGTAAACATACTTCTACTGTTGTTGGTTGAGGAGAAATATTAACCGTTCTAATTGGAGGACTTCGGCCACGTATAGTTATACTCAGAGGCGTACATCCAAGGCCAAGATTTGTCATGAGTCGCATCTCTGGCATGATAGGTATTATGAGCCCATTGTCGTTTTGTCCTAGTCTTTGATTTCTGTTGTAGCCCATTGCGAGCATCATTTGCAGACCCTTGCTTGTCTCATCCATTGGTAAATTAGTTGTCAATCTTTCATCTTGATATAACATGTGAGATAGATTTGCTTCAATAACCTCCTGGACAAGGTCTCCCCAGCTTGTGAATTCAGGATAGTCTTTAGGAGATGTTTGTGATGTGGAAGCTTGATTTTCTTGTGGATGTCCCCGTGATCTAGGAGATTGTGGTAACTCTCCTATCACAAAAGCATTGTTAGGGAGCTTGTAGCTTCCACAACCGTCCTAATGGATGATGAGCTTGATGTCAAAAATGCTGGGAATTGTTGGAGTGGCAGGTGTCTCTGTCGCAGAAGTGGATGCGAGAGTGGCAGGGTCGATGTATGGTGTGGATGGGCCCTCATCATTTTTTGGTACTTGGGGGATTTTGTAATACTTTTCTTCAAGATTTTTGCAGTATGAGAAAGGTTCGGGGTCTCCATGGACGGTAACCTCTTGTCCATTATGTGTAAATTTCACACATTGGTGGAAGGTTGATGCTACTGCTTTCATTGCATGGATCCATGGACGTCCTAGGAGGATATTATATAGAAAATCAAGGTCCAAGACCTGACAAGTAGTTTCCATGAGAGTCAGCCCTACTTGAATAGGGAGTTTGATCGTGCCTTGAGACACTCTTTCTTGGTCATCATATGCTCTTATCGTAATGCCCTTTCCTTTGCCGATGGAATCTTCTAATATTTTCAACTACTTGATGAGGCTTAGGGAACAGATATTCAAACCCGCACCTCCATCCACCAAGACCCTTTTGATTTTTCTCTTATGTACTATGGCTTCCAAGTGAAGTGCACGGTTGTGAGATGGTTGGGCAGGGAAATATTGGTCCAAGAATGTAAGAAGATTAGGTGTTATGATATTTCCGACCATAGCTTGGAATTGCTCTGCGTCGAGATCTGCGGGGACAGTGGATGATGCCAACGCTTCCTCTAGGATTTTCTTATGGGCAGATGATATTTTTAGCAACTCCATAATGGAGATTTGCGCTGGCATTATCTTAAGTTGATCTACAACATTGTAGCCATGCATAATAGATCTAGAACAGATCTAGATGAAGGGACTCTATTTGGTTGGGATGATCCTGCAATGGTGACTTTTCTGCCTCTTGTGGTGGCTCCACAATCTTCGGCATGGGCGCCCTTGATGGTGATGACCATGCAGTCTTCATTTAGGGAGGCAATGATTGATTCATAGACATGATTTACATTTCCTTTCCCTTTGTCATTTTTATTCCCTTTGTTGCCATGATTCGACATCACATTCGTATAGATCTTAAGATCTTGATTTCCCATAGGTTGTTCCATGTTTATGATTTTCTTATCGATGAGATCTTGGATGATGTTTTTGAGTCTCATGCAACTATTTGTGGTGTGGCTTTTGATTTTATGGAATTATCAAAGTTGATTCTCGTTATACCAAGGAGGTTTGACATTTGGTTCTTGGTAATTCTCAAATGTAGGAGGCTTGATGAGTTTTTCATTGATCAACTTTTTCATTATGTCCTCAAGTGGTTCCCCCAAAGTGGTGTATTTTCGTTTGGGATAAATTTTGCGTTGGGATGGTCCCCTTTGGTCATTGAGATTATTGATGGTTGGATTGTTGTTGGGTTGGGACATTTGTTGTGTGATGATTGTTTTGGTGTTGTGTTTCGATTTGCGGTGCGGGTGTTTGTTGGCGAGGAGCACTAATGACCACCTTGGCATCAACGACACGATCATTAGTAATGTTTTTATTTCTTGCCCACGTACAAGGTTTATTGCTGTAATTGGATGGTGGGCGGTTGTTTTGTTGTTCATGGTATGATGTTGATTCTGTGGGTTGAGTTATGAGGGCTCTTTCGATGCTGAGCACCTTGGGAATTAGTTGACCATATGTGGTGATGCCCTGAACCTTGAGATGAAATTCCAAATGGCCTTCAAGGTTGGCTGTGATGGTGCAAACTTGTTGTTCTTCTGGAATGGTCCACTTGCTTCGATTGACCTTGGATCACCATCGTTGTAGAAATGAGGTGAAAGATTCACCCTTTCCTTGTTTTAGAGTGTAGAGTTCTTTTAGACTAACATCCATTGCAATATTGCATGTGTAGTTCTTAATGAATACGTGCATGATTTCTTGAAATGTTCTAATGCCTAGAGGTAAGTGAGAGAACCATTCCATGGCATGGCCTGCCAAACTCCTAGGGAATAGCCACATTAGATAAGTATCATCATATGTGACTTCCATGCAATGAACCTGGAATTCCCTGATGTGATCTTCAGGGTTTCCCATCCCTTGATATTTGTCAAATTTGGGGATCTCAAATCCCTTAGGGAACAGTTTCATTACTAGGCTCCTATCAAATGGATAGGGACACAAGTTGCTTGGTGTCTTGGTTATTCGCCCTGATTGAAGATCGAGCACTTGTTGTGAGAGCAACCTGATTTGTGCCATCACATCATTTTGTAGATCAGGGGGTGGGATGAAAGTGTTTTGGGGTGTTTCAATCATGGTTTGGATGGGTGGGTTGTTCGGTGTGTTGTTCGATGGTATCTGCATGTTCTGCCGAGTGAGGTAGGCTTCTACTTGCTTTTGTATGAACAACACTTGTTGTTGATCTTGCTATTGTTGCGCTAAGATTTGTGCTTGTTGTTGCGCTTGTTGTTGTTCCAACAATGCCTGTTGTTGGGCTGCCAATTGGGTTGCTTCTTGCTACTTTTGATATTCTTTTAATGCTTGCTGATATGCTTGTAATTGCGCTTCTTGTTTTTGTGCAAGAAGTTGTGCTTGATATTGGGCTTGTTGTGCCTAATTTTGAGCTTGTGCTTGAGCTTGCACTGCTTGTGCTTGTGCTTGTGTCGCTTGTTGTTGTAATAGGGTTTGCACTTGAGCAGCCTTTTGTGCTTGTAATGCTTGAGTGGCTTGGGCAACTTTTTGTTGTTGTTGTTGTTGTTGTTGTTGTAGCAATGCTTGGGCTTGCTGTGCTTGTAATGTGGCTTGTACTATTTGGGTGTCTTGCGCAGCTTGAGCAGCTAGTTGTTCGGATTTTTGTTTTTGAACTTGTTGGTATCCTCTTTGGAAAGTAGCTTGCAATGCTACGTCATATTGGCTTGATGTTGTAGAATTTGGTGGTGGTGGGGATGGTGGTGGATTTGGAATGGTATTCGTGAGGGTGGTGTTGGTGTTTTTTGTGATGGATGGTGTTGTTGATGTGGTTGGTCCTTGAGAGACCATGCTTTGTGATGTTAAGAGGGTGTTTGATGATGTTGTGACCGCTTGTGCATTTGTCGTTTGTTATTGTGATATCAATGACAAATTTTGAGCGTTTGGTACAATGCTTTGGTTGATATTTGGGATGGTGGTTTGATTGATATTTGGTAGAGGGGGAAGCCCTAAACCAAGGAGTGATGTGGATGATGATGGTAATGGTGGAAGAGGTGGAAATGTGAGGGGTGCAAGTTCTTGTGAGAACGTTGTGGTATCAAAGATGCCCCCTGGTCCGAACATGTCTCCTTCCTCTTGCGAATTTGTGAGGAGAGGTGTTTGAGGTGTTGCGCTAAAAAATGATGATGATGGATCATTACAGAAAGTGAGAGGAACAAATGGATTTTCAAGTATGTTTTGTTCCAAGGTGGTATTTGCATCCAAGTTTTGATTATTAACAAGGGGGTGTGCTTGAAGAGCTTTGAGAAGTGTATTTCCCTTATTAACGTTGGGTTGGGTTGGAGCAATAGATGTCGTGATTTGCGGAATGTTTTGCGTGACGTTTTGAGATGGGGGTGTAGATGAAATGGGAATGGTGGATGAGATGGGAGGAAATGATGTCTCCACTATAGTACTCACATCAAAATCTGAAGGTAACTTGGCCCCTTGTTTTGCTAGTTCAAGCATGTATAATCAAGGGTTGAGCCTCATCATCATGTTGATGATTCTATGGTTGTCTGGATTTTGGAGCATTTCTGTCATTTCCTCGCAAGACATTCCAAAGGTAAGGTCCTCTCCTTGGTTTTCTTCTTGTGGATTTTGTGATGATGAGATGGTCAAAGGATTGCTTGATTCAGTGGGATTCATTTCAACGTTTGTTTGGCTAAGATCACTTGAAGCGGGTGTTTCTTTGTTGGATTCCATGCTCTTCTTGTATTGAGATCTAGTTTGAACCATAAAACAAGGATCAAGTTTCGAGAATATGGGAGATGAATCTCTTGATTCTTTAGTTCGATCTTTATTTTATGCCCCAAAGTAAAAAGTTTTAGGATACCTTTAAGGGTCAAGATGATGATATGATGATAATGATGAATGATGTAAGGAATGAATGATGTGGATGTTATGGTCTTTTGTTAATCTTGATGGGAGATGCTAGGCTTTTTTGGACTTTCAGATATGTTTTGGATTTTGATTTTTCCTTTTGATTTTGTCCTTGATCTTGATTGGTTTTTTTATTTTGAACAAAAAGACCCTAAGATGTTGGATAATGATCTAAGGGATAGATTTGTTCAAAGGATGATGGTTTGAATATGTACGAGAAGAAGGATGCATCTACCCACACCTATTCAAATAAGATGATAATTTAGCTAAGCATACGAAGAAGGATGCATCTACTTATACCAATCTAAATAAGATGATTTTGATGATTTTGACTAAGCATGTGCAAAATGATGCATCTACACATACCTAACCAAAGGTGATTTTGATAATGTTTTCAAGGATTTAATCTCAAGGATTTGATAATGTTTGATTTTTCCAAAGAAAGCCTAGCATAAGGATGTTTTCAATATTTTCCAAAAGGTGATGGTGAGATGATGTTTTGATGTTTTGAAGGATGGATGAAAAAGATTTTGATTTGTTTTCGATCCTAAGGTGAACCTAAAAAGACACTTTGTTTTCCTAGACCTAGGTATTGAAGAGCATGCAAATGCTTCCTAAGAACCTTTGCGACCAAGAAATGATTTCATTTGAACATTCATTTTTTTGGATTTTGAAACAATGATTTTTGCTTTGGATTTTGAAATTGTGAGTCTTCAACACACATGAAAGTTCATTTTTCTTATCTTTTCTTAATGTCTTTATTTTACCAAAAACACTTTCTTTGATTAAGTTTTCAAACTAAGATGTCCAATGTCTTAATTTCTTCAAACCCCACAAGATATATTATGTGGAAATTTGATGAACTCAAGGCAAAGGGTTTCCCTATAGTTTACTTAAGGAGACAAATCGAGATATAATCCAATGTTTAGAAACCTCTAAGGACGTGAATCCCAAGGGAAAGCAATAACATATAGATTGAGTCAAGTATATTTGTCCTCCAAAAGGGTTTGAAATTTGAATAATGTTAAGTGTTTTTTTTTAGATGTTTTCGGTCAAGCAATGCATTTTGTAACCCAAGAATAAGTACAATCCTATGGATGTGTAAGAAAAGATTTGTTGGATTCCCACTTGGACAAGTCAACTATGATTATCTCTAGTGAATGGTTAGATGCTTGACCCCACTGGCTCCCCTCCATGACACTCACTTATACAGGGCAGCCAAGCATCAACACCCATGAAACTCTCATGGCATGTTTTCCATTTCTACTAGAAGACCGTAAAAGTTTGGGGTGGCTTCAAAACGACCGTTCTTGCACCAACAAATAGATTAAAGGATTTTGGAAAATTCTAGCACATGGGTTTTAATAAGGACTTTCCGTTTATGGAGATTGACCCATACAGCAAGAGTCCCCTTTCAGATCTATCTTGTCAGAATCAACTGCGTGATATTGGCATTTCTTCCAATATCCACATTTATATCCCAGTTGGAAATACTCTTGGCTTTAGAGTGTTACCGGTTGAGCCGTTCCCTTGGGTGAGTACTTTTTCCCCAAAGCGGGCCCTCTAGGATAAACAAAAGTGAATGAAGAACAAAATCCGTAACTCGATCAATCTTTGATAGCAACAAAGAGAGAGAATATACGCGAAAATGCCCCCACTCACACTCGCACAAGATGTTTGTTCAATTTTAAACCCAAATCGAAGTGTGGAGGTGATTGCTTTGTCTCAACCCAAAGTCATGAAAAAATCCTTTTGATTCTCAAGATCGCTATAAAGCGCGAGAGAAGCGCATATGTCCTTTTCCTATGGCTTTAGTTCAAGTAAGCCTTCACAACAAACAAAGTTACACTTGTTCTTTTTAAATCCAAAAAGCAATAATGAATTTGTTTTAGAGCACCGAAAGACAAGTGATAAACATTTTGTTCATTTTGTTAACCCAATAAACAAAATCTAGTAAGTTATGATCCTAAAGTTTGTTTTAGCCTTTGCAAGAAATGGAAAAAAAATTCTTTTTAAACCCAAATGAAAATTAGTGTCCTAAGAAAGAGGAGATAACAAATTCTTAAAGAAGTGTTAAACAAACACTAAAGTGTTCAGAAAAACTTTGATTTCGTAAGACATTGTCCTCTTGTTCCTCCTTCATTTGTTTTTGATTTCCAACCTACAACGAAGAAAAATAGTCAGATTCTGGAAAAACACAGAAATTAAAAAGCATAAAATAGAGGATAAATTAATCATCAATCAAAAGAACGTGCTAAAATCAAAATTTTCCCTTTTACTGTTTTCCAGTGGTGCAACTCATGACTGTGTCATAGTTTGGTTTCCCAGCAGTGCCCTCACAGTGCCGCTTACTAGTCAGCGTCGCTCTGTGTCAGGATAAAGAGCTCAACTGCGAGTCCAATGGCGGAGTTTGAAATTCAAATGTTTTGGCGGGATGAGTCCAGTGTCACAATTTCAAATTCTAGCGGTGCTATATAGCAACGCTGAAGAGTCAGCAGTGCCAAAACAATGACGCTGAGGTCCCAACGTTGGAATTTTCTGTGTGTGAAGAAAACGTGGAAATTTTGAGGAAAACGGATTGAAAGTGAGATGCAGCCCTCCTTCTAGTGCCAAATGTGTGAACCCCAACCTTGGTACCTGCAAAACAAAGAGAATAAACACTTCAAGTTAGATATTGCAAGCCAAAACAAGGATTCCCCATGAAATCCATTTACAAATTCAAAATAGGAAAGAAAACAATGAAGAACACAATATAAATGACAAACTAGATTTGAATCCTAATTTAAATATGCAAACTCATGATCCCATGGGGGAATTGGTGCCAATTTGATGTGAAAATTGGCCCTTTCCCATCTCCAATGATGCAAGCTTTGAATGTTGAAGAGATTGATCCACTTTGTTGGTGAAGAATGAGAACTCCAAGCTAAAATCTGCAAAAACCTAGCTATGACTCAATGACAATGGATGAAATTCAAGAGATATTTGAGCATGGTAACTTTGCATGGATTGTGGATGATGAAATGAGGAGAGGAGCTCTTCATTTATAGAATTCCAAGATGGATGAATGTCCAAATTTGAGCAATGTGGGACTAACATTCATCCAATGATATGATGCCACTTCTCAAGCTATGAATGGATGAAGGATGTGCAAGATTTGGGGTTTGTGCCAATAAATGCATAAATTTGAATTTCAAATTTGTTGAAATGACTTATAAGAGGGAATGGAAAATGAAATAAATGCCACTTGGCTCAAGGCAAAGGACATGTAAGATGAATTTATTGCCTTGTTGGATGTACATGTTGACTTGGAATTTTTGAATTCAAATTGAGAGAATATTCCAAAAGATGCCTTGTGAGGAAAATAGAGATTTAATAAATGAATTAAATCTATTTTCATGTGCAACTTGCATTATCTAGAGGATGGGACATGAGATGAGATTAAATTAATCAAGGGTTAATTAATTTAATGAGAGAGGTTAGATGATGTGACCTATTTGACTCAAATTTATGGATTTATTTAAATCAAATAAGAGAGGAATATGACAAGAGGTTAATTAAATAATGATTTTGATTTATTTAATTAAAAGGGATGGTGTTAAATTAAATCAAATAAGGTTTAATTTATTTAATTTAATGGATAGACTTTAGAAATTTAATCAAATAAATTGATTATTTAATTAAATAGGGATAATTAGATCAGATGGATTGATTTAATTAACAAAAGAGATTGACTTAATTAGATAAAATGATTTATTTAATTAAGAGAGGAATATCGATGAATTTAATCAGATAGGGGAATTTGATTAAACGGTTAGACTGAAGGATGATTCAGGAAGAAATGATGTTAGTGAGTCAGGATCATATGCACAATGTCAATCAGTATATTTTACGTGTCTACAGTTTGTTGCTGAGTAGGGTGTGTACATGTTAGTTAGAATATTCCCATCTCTGTCTACAATGGTCCTAGTTTTCGGCTGGTATGCTGCCCTGCAAGCCATTACTAGCTTAGGGGTGACAAGAGATGGAGGAAAGCCTGCAGCCTTAGTAATTCTGTTGCCTTTGATCAATCTAGTATTTTTTTGTCTTAGGGATGATTTTGACTCTTTGTTTAAATTCATCAATATCGATGTGCCCAATGTTGGTATTTGTAATCTCCTTCTAATCTGTGATGATCTTTGAATGCAATGACTCCCCTTGGAGCGAGTACTTCATTTGATCCTTGTCTTATTTTCCATGAGGAGCTCTGCCTATTTTTTTTCCTTTGTCCTTTTCTGCGGCTGTGCCCGAGGGTCTTGCACCCGATTCCATATATCTTGCAAATAAAGGCGTTGTGAGCATATTCAAGCATGAAGACATAAATGTTAGCCAAAATCCTTATGGATGGAGTCAGATTAGATGATACATTATTCAAGACATCAAAAATTTACTCCATAATGTCATTAGTAACTTGCTGGAAGGACTTTGAATGGTCTGGGTCTTAGGGGTCAGACTTCCCTAATAGGATTGTTGTTTTGAAGGGTGAATAGGGCAGGGTAGTCTGCATGTTTTCTCTCATCTTCATATTAAGATAATTTGAAGTGTCCATGGGAAAGAGGGTCCAATTTGAGCATGTGGGTAGAGACTGGTTTCCAAATTGGAGGTCATTTCGATCATCATTAGGGCACTCAGAGTCATGAAGAGGGAAAGTCATTTGGGTTTTGCTGTTTGAGGAGGCCCTGATGAAGCGACATTTTGGGGGTGGAATTTTGGGGTCCGGCACCCGTGAGGTTGAAGGGAAGTCAACATAACTCACTCGATTAAATGTTCTGATCAAAAGGGTTGGGAGACTGCGTGAGAATAGTCGTTTGGAACATCGAGCATTGGGCAGAAGTCCAGTGGGATAAACCCGGTGGACTGGACCTAGATGAGAACTTGGCTTTCAGTTTTCTTCGTTGAAAGTTCTATTGGTGACCAAAGTACTGTGCCTTGGAGGTCAGAAGGACGGGCTAGCTTTTCCCTTTCACGATGGCCATAACGAGACGGAGTCCCAACGGTGAGAGTCCGACAGTGGGAACCCGACAAAGAATAAGGAACTTAAGTCTGACCATTTTTTATTCATGTGGCACTAAGTAGTTTGGGATCTGGCTGGTGGAGGGTGGTCAATTAATAGTTGTGATAAATGGTGAAGTTGTAACAGAGGTCTGCGAACGGAACTCTACGAATCGGGACCCGAAGGAAACCAAAGAGTGGCAATTTGTTCTTTTAACTCACACGGTGAGTTACAGGGCAGATCCTGAGGCTCGGGCGGATGGGGTTGTTATGCCGTTCGGAACAGTGAAAGTTATACGGCATCCCAGGGATGGAATCCCACAAGAGTGGGCCTGTGAAACACGCCCTAAGGTAGGGAGTTCAATTTTGTTAGATTTCAATAGCCAACCGTCAAAGGAGATTCGGGGTCACGGACCCGGGGAGACATCCCGTCATTTTGAAGTTATTTAAGTTTGAAGTTTTATTAAGTGGTGATGGGGAAGCTCGGGTCCGAAGGGCGTGAGTGCTCTGCATGAAGAACGACGCCAGGGTGATGAAGTTTTGGATTCAATATGCAGAGTGATCTGATGATTGACTAGAAATTTCATCACATGGTTTTTTTAGTCTTCATTTTCCTCTACCAAATGGATGCATTTTTATTCCCTTTATCAATTATTTTAATGTGAAATCATTGAAAATAAGGAGGGAGTAAGGATGATGCACTTACCACAAGAATCTGATGAAGGGAGTTGCTAAATCCATGAGGAATCAGTAAATGAAGGTAGTGGGCGCAAAGGTGATGGGCGATGAAGGCTCAGGGCCTCTCTGAACTTGCTCTGAACTTCTTTGGCCAGCCTGACATGTGAAAATGATAGGTTGGACTAAATATTTATACCCCTAAGTTCATTTAATGCACCCTCATAAATGCTTTTACGGCAGGTGAGAAGTTGGTGAATTCAAATTTTGAGACGGCAGTGGGAGGTTTGGAACCCGGAGGCTAGAAGGATGCGAGCAGACAGTCGTTCGAAGTGCTGGGTGGAAAACCATTGGTGAAGGAGAGTCTGGGATCTGGTGGGCGGAACTCCAGAGAAGGATGGTCGTTCAAGAAGGGAAAACACATAACAAAGTTCCGGGTAGAGATATCTAGCAAGGTAGACCCGGGTGCAAGTGAAAGATGGTCGGTTAAAGCATGTCATGAGGATGGCGATCAAGAAGCCGATTCCTAGGGAACAGAAAGGCAAAGCATTTCTGCCATTTTGAAACCACAAATGCCTAACATAAATTCGGTGAGGGAAACCCACCAGAATGGACCCGGAAGGCCTAGAGGCCGCTGGCAGAGGCAAACTACCAAAGGAGCTCTGCGAGGACCTAGGACTTGGAAAATTTGGAGGGGATGAAAAATGGTCAACTTGATATGAGACTTTGGAGGCACCCTGACCACTTAGGACACCAAAATGGGGGCACATAAAATGAGATAGTGACAAAATGACCAGACAGGGCAAAGGAAAGAGAGGGTCCCCATTCTGAACGGGGCGTGTGTGCTGAGGGCACAACAAATGGTGACTCTGTTGGGGAATGATCCTGAGTGTTATGAGGGTAAGTGTTCATTCAAAACTTAGAATCTCTAATTTTACCGACCAGGGGTCGACTTCCAAAAGTGAACTAGGAGAACAGGGTCCTTAGTTGAGTCAATCCATGAAACATCTCAGAAGTGTGTGTAGTGAATTTATTTCCCTTTCCATTGAAGTCATGACAAAAAGTGACTAATCAAACAAAGTGGGCTACATAAATCGTCCAACACCAAAAGTAACTTGGACATTGCCCTGCTGCCAAATGGGTGTCCATAGCCCTGATGAAGTTGTCGTTGTGACCCCATGAACATTGCTCTATTTCTAGCCAAGTGTCCATAGCCCTGGTAGAGTTATTCACACACCCATATGATTGCTTGATTTCAAAATTTTCTTTTCTTCCTTTCTTTTGATATTTATTTTTGCACTTTATCTTTTGTCCAACCATGTAAGCATTGAAGCCTATGATTTTGAGAGCCACAGTGGTCACTGGAGAGGACTTAAGATTTTTCACTCACCAGGTTATCATAGCAGCTATTGTACAACCCTTTGGAAATAATTAACATGCACTTTGTGCAAGGTTTGAGATGAATGTAAAAGGATTCAAGCAAGGGTCAAGTTCTAGAATAGAGTTCAAATGATGAAATCATTCCCAAGCAGCTATCAGGGACCAATAGTCGAGAATGAATGTTTAACCAAAGAACACTAAGGATGGGAAGCAAAGTGAACCATTCATTGAACAAGCACAACCACCGCATTAGGAATGAAGAGCCTCTTATCAAAGCAAAACAACTGAGAGACGAGAAAAATGGAACAATGCAAAACAGAAAAACACAAGCAAAGAAAAAGGAAACCTATTCTAACCTATGTACAGGTATTTACATGAATAGCTCTACACGAGCTCAGACTTGGAAGTAATGCTTCAAGTGCTTCCTGTTGACAGGAAACGGGGCATCTTCACTAGTAAGGGTCTTTAAACGGAAAGCATTGTCTCCCAGAATTTCAGCTATTTGAAAGGGGCCAAGCCAAAGCTTGTCGAATTTATTGTCCCCCTTTCCTTTCATGGGCCTTGTCCCAACATAAGACTAGATCAACAATTTTAAAGGCCTTTATCTTGGCTCAATGATCAAACCAACATTTGACTACGCCCTGGTGTTTGGAAAATTTTTCTATTGTGCAATCTCGTACTTCTTCTAAGTGCAAAAGCTCAGCTAACCGAGCTTCTCTACGGTCTCCCCCTTCGTAAAAATCATTGATAAATTGGAGAGTGGGGACTTTCAGGTGGATTGGAAAGACAGGCTCTAAGCCATAAACTAGATGAAATGGGGAATCGCCAAGGGAAACCTTGTGATGAGTGTGATCTGCCCAAAGGGTGAAACAGAGCTGGGTATGTCAGTCCTTGGGATTCCTATCTAACAGTTTCTTGATCGCGGTTATCAAATTCTTGTTCATGGATTTTGCAAGGCCATTGCCTTAGGGATAGTAATTAGATGAGAATTTAAGGGAAATCCCATAGTCAAAATCCCAACTAGAAAATTTTAATGAAGCAAATGCAGGTCCATTATCACACACTAATGCATAAGGACAACCAAAGCGATTTAAAATAAAACTTTCTAGAAAATTAGTGACTACCTCAGTTGTGCATTGCCTACATGCAATTACTTTTGTCCATCTAGTGCAATAATCAGAGGCGGTAAGAATGTACCTATGTCCCGTAGATGATGGACGGCTTACCGGACCAATGAAATCGAGACCCCATTGCGCAAACGGTCTCACCTCCAGAACAGGTTGTAGCAGGACAACAACATTCTTCTCCTTGGTAGCGGCAGTCTGGCATGTGTTACATGAGCAAACATGGTTGTGGGCATTGTTGAAGACCATTGGCCAATAATATCCTATTCTTAATGTTTGATGTACGGTGGACGGTCCAGATCCATGACTAGTGCCAAACTTGTCATGGAACTCCCTTAGGACTCGGTCTACTTCTTCTTCGCCAAGGCACCTCAAGTAGATACCTTCATGATTTATTTTGTATAAAATTGACCCTTGCAGCATGTAACTACTACTTTTCAGGTGAAGTGCATGCATCTGAACTCCCTATAGGCGGGGCAGACACTTATGATTCAACAAATAATAAACGATGTCTTCGTACCACTCCCCTAGAGAAAAATCCTCCAGCTGGTACTGCTGCACTGTGAGTTCAGGCCCTGCATCGACTGCTACCTCAGTAATTGTTTGGGTAAGCGCTTGTCCTCTCACTAGTCTCAGTGGCTAGATTTCCATATTTTACTCTTGCAGTAGCGTGACCCACTTGGCTCTTTGTTCGCCTAACTCATTCTGCATAAGCAATGTCTTCATGGTTGGGTCAGGAACTATGGTGAACACTTTATTACGCAGGATGTAATGTCTAAATTTATTCACACCCTAGTGAGGGCATATGCTTGTTTTTCTACATTGTGGTAGCACAGTTCAACATCTTTCAAAGGGGTACTCATGAAGGTGATCAGGGGCTCGCTCCCTTCATCATCTTTCTGGTTCAAAATGTTGGCGCAGGAGTGATCTGAATTGAATGAATAGATGTAGAAAGGCTTCAGATAGTTAGGACTAACCAGTATGGGTGCTTCAACAATTGCTTGCTTAATTTCCTCAAATGTATTCTTTGCTTCGGGAGTCCATTCGATCTTTGCATCTTGTTTTAGCATGGTGTTGAGGGGCTTGACAATTTCAGCAAAATCCATAATAAAATTTTGCACAAAGTTAATCTTTCCAAAGAAATATTTAAGCTCTTTCTTACTATCCGGTAGCTGGATCTTCAACAGGGACTGAATGTGCTCTAGATCAATGGAGATGCCTCGCTCTAAAATGACATGCCCAAGCAGTTTCCCTTTAGTAACTCCAAAGATGCATTTCTTCAGATTAAGGGAGACACCAAACTCTCGACACCTTTGAAAAACCTTGCATAGATCGAAGACACGATCACTCTGCTTCTTTGAAAACATTGTCAGATCATCCATATAGATGATCATACACTTCCCAATTAGATCTTTGAATGCAATGTCAATAGCACATTGGAAGGTTGCGTCAACGTTGATAAGTCCAAAGGGCATTCGTCTGTAGGTGAAGGTACCCCACTTAGTGGTGAACGATGTCTTATGACGGTATTCATACTGCACCATTAGTTGATTATATCTTGAATAGCCGTCGAGGAAGGACATCATCTGTGACCATTAACAATCTATAGTACTTCATCCAATGAAGGCACAGGGTAATTATCCTTTTATGAAGCTCGGTTCAAATTGTGGAAGTCCGTGCACAACTTAATTTCTCCATTTTTTTCTAATTGGTACCAAGTTTGCAACCCACGTAGAGTGTCAAACTGGAAAGATAATCCTTGTTGAAAGCAGTTTCTGCAATTCTTTGAAAATGATTGGCTCCAACAAGGTGTTTATGGGATGTTGTCTCTATCAGAAGGGTTTCGCCTCAGGCTTGAGAGGGATGGTGTGCGTTATGATGGAAGTGTCGTAGGTTTTCAGATCTTTTTAGCTCCAAGCCACCACATCGTGATACTTGTGAAGAGCATCAACGATCCCTTGTTTTTCTTCTATGGTACACACCTTGCCAATAAAGACATTTTTTATTTCCTTAGCTATTCTAAGGCTGTGGACATCACATTGATTGCTAATGGATTCCTTCTTGGCCTACTGGTTTTGGTCTCTGATATAGTCCAAGTCAAATATATGCTCCAGCTAAACCATGCCTCTAGGGATTGTGTTAGTCTTGAGGTTAATAACTCTTTCTATGTCTAACTCGGCTTCTTCTAGATCAACTTCATCTATTATTTGGGTGGAAAAGACATCGAAGCTTGTGATGAACTCGAGGATGTGCTTATCATCATTGAAGACTTGAAAGTGAGTGACATTATCTGGAACAGATGGAGTGGATGTTAGCTCAACTGTGAAGCGTTTAAGACCATAAAGAGATAGTGGTTGTAATGTGCTAGCTACTTGAGCCAAAGCATCAACTGTGTGATTCTGAGTGCATGGGATCAACTGGATATTAAAAGCGTCTAAACCTTCTAGAAGATCCCATACTTTGTGTCTGTAATTGGAAAGTCTTATGTCATGGCAGGAATACACCTTTCTAACTTGTTTGACTACCAACTCGGAGTCACTAATAACTTGTAGCATTTTGACATTTTTCTTTAGGGCCACAAGAAGACCATGCACTAAGGCTTCATACTCAGCTACGTTGTTAGTGCAATAAAACTACAACCTATGGGCAACAAGAAAGGTCTTACCCATTGCGATGATGAGCTCGAATCCAGCACCAACGCCCTGTTTTGACTTAGATCCATCAAATTGAAGCGTCTAGAACTTGGAAATCTCCTTGACACCTGGTCCAATGATGTCTTGACTGGATTTTGGCTTGGTGTTTGTATCTACAACCTTTGGGTGAAGTGTTGATTCCATGCAATTGCCAACAGGCAGCTCCATTGGCGTCCCCTTCGTCATTTCTCTTGGAGGAGCAGATATTCCCTTAACATGTTCTACCACTGTTTGGCATAGGTAACACTCAAACTTAGAGTGGGTAGCATTGTGGACTTTTCATCAATTTGGTAGTAAGAGATCCTGGAAATCCATTCAGACACCTAGGCTAAGTTGATCCTTCACACACTTTTCCATGAATTATTGGATACCACTTAGTAGTCCCAAGTTATTGTCTTCATCTAGCTCATCATCTGACTCTACCACCATCTCTATACTTTGAGGCATGTGAGTGAGGTTAGTGGGAAGGCTGCATTGCACTAAGAGTACTTCTATAGCACATTCTTCTTCTTGGGGTTCTAATTCTTCCTGACAAGTGAAGGAACATTAATTTCTCAATTTCGTTTCAACAAACAACACCTCATTATTATTATTATATTTTGTGATCATGTACTTCATACAAGGTTCATAGTCTATATGAATCTGGTTAGGCAACCCTTTCCATGGCAGCCACATATGGGAATGATCTATTGCAGCATATCCATTCAATGTCTTGGTGAAGTCTCATCCAAGAATGAGCCCGTAGGTGTCAGGGATATCAGCTACTTGAATATCAATGACCTGTTGTATCCTTGGATCCACAACAATCTGCATTAGGATCCTATTCATCTCTCCCACTATGTTGATCTCTATTTTGTCTAGTTGGGTCACTTGCCTTCTTGAAGGGGTGGGAGTAACCCCAAAAGCTTTGCACACTATGAGGGGCATAACATTAGTTGATGCTCCTGAATCAAGTAGGCAGTTGTGCAAATTCTTCCCAAATATTCAGATGGTAGTGAGGAAAGGCGAAGTTTCAAACTTTCCTTGGAAAAGGCCTGTAGGCGTGTCTATCTGAGCTATTTGATCCTTATTCCTATCGCCAGTTCTATCCTTGGTCTATCCCAAAGGTTGATCCTTGGAATTTTGTCTACTGTTTTGATCAGATTCTTTTGAGAGTTGCTTACCCGTAAGCTGATTCAAGGAAACATCCTTCTTTTTCCCTATGATTTCCTAAATCACAGGGTCCTGACTAGGTTCTTCAAAGGTGACCCTTTTGGCTAATGTTTCATGCATCATTTTAGAGGAAGGGGTACCATTAATTACCCTAAAGAAGGTGTGCCTTACGGTAGGAACCTTAAGAAACTCAAAGGCAGACATGCTGATTTTAACCCTTTTAAACTCCTTGGCGATATATTCTCCCATTTGTTCAATTTCAGATTCAAAGGCCCTATCTATGGCAGAGCTAGCAGGTTGGGCTTGTGCTTGGCTCGAGTGAGTTTGGGGCTGGCCTTGAGCCTAGTTTTGTGAATGATTATGAGGCTAACTTAATGACCTATCCTTACTAAAATATTGAGCAGGCACGTGAGGAAAATTGGGATTATTGCTAACATTTGGGTCTGATGGGGTAGTGAAGTAATTAGGTGAAGTGGATGTAGTGAATGGTCCCCCCGCTTGCCTATTCCTCAAATAATACAGCGTGGCTCTTTGATGGAACATGTGTACTTCATCCTCACGAGGTTCTTCATCATCTAATGGACCATTGTCTATTAAATCAAATAAATGAGATAAGGCTTCACCATTACTTACCTCTTTAACCTCTTCAATCTTTGTAGAGGCAGTCTCATCCTTAGGCTTGTTACTTTCACTTCTCGAGAATGAGGCCTGGTTGACCACGAGCACTGAAGAATCATATGGCTTGGATGGGACTATGTCTCTACAATTTGTGTTGTCCATGAAATTTTGAACCTCCACCTGAATGATTTTAGCCGTTGTTTGGAATTTGGGGCAATCCAACTCAGAATGCCTATTTGTTTTGTGAATCCGGCACCATCCAGAAAAAGTTGCTTCAGCAAGATATACTCTACTATTCATCTTTTCCAGATTAGCGGGCTGGTCCAACGGGGTAGGAACACCCCCATTGTTAGGCCTTGTATTCCACATTTGATTCTGTCTCTGGGAAGATCTCCTCTCAAAGTTCTGGTTTGAGTTCTACCCCCTGTCATAATTCTATCTGGAAGAGGTGTTGGCCTGGCTATCGTCTTTGTTGTCTCAATTGTCCCTGTTGTCTCTGTGGATATTGGCTTGAATGCTATGTTGGGAGGCCTGTAATTGATTATTTTGATTCCTCAAGTGCATCATATTAGTAGACATTTTTCTAATCATCTCTGTTAGCTCATCCAATCGATCTTTCTCTGCATTGTTTGGTTGTGCCGCTTGATTTTGAAGAAAAACTAGCAGGGCAACAGGCTGGTTCTGCTGTGCAGGAGGAAATTCTGGCCCTGGCAAGTATAAGGGTGCTTGAGGTTGTTGCTGATATGCTTGCTACTTCTGGGGAACCTGAGAATAGGTCTGTTGCTGCTGAGGCTACAAGTAGTGAGGCAGGGGAGGCGCCTGATTCATGGGCTACCCTAGATGAGGGACTATAGGTAGCTGTGGTATAGGACTCATCAGAGGTGTATGGTGTTGGAGCACCTAGTTGAGCCCTTGAATCTACATAGGATGAGCAAACTTCCCCAAGTCTGTGCTAGCCTTAACAGCTTCGGTATAAGCGTCTACTAGTCTGGCAGGTGGTTGATTCATTCTTTTCACAAAGGCGGTGGTAAGGTTATCTAGGGCATTATAGTAGATGGGTAGAACGACAACATCATTGAGTTCATAAAGATTTTGAAACCTTGAGTATGCCCGGTGGAATCAGTCATTGAAAGAGCCTATTGGCTCATTGACTTCTCTACGAACAACCATAAAATACTGGTATAGTTCTGAAGGGTTGATGGGAATCTTATATTTTTGTAGAAAAGCATTCATTAATAAAGCCCAAATGTGATGGATCATGTTGGTAAGTTGTTGTACCAGTAGAAGGCTTCTTCCCCCAAGGAGTAAGGGTAAAGTCGACATGCTACGTCTTCCTAATCAATCTGCATATCCTTTAATGTCACTTGGAAGATCTTGATATATTCTTCAACTATCCTTTGTGGATCCTGAGGGTTGAACTTCATGCAAAAGCCCTTCAGGTCTTTTGGAATATCGTGGTAAGCATTGAAATGCAATGGAGAAGGGTTGTTCCTTAGCCAAGCCATGAAGGGAAGTGAAGGTTGTATTTGTTGTTGCAGAATAGTAATTTGGAGCTGTACCTAGGTCACGACTATTTGGACTACGCCTTGAACCTGGAGGGCAGGGAGAGAGACAACTCCCTGGCTTCCGGAAGGATGAGGTCCAAAGGTAGTTTGAAGTGGTGGGTGGATGATGAATGAAAGGTGAAGGAGGTGAAGTTGGAAGGGAAGTGGAAGCGATGGAGAAAGAGGAAGAGGCAGAGTCTCGTCCCTTAGTTCCCTTAGCCCTTGTGGGGGGCTGTAACTCTTGAAGTTTCCCTTTGTTTGGTGTCGACCTTACAATTCTTTGAAACCTTTTGGGGGAGAGCAATCCAATTAGATCCATCTTAGCCTAGCCCTCCTTCTAGCGCCAATTTTGTTGATGTGTTTTTTATGCACTTTCTCAACACAAGCAGTGCATAGGCGCACTACCTCTCTTGAAAGGAAATCTCCAACAACAAGTTGCTGAAAATCACCCCAAGGTCTCTCGGGTGTCAAGCCATGACTTGCATGGAATTCCTTAGTTGATATTTGATGTGATTTTTCTGGTAATCACAAGGCAGACTTACGAAGCTGGGTAGAACAAAGTAGATCTTGTAAATTGAAGTTTTGAAGATGGGGGGTTGAAATGTACTTTGTTGTAGGTTTGAAAAATAGTCTGAAACTTCAATGTTTTCTTAAGTTTTGGCTTTACAATGTGCAATGAACCTTAGCATAGACTACTTAAAAAAAAAGGAAAAGAGCAGGGGAGAGGAGAAGTTCCTGGATCTGCAACTAACCATGAACAGTGATCATGGAGGTTTTTACTGTGGACAACTTCCCTAAAACAAAATTTCACTTAATTAGAAAATTCATAGTTTCATGAAATTTGTGCTATCTTCTAAGGCCTGCAAATGTTTTACCATTCATCCACCATATACATGTATGAAAAAAGATAAAAGTTTGAGGAAGCTTTAAATTTAAGACTAGACTAACTTTACACAACCATCTACCAGTAGCAAACAACAAAAAGTATGGACTAGGAAGGCATCTACATAGCAGAAATCTTCACAACCATAGAACAACATTACCAAATCTATCAAAGCAAGCTATAACTAACTAAATAACAATGTAAATCTAACTAGATCAACTAGATATAGGAGATGAATCATGAAACATGCAAAGAAACTCAAAAATGCACCAAATTCAATGTCATTCTATTATAATTTAAGCAGCATGTCATTACAACTCAACTCTCTCTTGAAAATGAGAGGATACCCCCTATTTATAGTGTCCCAAAAGTAGAATGAATGGCCAAGATTAATTTGCATTGTGTGGCCAAGATTCACTACAAACTAGGGTTCTACCTACCCCTCAATATATTACATTTTAAAATACATCTTTTTCCTTATCCCTATTTTGTCTTCTAGTGGAAAAACTATAGAATTTTGTCTTTCTGCTTATTGCTCTTTTGTTGCAGCCATTCTGTGAGGAAGTCTTCACCAATAATAGGGTTGCCTTCCTGCTTCTTCAAAGCAACATACTCCATGAACTTCAGAATCAGCAGCTAGAGCTTATCAACTTCCAAAATTTTAGATCGCAACACTTGATAACTCCATTCTTTGGATTGGTCGGTGAGCTTTCCCCACTCTTCAACATATTTAGCAGTGTGGTCTTTGAACAGTTCTGACTGGGTGAAGGCTTGAGCTGCAAAAATCATGAAATCAGTGGTGATTTCATCCGACATCCCATCCTCTATCTTCTTCCAGAAATGGGGCTTTATCTTCTTTGGATCAATTTGCACGACAGGAATATCATAGCCCATCATTAGATTCAAGTATCGAGTACAATCCAATCTAACTTCATTAGCCCACTCAATATCTGGATCCACTTTGTCAAGCACTTGCTCCATCCTTTCCTTTCGGTTCACGAAATCTCGCTTCCATACGTCCACTAGCTAGTGATCATCATTTTTGAATGCAAGCTCCTTTTCCCAAGTTGCGCTTGGTAGTTTGAGAATAGCCTCAATCTTCGAGTAAGTGGACTCATATTTCATCGAGAAGTCAGTGTAGAGTTTCCGTGTACCTTCAAGAGACTTCTAAAGATATAAGAATTTGTTTGTTGTTTTAACAACATGACCGATGCCCATGTTTCCTATGTACAAGACTTGTTGGAACCAACTCTTCGTAGTCTTATCCAAGTTCTACCTCTTTTCAATCTTGTCTATTTGTTCTTTTGACAACAATTGTGGCGGGGCCAAAGATGTGGTAGGAATTTCCTCTATTGATGACCACAACTGGATGTAGGATGTTAGGTTAGCCACTTGTGCCGTAAGCTCTTCCTTTGAGATTTTATCCTACTGAATCAGGTGTACTACCGTGGTGATGAACTCCTGCAGGTGCTCCACTTTCTACTCTCTAGTGGTCGTCCCCAAGTCAATAGTGGACACATTGTAGCTTATCCCTTCTTTTCCCACCACTGGTGTAGCTACTTGCATAGTTCTAGATCCTGAAGCATCCATCGTCACCTTGGATCTAACTTTGGGCTTATTCTCTTTCTTGGTACTGATTTTTGCTCGGGCTAAGATAATGTCCAGTCTTGCTCTTGGATCTCTCGGGGCAGGAGCCTTCTTCTCAAGCTACTTTTCCAACCATTTAGGCATTTGAGCTTTTCCTTTGGGTGATTCACTGTCACCTTTTTCTTCATCCCTTACGACTTCAATTTCCTTATCTTTGGAAACTTCCTTCTCCACTCTATTGTCTTCTCCCTCTTCTTCATCGGAGTCTTGGGTGAATGTTAGGCACTTGATTGGGGACTTGGTGGGCAGGCGTTCTTTGGGACTTTCTTCCCTCATAGCCTCCTCTTCTTTCTCTTCTTCATTTTCTTCATCATGTTCATCTTTATGCCCATGCTCCTAAGGCTGCAAATTCCTATAGGTTTCAGCCTCTTCTTCGGGCTTATCTTCCTCTTTATCTTCCTTCTCCTCGTGTAGAGGCAGTATATCTTCATGTTCTTTTCTCTCCTATTCTTCCTTCTCCTCATGTAGAGGTGGTATATCTTCATCATGTTTGGGGTCTTCTTCTTGTTGTTCACCTATTGGAGGTTCCATGCTTTCCTCCATCTTATCACCTTCTTGTCCTCTTTCTCCAAAAGGTGGTCTTTCTATTTCTTCCCTGACATCTTTTAATTGTCAGGCTAGTTCTTCCTCAAAATCAACATCAAATGTTTGTATAATTTCAGTACCGGTGTCCCTTCCTCCACTGCTCTCAGAAGACTTTTTTTCCTCTCCTTCATGAACTTCCTTATCAATTTGCTGATGCTAATGTTCTGGATGCTCATGGTATTCATCTGCTTCCTCTTCTGATGCTTTCGTGGCCTCCCTTTCTTATCATTCCAACTCCTCAGATATTTGCATTGTGGCTTCCATTGTCAGTGGTTTCATTGGAGGCTTTGAGAGAGGAACACTAGCAAGAACCTACACTAAGGCAGCCTGGATGGTGGGATTCAACAATACCTCAAAAAGTTCATAGGGGACATTTTGCATGTGTCGGGAATAAGCTTCTAGGAGCGAGAGTGTTGGCATTGGAATCATTGCTATTTCCAGTGAGAGCGATGTGGTTTGAGGCATAGAGGCAGAGAAGAGTGGAGAGGTGGTGGTGGAAGAAAAATCAACCACCACGACTAGCCCAGTTGGTGAAGAAGAGGCAAGGTGGACCAAAATGTCCACCGCAGGCGGGGAGGTAGCCACCATAGCTTGGGACAACAACGAAGGAGCAACAGTGACGGAGGCAACAAGTGGAGACTTTGGCTGATCTATTTCCATTCTTCTCCTTCATCAAGTGGGTCCTCCTAAATAATGAGCACTGCATGAGTATTGCCCGACCTTTTATGTTTCTTGGAAGGTTCACCTTCCGAAGCCTTTCTTGCATATTCCTTTGGGTTAGGCTGCTGCTCCTCAGTCTCTTTTCTTTTCCTTGACTGAGTGAGTGGAGGAGATTTGGATGTTTCTCCTATTGAGGTTGTAGCAACTCCATCATCTGTTGCACTAGGCTCACTTTCGAGCCCTTGGTAGGTTAGGATGACCCCTTGTTGCTTTAATCAGGCAACCTTCCCATTGACCCATTCTCTTGTATGAGCCTCGATTGGCTTAGTTATGATATCGAGGTCATCCACCTCTTGCTTGTCCCAGTCTATCAATGAAAATGGCAAGTTAGCGACTGCATTGTACCGAGGGTCCATAATTGTGCTCTCATCCTCTTCCACTTGATTGGGCACCAGAAACAAGTTCACCATTTTCACAAAGTAGGCAGTCATTCACATATAATGCCTCATGCACACCTCCCTATCATCTTGGTAGTTTGACCAAAAATATTCAACATGATGTAGATGGGCATAGTCAGGTCCAAGTGCCTTCCTTATATGCCTGTATGGGTCAATTCATGGATAGGCGGTATGTAGTAGGAAATGGTATTCCGCTAACTCCTTTTCTAAATTTCTAGCACATTGAGAGGTATGTAGTTTATACATCCCTTGGCCAAAAGAAAGTGGATAGGGGATCCCCGCCAAATGTTTGCTGCTGAGCAATGTGTGTACATGTCGCAACTGCGGAGAGTTCTAACAATATAATCCGATCGTGAGGGTAATGGGATGGTTTGTTTTGCCTTTCTATGAATCCTTGAGCACAAATGTACGTGAATTTAGGATATTGGATAAACAGGAAAGCATATTGCTTGAGGAAGGCCCAAGCATTGTGGGAGACCCACCTTTCGAAATCACCTCCAAGCAATCTGATAATATGACCTATGAAAGCGTCATTCACCCTGCAATAATCCCTCTTGAAGTTTTTGAACTACAACTAAGGGTATCTATCATAAAATTTCAATTCTCGGCCATATTCTTCATTTGGATCCTTGAACAATCCACTATACTGCCTCTGTTCAGCCAGCGAGTAAACTAGGAAAGATGGCATGTAAAATTTGGAGGTCTTTTTAACATTAATGAACTGCTCATGGAAGCAGTCACTTATTATCCCTCCCTAGTAGAATGTAGTCTGTGTGGTATCATCCTCCTTTCTACAAAGAATTTTCTCAACAAAGTAGACCATCCATTCCTAGAAGTACGCAGTAGTGGGAAGGCCCATTACTCTACTCAACAAGGTCACCAAATCATGATAATCTTCATAGAAATCATTGTGGAAGAGCTCTTGGGGAACCTTAGCAATGTTTCCCCACTTCTCTTTAAGCCAATATTGATTTATAAGTTTCTTACACCCAATGGAGTCTTGATCCCACATTACCTTACATTCCTCTATGGTTGGCAGTTCCATCTCCCCAAAGGTAGGGATGTGGAAGGTCTTCATTATTGCTTCACCCAACATGTCAGCTAGAATGTTCCCATCTCTGTCTACAATGGTCCTGGTTTCCAGCTAGTATGCTCCCCTACAAGCCATTACTATCTCACGGGCCACAAGAGATGGAGGAAAGCCTACAACCTTAGCAATTCTGCTGCCTCTGATCGATCTAGCATTTTTTGTCTTAGGGATAATTCTGACTCTTTGTTTAAATTCATCAATATTGATGTGGCCAATGTTGGTATCTGTAATCTCCTTCCAATCCGTGATGACCTTTGAATGCAATGACTCCCCTTGGAACTAGTACTTCATTTGATCCTTGTCTTCTTTCCACGAGGAGCTCTGCCTATTTTCTTTCCTTTGTCCTTTTCTGTAGCTACCCCCGAGGGTCCTGCACCCGATTCCATATATCTTGCAAATAAAGGCGTGATGAGCATAATCAAGCATGAAGAAATAAATGTTAGCCAAAATCCCTATGGATGGAGTCAAATTAGATGATACATTATTCAAGACATCAAACATTTACTCCAGAATGTCATTAGTAACTTGTTGGAAGGACTTTGGATGGTCCGGGTCCTAGGGGCTGGACTTCCCTAACATGATTGCTATTTTGAAGGGTGAACAGGGTAGGGTAGTCCACATTTTTTCTCCCATCTTCAGATTAAGATAATTTGAAGTGTCCATGGGAAATAGGGTCCAATTTGAGCATGTGGGTCAAGACTGGTTTCTAGATTGGAGGTCATTTGGATCATCATTAGGGCACTCAGAGTCATGAAGAGGGAAAGTTGTTTGGGTTTTGTTGTTTGAGGCGGCCCTAATGAAGTGGCATTTCGGGGATGAAATTTTGGGGTCCAGGACCCGCGAGGTTGAAGGGAGGTCAACATAACTCACTCGATTAAATGTTCGGATCAAAAGGGTCGGGAGGCTACGCGAGAATTTCCGTTTGGAACGACAAGCAGCAGGCGGAAGTTCAGTGGTATCAACCCGGCGGACCGGACTCGGATGAGAACTTGGATTTAAATTTTCTTCATTGAAAGTTCTATTGGTGACCAGAGTACCAGGCCCCGGAGGTTGGAAGGATGGGCTAGCTTTTCCCTATCGCGACGACCATAACAGGATGAAATCCCGACGGTGGGGACCCGACAAAGACTAAGGCACTTAAGTTTAACCATTTTTTACTCATGCATCGTTGAGTAGTTCGAGATCCGGTGGGTAGAGTGTGGTCAACTGATAGCCATGAGAAATGGTGAAGTTGTAACAGAGGTCTGCGAACGGAACTCCACAAACTGGGACCCGGAGGAAACCAAAGATGTGGCA
Source organism: Sequoia sempervirens (assembly GCA_007258455.2). Lineage (NCBI taxonomy): Eukaryota > Viridiplantae > Streptophyta > Pinopsida > Cupressales > Cupressaceae > Sequoia > Sequoia sempervirens. The sequence continues at coordinate 99,672,801 of VDFB02049217.1, read as the reverse complement.
GTTTGTTCTTTTAACTTGGGTGGCGAATTATAGGGTGGATCCCAAGGCTTGGGTGGACGGGGTTGTTACGCTGTTTGGAACGGTGAAAGTTATACGACATCCTAGGGATGGAATCCCGTGGGAGCGGACCCGTCAAACACGCCTAGAGGCAAGGAGTTCGATTTTGTTAGATTTCAACAGCGAACCGTGAAAGGAGATCCGGGGTCACGGACTCGAGGAGGCATCCCTCCATTTCGAAGTTATTTAAGTTTGAAGTTTTATTAAGCGGCGACGGGGAGGCTTGGGTCTGAAGGGCACGAGCGCTCTACGTGAAGAATGGCACTAGGGCAGTGAAGTTCTGGATTCAATCTATGGAGTGATCTGATGGTTGACTTGAAATTTCATCACATGGTTTTTTAGTCTTCATCTTCCTCTACCAAATGGATGCATTTTTATCCCCATTTATCAATTATTTTAATGCAAAATCACCGAAAACTAAGTGGGAATAAGGACGACACACTTACCACAAGAATTTGATGAAGGGAGTTGCTAAATCCATGAGGAATTGGCAAATGAAGGCAGCAGGCATGAAGGCGATGGGCGACGAAGGCTCAGGGTCTCTCTGAACTTGCTCTGAACTTCTCTGGCCAACCTAACATGTGAAAATGACAGGTTGGACCAAATATATATACCCCTAAGTTCATTTAATGCACCCTCATAAATGCTTGTACGGTGGGCGAGAAGTTGGTGAATTCAAATTTTGAGATGGCAGTAGGAGGTCCAGAACCCGGAGGCTTGAAGGATGTGAGCAAACAACCATTCAAAGTGCTGGGCAGAAAACCATTGGCGAAGGAGAGTCTGGGATCCGGTGGGAGAAACTCTGGTGAAGGATGGTCGTTCAAGAAGGGAAAATGAATAATGGTGTTCCGGGAAGAGATATCCGGCAAGGTGGACCCGGGCGCAAGTGAAAGACGGTCGGTTAAAGCATGTCATGAGGACGGTGATCAAGAAGTCGGGTCCTGCGGAACAAAAAGGCGAAGCCTTTCAATCGTTTTGAAACCGCAAATGCCTAACGGAAATCTGGCGAGAGAAACCCGCTAGGATGGACTTGGAAGGCCTAGAGACCTCTAGCAAAGGAAAATTGCCAAAGGAGCTCCGCAAGGATCTAGGACTTGGAAAATTTGGAGGGGATGAAAAATGGTCAACTTGAGATGAGACTTTGGAGGCACCCTAACCACTTAGGACACCAAAACGAGGGCATGCAAAATGAGGCGATGACAAAATGACCTGGCAAGGTGAAGGGAAGAGAGGGTCCCCGTTCTAAATGGGGTGTGTGTGTTGAGGGCACAACAACACTCACAATAGAATGGTTGAGTCAAGTTATTATGGGTAAAAGCACAAAGCTATGTCACACTTTTAGCCAGTTTATCATCACAACTAAATTTAAGTATTTCTAACTAAAAAACATTTTTTGTCAAACATATGATCTACTAAGATTCATTCTAGCTAAGTTAGATACTTCCACAACTTTTCCAACTAAAATTGTTGGCTAAAAATATATGGAGCACCACTTTGAGTCCAATATACCAAAAAAAAAATTATTTGAAAAACTTGAAGTTTCAATAACTCCTGCTAATGTAAATAACATTTTTTAAAAAAATATAAAAATACCCTTTTGTAGATCAATAAGTGTAGTTTTCAAAAATATATTTATTTTAATAGTTTAATTATTTTTTATATTTTATATTTTATTTTTACTAAAAGTAGGTTTCAACACAAAATATTATGTTGATTACTATGCCAAGGAAAAATACTAAAACTTATTAAAAAAGTTTGAAAAAAATATGATGCACTAGATAAAATAATCTATTTTAAGATGGTATAATTTGTTTTCCATTTTAGATAAATATTTAATATGAAAGTTGACATCCGATGAAAATAGTTGTTTTTTATTCAGACACATTTTAGTATTTATTTAAAAATACATATTTATTAAAATTGGAAAAAAATATATCCATGCACTAAAATTTCAAGTTATAAATACACAAAATTTGAAAGAAAAAAAATTAAATTTACTATAAAATGTTTGACGTCCCATGCAACTTCATTTTTCAACAACTAAATTATAGTGTTAATTTATTAAAAACTAGTTTAAAATAAGTTTTTAATTTTTTTTTTTTAAATACAAACATAAAATATACTAAAAAATACATATTTTACTAGTTTATATCATTTCAAAATTCAAAACACATATGCCACTTTTTAGTGATTCAAGTTTAAAAGTTGGATCAACGTTGGTCATTTCCTTTATAAAGTGTGACACAACTTTGTGTTTTTACCCTTGGGAATTGGTAAGTCATCCTTAGTTGACATGTCTGCATTAGTAAAGGTTTTAATTACTATTGAGTGCATTATTAGATGATGTTTATATGTTTGGAGTTTACAAGTTCTTCCCTTTATTACTATGCTTGTATTCATGAGTTAAACATACATGGAATATGTATATGTACACATATGCATGTTGATAATAGACCATACGCATAAAGGAACACATACATGAGGGTGCATAGGTAGACGTACCTATGCACACTTATGAACGGTTTTCTTACGTGCATGGAACTATCGAATGGACCTTACGACATGTATATGTAAATGTATAGATATATCGTGCATAGGTACATATCAATACGATAGTAATTGTGTATGAGTGGTGTGCAATTGAATGTGTATATATATGTATATATGATATATACATATATCCATATGTATATATGATATATACATATATCCATATGTATACATGTATTGATACACATGTATGTTTAGCAAACGTACATGCCGATACAAATGTATCAATATATGTACACATACATAAACATGTACATAGAGGAATATATATGTATATATATGCACACAATTGGTGTAGTTGTTATTACTATGAGAATGTTAACTTGGTTGTATTCATTTGCATATTGAATGTATACATACTTTATTGGCATAGGATATATATAAATATATATATTAACATATATATACATATACATATATATATGTATATGAATATATATTTCAATATTTTTGTATTCTTGGAGGTCGATTAACATAAGCAATGCTTAGAGGCTGATTTATTACATGAACATAGGCCGATTGTATATAATAAATACAAAGCATTGTAAGGCCGAATATAATGTATATTGGCAATGAATAAAGATCGAACTATATGTAATATATAGTGCAACAAATAAGTCAATATGGAGAGTTTGACTTAGTTGATGCTTTGAGATAGAATACATTTGAATTAGTAAACAACAGTTACTCTTGGGACGCCTTATCATATGGCAATGGATTAATACCAATAGCAAAGTAAATGTAAATGCATGATAATAGGATAAGTTACAAAAAGGCAATGAAATGGTCAAAACGTCATTTAAGTACCAAGTGACTCTTCAATACTTTGTTTGCCGTAAAAGAAAAGACTTAGTCGACTTGAGCATGTGTTGCATTTTGAGAGTAGACTGATTCAATGAGAAAGGTCATGCCAAACTTATAGGGAGAGTGGTTGCTTACTTGGCACTATGTTATGAAGTTCTAATTGTGGTAGAAGTACATTTTGGAAAAATTCGATTGTCATCATTTTGTCGTGTGCAGATTGAAATAGTCATAAGCTACTGTCAAAGTTAGAGGTCGAACTGTAGCTTATTTTGTTGAGTAAACTCTTTGATTTTTGCCACCTTTTTTCCAAGTGAAGTGAGTTGACTTGCATAGAATTTTCTGTCAATATACATGCCTTTTCTGTAGGCTATGAAGTCTCCATCTTTCTGTATAAATAGAGAGGCTTATGCTCTCTTTTGGGGAACATTCCATTTGCATTCTATTATATTCTATTCTCCACTTCTAGTTTGCATTATTTTGCAAGTTCATTCCGAGTATTGTGTAAGAGCTTGAGTATTTTGAGAGAAGTATATTATCAACTTCTAAGAGAGAGGTTTATTGAGACATTTCTTGTGAGATCAAAGCAAAGCTAGTTGCTATTTTGGAAAGCTGTGCAACAATCAGTCAATTGGATAAGCACATTACAAGCATGAGGATAAATCTTCCTTTATTTGTGTTTTTTTATGAAATATTGATTCGTGAGTGCACTTTATTTGATCTATTGAGATTACTTGCATTAGAGAAATATAGCATTTGCTTTGAAAGGAATATAGAAGTTGTTTATGATGTTTTGTGAAGTGTTTGTAATTACTCCATGATAGGAGGAATTATTTGTCATAGGTATTATTATACTAGATATGATTAAACGAGGGTAGCTTGAGGGTTACTAATAGCTAAGTTATTTTATTATAATAGATAGTTGTGGGTTACTCTTGGGATTGTTTGTCCATTGAAGGGAGAGAACTTTTACATATGCTTTATGAGTAGAAATACCCTAGATTATGTAAGATAAATGATAGATTAATTTTGGGTTTAAATATTTCCCATGGGAGGGATTACCTATGCATAGATTACAATGGCCTTAAGTCAAAATGAGCTTAAGTAGTGTAAGTGAATAAATGACCATCACTCAAAGTACTGAGTGAAACCACTTTGGCCAAAGTAGTGTGATTGCCATTGGATCCACTGTTAGTTCATCGTGTCCATGTAGTGCATGCTAGTTGGAGATTGTATGGTTACAAGTTTTAGTCATGTAGGACACAACACTAAGCTCATTATGGTTGTCATATGAGGTTACTCCACCAATCTCTTCGTTGAAGGGTAGGGCCATCTATCATATGATATATGTGTGGGGAACCGCATATGAGTTCGTGGCTGGTGGAAAAGCGCTTGATTGATGCTTCTCCTCCTCAATAGGTGACAAAAGACCAAGGTTTTGAAAGGTGGATCCTGGACCATCTATATCTACTGCTTTGAAGCTCGGTTGAGCTATGTATGTACTTGTACACATTCTTGGAATATTGTAATTTGTGAAATTATTATATTGAAATGGAATCCTTGTTGTATGTTATTATGGCATCTATGTTAATTTCTTCTCAATAAAGAAAATAATTTTTTTTATTGCAATGGATGTTACATAGTTTATTTACTCACAAAGTTAAAACTTAGGAAAAATTACTTTAGTGATCAGTTTGCATGTTACATGTGGTATTAGAGCTACCACGTTTAAGTTTGAAACATATGAGCTCATCATACTTTCCATCCAACGTTACCTAATTTTTGGAATTCTTGTGCCAGGATGGTGCATCTCAAGTTAATGGCTAGAAAGTCTGTAATCAGAAACAAGTGCTACCTCAATGCCAAGAAGGAAAGAGAGGCCATCACTAGGACAATTGAGGGTACCAACCATGACAATTCTATCTGGTTAAGTGACACTAAAACCTTTAGTCATGCGCATTCTCGGATTAGTGATGTGAAGAGAAAGATGAAGATGGATGCTAAGTACAACTACCTACCTACCGTCTCACCAAAGAAGTCAGAGTCATTATCACTTTCCAAGGATATGCCCTCAGAAGAAAGTGTCAGTCTAGAATCTATCTTTAAGGACCCAAGAGTTCTTCCAATGGCAGAAGTAATTGTGATTTCCTTGAGTAATGAGTCAGGATTATGTACCTTGCAACTATGTATCGAATGAAAAATCTGAAGGAAATTATCCATTCTGGGATAGGTATGAACAAATGAGAGATGAGCAACAATCTCAATCTGTAGGGTATAGTCCATTAAGTTATCTGTCAAAGAGTGAATCTAAGGGATACTTTCCACTTGACTATCTGAATAGTTACACCATGTAATCAAAAGGATATTGGAATTCTTGAGGAATGAATAAAGTCATATGTTTATCAAAAGGCATGTGCTTAAGTCTTATGTGGAATTGTTTATGTGTGGTTGATGGATCATTTTAATGTTTTCCCTAAGATGAATGATAACATGATTAAATCTAACATGGATGAGCATTCAGGTAAAATCCATTCTTGTGAAGATGGTGAGGACATGAACCAATCCTGGAGGAAGCCAAGAAGTTGGGCAAGGACCAATAGGAGTTGAAGCTAGATTGGACCAAATCTTAGCAAGGTTGGAAAACCTTGAACAAGAAAGGGTAAAGGATAGGGTTGAGAAGGAAGTTCTAAATAATGAGGATGAGGGACAAAAATCTTCTCATGAACATGATCAAACTTATGATCATGAGAAAGAGAAATCTTCAACACCATTTGAGGAAACAAATAAGAAGTGTATGGCTTATGAACTTTCCAGAGATATGAAGAAAATTACCCCACCCAAGTTTGAGGGAAGCACCGGCGGAGATGAAGTTGACGCTTGGTTAGTCCAAATGGAGAAGTATTTTGAGATTCAAAATTACATTGAGGACACCAAGGCCACATGGGGAGCATACTAGTTAGCAGGTGAAGTCTCTAACTGGTGGATGAATAAAAAGATGGAACTCAATCTTAACTCATGGAAACTGACATGGGGTGAGATTGTTGAAATTTTTCATAAGAGATCGTTGCCCCAACTCTATTTTGACCAGAATCTCACAAATTTTCAAAATATGAGACAAGGTGATATGCCAGTCAATGAGTATTGGGAGAAGTTTACTCGTCTTCTGCATTATGTTCCTATGTACCAAAAGGATGAACATTTTTGAATTAGAAATTTTATCATGGGACTTAATATTTAGATCGAAGGAGAGGTGGATGTGCACAGTCCAACTACTATGGATCTTGTGTATGAGAAAGCATTTAAACAGGAGCAAAAGCTCAAAGCTATCTCCATCCGTTAGGAAAATAGAAACTGTAAGAAGATTGTGGGAGTACAAAGCAACCCAACTCCAAAGGAAGTGGAAGTTGTGCAAAATGTACCCAAGCAAAGAGAGAAAGGATCCCATAGTGGTGGGAAAGAATAAAAAAGGGAATGTAAGAGGAATGGTTCCAATGGTGGGAATACCAACAATGCTAGTGGAAATGCTAGTAAATCTAGAGAATCTGCAAGGAAGAAGGGACAAAATATTGGATGTTTTACATGTGGAGGAGACCACCATGCTAGAGAATGTCCCAATAGGTCTTTTGAGTTACGATCTTATGGTAATCCACTACCTACCTAAGAAGTGATGTTCCAAAAAAAGATACATGCAGTTGTGGACGATTTCCAGGCGGAGTATCAAGTGACTCCAATTGAAACTCTAGGTATTTTGTTTGGCTTACCCATTTTTGTACTTAGAGATACAGGTGCAACTAAGAATTTCATTTCACCTAGAGTAACTAAGCTATTATCTAGAAAGGATGGATACATGGAAAAATCTTGGGATGTAAAGTATGCAAACCAAACAAGAGCAAAGGTGGAACAATGTTTGTTCAAGGCTAGGATAGAGCTACCTTATTTTTCTATAGAAGTGAACCTATATGTCATGCCTTTAGGATCCTATGATGTTGTCCTAGGTATGAATTGGCTATGAGACATAGGGCTAAGGTAGATTTCTATGCTAAAACTGTAGAATTCCTAGATGATCTTGGTAACCAAGTGAAGTTTCAAGGGATACCTAGAGAGGTCAAGATTCATCAAATCTCTATAATGCAACTGTTAAGGGCTAAGAAGAAAGGGTGCAAACTCTTTGCGGTCAAGATAGAAGAAATTGAAGAGAAACTTAATAAATTTTGATCACAAAACTTCCAAGAGATGGAAGAGGGTGAAGTGGATGAAACATGAATTTTGGATATGGAAAAGTATCCTATACTGAGAAAATTTTTAGATGTATTTCTAGATGAGCTACCTGGGTTGCCACTGAAAAGGATAGTTGACTTCTCTATAGATATAGTTCCAATATTTGAACCTGTTTCCAAGGTACTTTATACAATGACGACAACAGAGCTAATAGAGCTTAAGGCACAACTGGATGAATTGTTGACTAAAGGGTTGATAAGACCAAGTGTGTCACCTTGGGGAGCACCAATCATCTTTGTGAAAAATAAATATGGTACTTTGCATTTGTGCATCGATTATCACATTCTTAACAAAGCTACAATAAAGAATGAGCATCCATGGCCACACATTGATGATCTTTTTGATCAAATGAGGGGAGTTGTCATATTCTCTAAGATAGATCTAAGATCTGGATACCGCTAGTTGAGAATTAAGGATGAAGACATCTTTAAGACTCCATTCAAAACCAAATATGGACACTATGAGTTTACAGTTCTACCCTTTGGTTTAATGAACACACCTGCAATGTTTATGAACTTGATGAATAGTGTATTTAGGGATTGTCTAGATAAGCTTGTTTTGGTTTTCCTAGATGACATCCTAATCTATTCTAAGGATGAGGAGGGTCATTGTAGACATTTAGAGATAGTCCTACAACATTTAAGAGAACATAAGTTGTATGGTAAACTCTCTAAGTGTACCTTCTTTCAGAGGAGAGTACACTATCTCAAACATGCGATCTCAACAGATGGAATCTTAGTGGATCTAGCTAAGATCAAGGTGGTGCTTGAATGACCAATACCCAAGAATGTATCTGAGGTAAGAAGTTTCATGGGTCTAGGGGGTATTATAGAAAGTTTATTGCAAACTTCTCCAAGATCGCCTTTCCGATTACTTCTTTGCAAAAGAAAGGGAAGAAATTTGAATGGACAGAGAAGTGTCAAGTAGCCTTTGACCTAGTCAAAGAAAATTTGACTACTGCATCAATCTTAAAAGTACCAGATCCTGAAGGTAACTTTACTATTATCATGGATGCATCAAGAGAGGGCTTAGGTGGTGTATTAATGCAAGAGGGGAACGTAGTTGCATATGAATCAAGGATGCTAAAACCTTATGAGCATAATTATGCATCACATGATTTAGAGTTAGCAGTCGTGGTTCACACGTTGCAAATGTGGAGGAATTACTTATTGGGGAAACAAACCTTTGAAATAAAAAACTGATCATCACGGGTTAAAATACCTATTTACTCAACCTAATCTGAATGCTAGACATAGAAGATGGTTAGAGTTAATAGCTGATTATGACTTTAATATCAGTTATATTAAAGGGAAGGAGAATCATATTGTCGACACCTTGAGTCAAAGACATCATATTGCTTCAACAATGATGATTCAAATTGACTTTAAAGGTCAAGTTTTGGAGAAATGCAAAGAGGATGAGTATTATTTACAAGTCAAGAAAGCACTCACAAGCAATCTGCATGATACTAGGTATGAATGTTTTCATTTTGAACCTAATGGATTACTCAGATATAAGGGGAGAATGTATGTACCTAAAGTAGAAGAGTTAAGGAATCTGTTATGGAAAGAAGTACATGAAGTAGGATACTTTGGACACCCTGGTGTGACTAAAATGATGGCAGATGTGAAGCCATTATATTTTTGGAAGGGGATGAAAGGAGATGTTGATAGATTTGTGACTAGACGTCTTAAATGTCAAAGGGTGAAAGCAGAGCATCATCATCTACAGGCTTGTTATATCAGCATGATATACCAAAGAGAAAGTGGAAAGTCATAAGTATGGACTTTGTGCAAGGGTTGCCTATGTCAAGGAATAAGCACAATGCCATTCTTGTGGTTGTAGATAAGCTTACCAAAGTAGAAAATTTCATACCCGAGAATCTAACTGATGGAGCACATGTCATAGCAAGGAAATTTGTGCAAGAAGTGTTTAGGTTGCATGGGATTCCTAAGAAGATAATCTCAGATAGGGATCCATGAGTCACTTCTAGGTTTTGGAAAATGTTGTTTACTACACTAGGGACTCAACTGAATATTAGCTCAACATATCATATGGAAATAGATGGAAAAACTAAAAGGGTGAATCAAGTATTAGAAGACCTACTTAGAATGTATTGCATGGATCGACAGTACAAGTGGGAAGACTACTTACCTTTAGTGGAGCTTTCTTACAACAATTCTTACCATTCCACGATAAATATGGCTCCTTTTGAAGTGTTATATGGTTGAAAGTGTTGAACTCCTATAAGTTGGGATAAAATTGAGGACAGAGTGAGTCTTGGGCCAGAGATGTTGGCTAAAATGGAGGAGCAAGTTAAGATTGTTAAGCAAAGGTTGGTTGAAGCTAACGAAAGACAAAAAGGCTATGTTGATGCTAAGAGAGTACCCCAAAATTTTACCGTAGGTTACAAGGTGTTGTTGAGATCAAAACCTCACAAAAGCTCCATTAAGTTTGGAAAGTCTTCCAAGTTAGCCCCGTGCTATGTAGGACCTTTTGATATTCTTGAGGAAGTGAATTCAGTAGCTTACCGAATTGCATTGCCACCAGCTCTTGCTAGGATGCATAATGTATTCCATGTGTCCTACCTAAAGAAGTATATACCAGGTGATAATCATGTGATTGATTGGAATGCTTTATAGGTATAGGACCTCAGAGTGGTAACTCTTGAGTCTATCAAGGTGCTTATAACATGTAAGCTTCACTTGCATAACAAATAAGTCTTGCAATGCAAATTCTAGTGGGGCCAGTATGCAAAAGACTCAGCCACTTGGGAAGACTATGTTGAGATTCAACAAAAGTTTCCTCATGTTTTAGATGCATTTGAGTGTACTTGAAAAATAATATGTTGTTTATTTGTTTTGTTTTATGTTGCTACATAAAATCATCGGGGACGATGATTCACAAGGGGGGGAGTATGTTACACCCCAATTGTGTATTTACTATTAATTATTACTATGTAGGATAAATGTGAATGTAATTTGAATTTTGAAGATGAATAAATTGTGCTTGCACTTTTTTATCAATGAATTTATGGATTAATGCTATTACATTTAACGATATGTGAAGAAATGCATATATGTGAAATGAATGGTTATTAATTTGATGTTCTAACTATGGAGATGCATTAAAAGGGTAATGCATATATTATTGAATAGCTGACTACTGTGGGAATGTGTTAGTTGGATGTAGGTATATGTTCAATCCTCCAAGCGGAGGGGAAGTATCACTCAAGAGAAGGTCTTGGTCGGGTAACCAGTAATGTAAACTATCTCAGCTTACATACGCTCACAGTAGAATGGCTGAGTCAAGTTAGTATGTTGGGAATTGGTAAGTCATCTTTAGTTGATGTGTATGGATTAGTAAGGGTCTTAATTACTATTCAGTGTATTATTGGATGATGTTTATATGTTTGAAGCTTATGAGTTCTTCCCTTTATTACTATGCTTGTATTGATGAGTTAAACATACGTGAAATATGTATATGTACACAATGCATGTTGATAATAGACCATACACATAAAGGAACATGTACATGAGGGTACATAGGTAGACGTACCTATGCACACTTATGAACGGGTTGCTTACACACATGGAGCTATTGAATGGACGTTACGACATGTATATGTATATGTATAGATATATCGCACGCAGGCACATATCAATACAATAGTAATTCTATATGAGTGTGGTGTGCAATCGAATGTGTGTATATATATATATGTATATATGATATATACACATATCCATATGTATATATGTATACATGTATCGATACACACCTATGTTTGGCGAATGGACATGCCCATATGAATGTATCAATATATGTACATATGTACATATATATATATATATATACACACAATTGATGTAGTTGTTATTACTATGAGAATTTTAACTTGGTTGTATTCATTTGTATATTGAATTTATACATACTTTATTGGCATAGGATATATATAAATATATATATTAACATATATATACATATATATGTGTGTGTGTGTTGATATACATATATATATATGTATATGAATATATATTTAAATATGTTTATATTATTGGAGGTCGATTAACATAAGCAATGCTTAGAGGCTGATTTATTACATGAACATAGGCTGATTGTATATAACAAATACAAAGCATTGTATGGCCGAATATAATGTATATTGGAAATGAATAAAGATCAAACTATATGCAATATATAGTGCAACAAATAAGTCGATATGGAGAGTTTGAATTAATCGATGCTTTGAGATAGAGTACATTTGACTTAGTAAACAACAATTACTCTTGGGATTCCTTATCATATGGTGATGGATTAATACAAACAACAAAGTAAATGTAAATTCATGATGATAGGATAAGTTACAACAAGGCAATGAAATGGTCAAAATGTCATTTAAGTGCCAAGCGACTCTTCAATACTCTATTTTCTGCAAAAGAAAAGACTTAGTCAACTTGAGCATGTGTTGCATTTTGAGAGTAGATTGATTCAATGAGAAAGGTTGCACCAAACTTATAGGGAGAGTGGTTGCTTGCTTGGTGCCATATTATGAAGTTCTAATTAAAGTAGAAGTACATTTTGGAAACAATTCGATTGTCACCATTTTATCGTGTGCAGATTGAAATAGTCATAAGTTGTCAAACTTAGAGGTCGACTTGTAGCTTATTTTTCTAAGTAAACTCTTTGATTGTTGCCACCTTTTTGCTAAGTGAAGTGAGTCAACTTTCATAGAATTTTCTATCAATATACATGCCTTTTTTGTAGGTTGTGAAGTCTCCATCTTGTTGTTTAAATAGAGAGGATTATGCTCTCTTTTGGGATGCATTCCATTTGCATTCTATTATATTCTATTCTCCACTTCTAGTCTACATTATTCTACAAGTTCATTCTAAGTATTGTGTGAGAGCTTGAGTATTTTGAGAGAAGTATATTATCAACTTGTGAGAGAGAGGTTTATTGAGGCATTGCTTGTGAGATAAAGCAAAGCTAGTTGTTGTGTTTGGAAAGTTGTGCAATAATCAGTCAATTGGACAAGCGTATTATAGGCATGAGGATAAATCTTCCTTTATTTGTGTTTGTTTATGAAAGATTGATTTGTGAGCGCTTTATTTGATTTATTGAGAATACTTACATTAGGGAAATATAGTATTTTATTTGAAAGGAATATAGAAGCTATTTATGCTATTTTGTGAAGTGTTTGTAGTTACTCCATGATAGGAGGAATTATTTTTCATAGGTATTATTATACTAGATATGATTAAACAAGGGTAGCTTAAGGGTTACTCATAGCTAAGTTATTTGATTATATAATAGATAGCTAGTGGGTTACTCCTTGGATTGTTTATCCATTGAAGGGAGATAACTTTTACATATGCTTTATGAGTAGAAATACCCTAGAGTATGTAAGATAAATGATAGGTTATGGGGTTAAATATTTCCCATGGGAGGGATTACCTATGCATAGATTATAGTGCCCTTAAGTCAAAACGAGCTTAAGTAGTGTAAGTGAATAAATGGCCATCACTCAAAGTACTGAGTGAGAAACACTTTGGCCAAAGTAGTGTGATTTTCATTGGCTCCACTATCAGTTCACGTGTCCATGTAGTGCATTCTAGTCAGAGATTGTAGGGTTATAAGTTCTAGTCATGTAGGACACAACACTAAGCTCATTATGGTTTTCATACAAGGTTACTCCACCAATCTCTTCATCAAAGGGTAGGGCCATTAATCATATGATAGATTTGTGAGGGACCACATATGAGTCCATGGTTGGTGGAAAAGTGCTTGAGTGATGCTTCTCCCCTCAACATGCGACAAAAGAGTAAGGTTTTGAAAGGTAGATCCTGGACCATCTATATCTATTGCTTTGAAGCTCAGTTGAGCTATGTATGTACTTGTACATATTCTTAGAATATTGTAATTTGTAAAATTATTATATTGAAATGGAATCATTTTTGTATGTTGTTATGACATCTATGTTCATTTGTTCTCAATAAAGATTTTTTTTTTTTTTTATTGCAATGGATGTTACATAGTTTATTTACTCACAAAGTGAAAACTTAGGAAAAATTACTTTAGTGATCAGTTGGCATGTTAAACTTTGTTTGGTAGTGGCCACCCTTGAAAAAGGTTTAGAAGATTGTTTGAGAGAGGGCCTTGCCACCCCAGTGTGTTATGTAATTGTTTCCAACATTCTTGTGCAACTTCACATTGCAATAGCTAGTGATCCATCATTTTCTCTGAGGCCAAGCATAATGGACATCTAAAAGGTCCTAGGAAACCAAGTGTCTTTAGTCTATCTCTTGTAAGGATGTGGTTGTGAAGGGTGGTCCATGCAAATTTACCAACCTTAGGTACTACATTTAAGCCCCCAAAATAGAGTTTTGGTCATGAATCATTCTTGAGTGCCCTATCTAATATTTGATATCCAATTTTGGTGGTGTATTTTCTTGACTTTGCAACACACCAAAGAGATTTAGAGAGGGAAAGAGGGAGGTATAGGTAGGTAGAGAGAAGTAGAGAGGGAAGGAGGAAGGGTATTAGGTAGGTAGAGAGAAGTAGAGAGGGAAGGAGGAAGGTGGAGAGATTGAGAGAGGGAAAGAGGGAGGTACAGGTAAGTAGAGAGAAGTAGAGATGGAAGGATATATGGAGGGAGAGGTAGGGAGGTAGAGAGAGAGGTGAGAGAAAGGTAGGTAGAGAAAGGGAGGGGAGATAGAGAGAAGTAGAGAGGGAAGGAGAGAGAGAGAGAGTGGGGGGATAGAGATAAGTAGAAAGGGAAGGAGAGTGAGGGATAGGTAGGGAGGGAGGGAGAGAGAGGTGGGATAGAGAAAGAGGAGAGAGGGAGGGATAGGTAGGGAGAGAGAGCTGAGATAGAGAGATTAGAGAGGGAGGGAGGGAGAGAGGGAGGGAGAGAGATCTGAGAGAGAGGGAGAGAGATTGGTGATAGATATGGATAGGTAGAGAGGTAGTTATTGAGCTCAAGGAAGAGAGAGTTAGATAAAGGGATGGGGATAGTGAGAGAGAGAGAGGTATAGAGCATAAGAGATGAACAATGAGTGAGATAACGAGAGAGAAAGATGATACAACTTGTTGATTACTAAATTTTGATTGTCTAAAAAATTATAAGATCTTCCAAAAACTAGAATTTGCATTATAACTCCAAGAGATTTGAAACCACTCTCAAACATCTTGAAACTATATACATGAGACATAACTTAAAGTATAAGAAAGTAAATTTCCATATGTAAATGTATAGTTTCATTGATAGAGAAAGAGAAAGAAAAAGAAAAAGAAAAAGAAAAATAGAAAGAGTTCAAGAAAATGCATTCTAAAATGTCATCATTCACATTTGATGAGCACCAAATTTGGTGCTTGTCAAATGGGTTGCATTGGAAAATGCCAACCCTTTGGATTGGATTTACCTTGGGCATCCAACCATTTCATGCCAAAGACATAATTTTTTGAAAGGGTGACAAAATTTCACACATTTTTGTTTGTGCTCTCTATCAAGTTTGCACGTGTTTCAATGCAAATTTATAAAAATACCATGATGATATTAATCTCTATTAGCTATCTAACCATATATTTTTTTTACATTTTGATTATGTTAAGGTTTTCATCTTTAACTTCTTTTGTTAGTGTCTTCATTTTTTGTCAAGAACTAACATGTGCTAGTTTCTGTATAGTTTTTTACTCGTTCATCAAATTTTGAAACAAATTACATTTTTAGAGACTAGACTCCATTCTACACGTATTGAAATTTTTTATTTTCGATTAGTTTACAATAGGGGGAACACACTCAAATTTTTGTTTTTTAAGATGTGTCCACTTCAAAAATTAGTAAAATATTATATATTCATTAAAAAATTAGCCAAAAAAACTAATATAAACTACATGATGTTAGCTAATTTCTCACTAAAACAATTTTTGAAATTCTAAAAAAAAGTTAACATTTTAGGGGGAGCACAACAAATGCTATGCTATTTTTTAATAAAAATAGGACCAATTTGTGTGCTCCCCCTCTTTCAAACCCTTAATCTTCACTATTTAAAAAAAAAAGTAGTTTAGAAAGTATATTCAGAGCACTACAACTCTTCTTGCTTTTTCATCTTCAACTTTTGAGTGTAACTATCTTCATTTTCTCATCAAACATCAAACTTTACTGATTTTAGAAAAAAAGTGGCATCTTAAGAGCCATTTTTGTGTCACAACTTTGTGTGCTTGCCTCTTCACTCATTTTCAGAAACTTGATTTTTCTCTTCATTAATCAGCTCCTACAAAATCCCTTTTCTCTTCTTCTATTCCTCTTCTCTTCACAAGCTGATTTCCTGCACTCTTTCTTATGCAACTCTAAGAGTGCAACCTACAAGCTCTTTCTCCAACCTTGCTATTGTTTATAGTTGGCTTTTTACACCATTAAAGGCTATATTTTATATATTCTTACACCCTTGTAAGCACCAAAAAAGTGGAACCCAAATCTGCTCTTTCATTTCCCTCAACTTGACGTTTGAAATTCCTTCATAAATAATTTCATAAAGTCATAGTTTCGCTTCCAAAATGTGTTGTCAATGTTGCTTCACCATATCAAATGCCTTGCTGTTGTAGATGCCTTTTGAAAATGAATAAAATACAAAACCAAGTCATGCTTTTTTAGTAATTAAAGTCATTTATTATTTTCCAAAAATCACTATCTTTCCCTCCATTTTAAGCACCCAATAAGACAAGAATGGAATGTCAAAGGTCACTTGCCTTATGAAAACTTCTATAGGCATATAAATTGATAAAATAAATATTAATTCTTATTTTCAAGTTCCCTCTAACATGCCAATGGACCCCTTAAACACTTCAAGCTTTGAAATTATATAATACAATAATGTTAAAATCACATTAAACACATTGTTTTCCTCTGATTTTTGAAATGAAAATCCAAGTATTGGTAAATAAAGGTTTTATCCTTCAAACACTCCACAATATGCTCTTGAAGCTCCAACCCACACTAAAATGCAAAAAATAAACACAATTTTTTTTTTGCGATGCAGGATTGCTTGTGAACCCGGATGCTCCTACATCACTTTTGAAACAATATAGAAAAATAATTTTTAAAACACATAATTATTCAGAGTACTAATATTTCTTACTAAATGACATCGACCGTATGCAATAACAAAGGCCACATGTTGACAGAGCGATTCAGTGAAACATAATCAATTGTGTTATACCTTAAACTTTTCATAATTGGATAAAAAAACAATTAGTAAATAAAATAATATAATTAAAAATATAATATTTTAATTATCTAGATTCTAATAATAACCAATAAAATATATTATTATTCAAGGTAGCTTGTAAATTATTTTTCCTAATATATTAAAAATTTATATAATTATCCTAAAATACATTGTTTATTCAGTTGATTGTAATCTAATTTTATTTGAAGGTCAATAGGTAAAAGCAAAACACCAAGCAAACCAACACACATCACATATGTTTTATCAAAAACATACATCACATAGGCATGCATTATTATGATATCACGCTATAATTATTTTTTTAAGAACTTGATACTGTTTTGTTTGTATACAATAATAACTAATAATATTTATTAATAATTAGTTTGAATAGAAATAGATATCATTAATAAGCCCTATGTGTCCACACAATGCTTATATGTGATCAGTTGTGCTTTACCTTTGCATTTTTGTGATAATAAGTAAATAATTATTAAATAGTAGTTTCAATAGATATTTATTAGATAATAATTCATTTTTTGAAAATATTAAATTAAAAAAATAGGATGCGTGTCATTCTCACGCTTGTTTTTATTTTTCGAGGTTTTTTACACTTTTATTTTACATAATATTTTCCAAAAGTTCCACTTGTTTCCATAGTGCACATTTGGAATGTAATTACTTGTGCTATAGCTAAGCTTTAGAAACAACATAAAAATAATAATTAGTTGGTGTACCAATAGTTCTTAACAAATAACACCTACTCTATTCAAACATTAATTAATTAATAAAAATAGTACCAAGTCAATATTGAAAATATGAAAAGAGGATTAGAATTTGAAATTCTTGAAAAAGAAATATTTTTACCTTGATGGAGCAGGAGAGTGCAAGCCTCAAAATATTGAATAGTTTAATGTACAATATTAATCATAATATTCACTGGTTTGGCACACGTGTCATGATTATCACTGGGCAAGCACATAAGGAAATAAGATTTGAATAAATGAGAATGTGCATGATGTGGACACCTATCTTGTGTGGCCCAACACTCACACAACTTAAATTACCCCATTTATATTATATTATTTATATGTTCATATAATATTATATATAATACAAAATATTATATTATTTATTATAATTATTTATGTTGATCGTAGGACATAATAACCCAGCCAAGATAACCCTAGACAGAATAACCCCGTCACAATAACCTAAGGACAAAATAACCCAGGGTCATAATAACCCAAGCCAAAATAACCCATGGTCAGAATAATCCATGGACATAATCCCTGTAAGAATATAGAGAAAGGAAAACAAAATGACCATAGGTTATTCTTTCCATGGGTTATTTTGACCACCGGTTATTTTGTTCATGGGTTATTATGACCCTGAGTTATTTTGTCCTTGGGTTATTATGATGGGGTTATTGTGTCTAGGGTTATTTTGGCTGGGTTATTATGTCCAAATACCATTTATGTTAGCTATGTAGCCTCAATGTAGATTGTTGATACCATTCTCCACTATTTTCTATAATATATTAAAAATAATAATTATAAATTGAATAAACTAGAACACATAATACATTATGGAAGCTTGCCAATGCATGCTTTAACCGGTTTTAAACAATGCAATAGGATAGATTTTGGATATATAATGA
The DNA here is from genome assembly GCA_007258455.2 of Sequoia sempervirens. NCBI lineage: Eukaryota > Viridiplantae > Streptophyta > Pinopsida > Cupressales > Cupressaceae > Sequoia > Sequoia sempervirens. The sequence goes on along the minus strand of VDFB02049217.1, from coordinate 99,654,225 downwards.
TTATCTCAATCTAATTTGTATTAAATACAAAATCTTAACAATTATTATATAAAGTACTAGTTTTTGAGCAATTCATTAACACAAATTAAATATTCTTATTTATTTCTAATTGATAATGTCTTTTACTATTGCAAAATGCAAACTAATACATAGTCATTAATAAATAATCATTGATGTCATACAAACAAGCATCAAATATTTTTTTGCACACTTGCAATTACTTTCTAACAATTGACGTTAGTATTTCTATAAATGCTCATTTAAGATAAGAGATTTGGCTATTGTAAATGTTACCAATTTTGACTACAACTCAATTGGTAGAGCTGATTAGTTGGATTTATTTCAAAGTGAAAGTTCAGTTAATTTCTGCATGTGTTAAATTGATGCTTGTATCAGATTTATGAAGTTCTAGTTATGCAATTGTTTCAGTTAATAGAGTTTCAGAATTATTGCTCAATGCTTTGCAACATAAATGAAGTACATAACAAAATATACAAACGATGAAGCATAACATTTGCTTTCATTTATTTCACAATGCTTATACATTACAGTTTTCATTTGTTTTCAAATACAAATGATTTGTACAAGTTGCATCTTTTATGCATTTCTTTCATAATGGAAATGAAAGAAGAAATTAAAGGATCCACACAAGTCGTGGAGATAGTCGATTCCATTCATTGAAAAAAATAAATTCTACAACTGAAGGTGGAAAATAAAGAAGAAAGTAGATAACATAAGACATATCCATCATTTCCTGTGTTATGATCTTCGGCCGAGGTGTTTGCAACTTGCTCCATCCTATTTTTGATCCCGAGTGTACCTGTAGAAAATTGGGAAAGTCCTGTTAGAGCTCTGGATATGAGTTATACTACATGCTCTACCAGCATAAATATAATTCATTCCTCGAAATGCATGGAATCAATTAAGAAGAAAAGTGCAGAAATAAGAGCTAAAAATGGAATGTCACATCATTATTTTTATGCTAACATTGTTCATTTCATGTGCAAGTATAGGAAAATTCATGTAGTTGATCATTTCATGAAGATAAAAGCATGTGGAGTAAAACGGGCTCCCACAAGGGTAGAGCTCAGCATGCTGCCCCTTAAACATGAAAGTGGGCTGAGTAAGGAAATACAGTATCACGCTCATCTGAGCCATTCATGAAGGAGTAAAACAGATTTCATTTATCAAAGCAATCAAGCACATTGTCCATTCATAACAATCAAGTCTGAACAACGAAATGAGGATTACAAGTGACCAATGAACTTAATGAACTCAATTCAACTGAAATGCATCTTTTAAATACTATCAAATTGATTGTAGCTTTGTTGCCATATAGTGTTTTGTTCATTTTTATTCATGTTGTTCAGGATATTCTCTCTTGATGTAGCAGGTGTTTCATGCTCATAATGGTGATAGTGAACGGGCATACATAATGCCTCATCAACAGAGCATTAAGAAATAATGGAAGCATCTGGAGGAGCTTCAAGTTCTCATTTTCCTTATTCTATAAGAGTGTTGAGCTGAGAGTGCATGTTTTCTGAAGCATTCATGTGTGTTAAATAAGTGGTAGCAAGCATCAGAGCAACCTACAGAAATGGTGTTGCATTCTGAATTGACTAGGCAAAGATGTCTAAGAAGAGTTCCTCATAGTTGTGAGTAAAGCATATAGCATCATAGGCCACCAGTAGTCAATGAGTCTACAGGGGAAGCATTATAAAGAAAAAATAGTGTTGTTGCATTTAGTTTGAAACAACAATAAACTGTGAAGAAGCATATAAAACATCACAACCAATTGTTTCTATTTCAAAATCTGTTATTGCTGTTTGAGGAACAAGAGGTAACATTGTTAATTGAGAAGCCAGGCATTGAGTTTAATTGTGGGTATATTTCAATGTTTATTGATGTTGTAGTTATGAAGGAATTTCTATTGCATTATTTAGTGTTACTATGAAACAAGAAAGCTGAAGTGCGTTAAGTGAATAAGAATATACATCAAATATGATCAATAATAGCACTACAATGGCTGAAAGCCAAATGGTATTTATCGAAGGCATGGAGATGGCTCTAGAATAAAATAAAGAATGCAATTTCATTTGAAGCTACAACAAAATAAGAATGCAATACAATCTTCTTTACTCCTTAAGAAATGCATTTATGCTACAACAGTGCCAATGATAAGGAAATTTTTTCAAAGGAATGCAAATACATGGAGCTTATTTCAGCTTTAAGAGCTAACTTCACATAATCTTTCCATAAGGTTTCCAGAAGTACAAAAGTGGGAAAGTGTTCAAGTTTCAGAGGGTTGTCTTCTGTTTTTACAAACACCCATATGATATTTCAATTTAAATGTTGATTTCTCCTTGGTACAGTTAACCCATTTAAGGGGTTTTGATAGAGAACAAAAATGTATGGGTTTCTTCAGAAATACAAAATACCCACATGGGGTTTCAGCTAAAAATACAATGCTTCCAAGAAAATGCATTAGAAGTGACACAAAATCTTAAAGCCCATCTCGGTTTTCTTCATTTTAAGTAGAGCTTTTTTCTTTCTGAGGTTTGTACATTTGACAATGAGAAATACAATGTGTCCAAAATGCCTAGATTAAGCATGTATAGGCCGCGACTTGGAGGAGTTTTACTCATGAAATATCTAACAAATTTCAGAAAGGTCATAAACCCACTTGAGTTTTCTTTCAAAATCTCAAAATCTGAAACAAAGAGTGTATAAAGTGCAAGATTTCTTTATTAAAATTCGTTTGAAGCATGTTTAAGCTCATGGCCTGCAAATTTTTCAAATGGAAATCATCTTTCTACAAGGAAAAACTTTCTTAAGCTTTCATTTTTAGAGAGAGGTAAATACATAAATAAAACTCACCATTATATGCTTGAGGAAGAGACAAGTAAGCCACGAACAAACCTTAATAGAGAAAGAGGAGAACATGGAATAAACATAGAGGGGCTGAGATACATCAAAAAGCCATCATATATAGCCAAAGGCCGCGACTTTTAAGCCAAAATATTTCAAAATGGTGAAAAAGAAGCCACGAAATGGCTTAAGGAAATAATTTACCATGCATTTTGAAGGAGGATCAATCCACAGAGAGGTCGACAACCCAAGTTTCCAAGCTCCAAGCTCAAACCCTAACTTTCTTCATGGCGGCGGCATACATACATAATTCTCCAAAGTCTTCACTTTGAAAATGAATTTGAAATCTTAGGGATTTCTTTGTTTTGTCATTACAGTTTCACTTTTCCCTAAGTTGTTTCGACTTTTATCACATTCATTTCAAAAAAATGGTATGTCGATTAATACTTTTAAGGTATTCAATATGCCTTAGTGAATATTGCTTAGGTCGGCCATCTCTTAGGATCCATTTAGTATCATTTGCTAAGTCTTGGGGTTAGGCATTTAGGTATATTTCAAAGTCTATAAAGCCTTGGGGTTTTATTGTTTTAAATGTCTTGCCTTAGTGATTAAAGCATTTTATAAGAGCTTAGGGTTTTGTTTTCAGATCGGATCCGGTTCTCGGGATCGGATCGGATCAGATCAGAAAGTCAAGATCAAAAACTAAATCATTATAAAACCAGGATCGCTCAATGCTTCTCAGTTACACCTACTAACGCTGCTGGGTAGGTGTTTTCCATAACCGGGCAGTGATCGGGATGGAGATAAGCTTTTTTTTTGCTTTTAAAGCAAAATAAGCCTATTTTTAGGTTTTTTCAAGATGGACATGAAAAAGTGTGAGTTTTCCACTTTTTTTACACATTATGGGGCAATTTTAGATGCTTTTTTTTTAGCTTTCTTCTTGAGCTCGGATTAGGGTTTTGGAGATATATTTTGAAGAAGACTTGGAGTTTTTTCAGTTCGAATTTTTTGTTTCTTGCTTTGACGCACATTTTGAGAGCTTGTAAACATTTTGTACTTAGTTTAGACAGAAACACTCTTTCAGTTTCAATAAAACAATAGAGTCCTCATTTTTTGTCTCAATTTTGTAATGGAAATACGATGTCTTTGTGTTTTCAAATTTGAATCCTTATATGTCTTGTTGTTATGAATCTTCGTCCAAAATTACATGGTTTTAGGTTGTATGTTGTATTTAGTTCTTTTAAATCTTCATGCAAATCACTGATGAAAACATGTGCCAATGAGATTGCGAGGGCTATTGTGATAGAGGTTGTTGTGAGTGATAAAGTTTGAATTTTCACAAGTTCTAGTGAATCATCTGTTAGTTTTAAAGTTTTACTTTCAATTATCCTTTTTCCTTTTACCTCAGAGAATCATTTAGAATAAGATTATCATTCGGAGAACCAACTCACTCTGGAGATTCCTTGTTCGTTTAGATCACCCACATGTAAAGAAGGTTGCTATGTGTCAACAAATAATTAAGTTTATGAAAATTTAACATAAGGTGCATATCTGATTGATAAGAGTAAATACTTGTCTAAAAGCACAAATCTTAATGTACTATTTTAAATGTAAAGCAGATGAAGTTTTTCATTCATGCTTTTATAAATTTTTATTCTACAACTTGTACTTGTACCTTTTTTCCAAAAAAACTATACAATTAAAATGTGACATAATTTAGTGAACAATTATCGAGAATGATGAGGAATTAATACATACATATACCACATTTTTTTGAGCCTACTACGATTTTCTTCATTTATGTGTCCCTTATATAAGTCGAGATAAGTAAAATCAATTCCAAGCATAAACAGTAATTATTAAGTGTTAAAATCATAGTTATATCAGATAGTGGACATATTACTCGAGTTAAGAAAAATATATGACAGAGATAAAAAATAGTATGGATTTATTACCGTAATACGGACAGATATCCTTCATAGAATAACAATAATTACTTCGATTTGCACTTTTCCTATTATGTTTTCGGCAAGACAAAAGAAAATCCATTTAGAAAACAATTATGAGCTTCTTATTATCAATATTTTTAGCCGATAGGCTATTTACGTAGGGGAATCCTCCAGGCTGACGCTCGCGAGAACCCCCACGAAATTTCTGCTTTTCTTCCATATTCAATTTGAACAATAGGGTACAATGAATGTCGATTTGACAAAGTACCTGCCGTTTGATGTGATGTGAGCTCCTCGGATTGACTTGTGGGGTGACATGATGCCTAAGTATGTCGATGCAGAGTCCCGCAGGCATGGTACATAGGATGATACACGGTGTATGCCGAATAGATGACCATGGGTACGTGTTGGCAGTATCGACCCTGTAATGAAATTTGAAATGTTATTTTTTAAAATCCACCATGAACAGCATGACAATGGTGATAAGGAGGCAACCTGAAATCCTTTGATTGTTGTGTTGCACTATAATGTCAGTGTCTTCCTCTCTTGGGCAAATGATAAAGTTATGCTTTTCAGAGGAGATGACAAAGTATGGACAAGAGTTCAGGGTTCATAAGTAAATCGCTCCTTTCCTTATTGCCTACACTGCTCAGGGTTATCTTAAAAATTAAATGGAACCTTTTAAAGAAGAAATCGTTTCTTCCTACTACGAAAGTAAAAAGGAGACAAAATTATATTACTTTCAAGTGATGCATCTGTATTTGCTGTGAAAGTGTTAAGTGTTTGTTTGTAGTAGGGAAATAAATTTTGATCTCTGAAGCTGTACTTGATATCTATTATTCAAAATTATGGAAGATTATTTCTCTTGGTTCTACGACCATCGTATGTATGTGAAGTAATGCATCATAACGGACTTCCTTCCTAGAACTTGTTGAGGTTGGCCTTATACCTGCCAATTGCATTTACTTGAAAAAAATTCTAAAGCCTCTTCAATTAATCCATTTTGTGCATACCCTGGAATTAATTCATTCCATGAGATCACAATTCTTTGAGGCATTCTATTGAACAATTCGCGGGCGTTGTCCATGTTGCCGCACTTTGCATACGACATTCTGTCAAACAATTCATGCGCTTTGTCTATGCTTTGCATTTTGCATGCTCGACTATGATGACAGTTGCTGCTGTAACATCTGATAAAAAATCCCCCTTATGATTGTTGGATGTTCATACCCTGTTGCACAACTTACATTTTGGCGCAAGCAGAGGGGATGCTGGGAAAGGTTGTGGAATTTGGCTTCACGGTTGCTAGTTGCATTTGCTTAAAATTTTCAAAGTTGTTTTTAACAAACCCATTTTGTGCAAGGCAAGGAGGATGTTGGAATGGTTATGGAGTCTGGCTTTACACCTGCCAGTTGCATTTGCTTAAAAGCTTCAAAATCCTTTTTAACAAATCCATTTGTGTTCATAATCTACAAGCATCGCAGTCCCTACGATGATCACTTTTTCTTGAGCCATTCTGTCAAACAGTTCGCATGCCTTGTATATGCTTCCATATTTTTGCATTCATGTCTGCCAGGGCAGTTACAACTACAATGTCATCAAACGAAATGAAATAAAATAAAATTTAGCATTCGAAATTTAGACTTTGTTTAATTGGCAGAGCTGCTGATTGGAAAATTTAATGGGAGTCGAAAGGGATGGGGGCATTCAAAATGGTGTGTACGAAAGTGGGTGAATGAGCAGCGGATACAAGTGTCTCAGGCATTCAAAATGGACGTGACAACCGCAATTATTAGTAATCATATTTTGATGTGTAATGAATATATCGAAGAGTTGTGGAAGGCCAGTTAGGAAAAATTTTGGTCTATTTTTGCATGCATTTGTGTAGTGCATGAGGTCAATTGATAGGCAATTTAGAATATTGATATTGGTTCTGCAACAAAGATCCCAATGAAGAAGCGATCGCTTCAAATCAACTATGCATCCACTTATAGGAATTGAAACACAATTGAAAAAATCCTTTGAATGATGAAGATTATCAGGCTCTATTACCAACAGGCTCATGTTATGTTTGCGAGAGAGAGGAGAGTGAGAGAGGGAGAGATAGGATCGATCAAAGAACAGAATCAGATCGAGAAAAAGATCCAGGGCGGGGATCAGAATCGATCGTCGAGACCAGTGTCAAAGACAAAAAAATCAGATCAATCCGATAAATCGATCGACGCCAATCAGGATTCCGGGCGTCGATCCGTGCAAATCAGAATCAAATTCCAGACAATCATCGATCAGGACAAAGATTGAGAGAGAAGAAGATAGAGGTAGAGAATGATATGGGTAGAAAGAGATAAAGAGGAGTGAGAGGGAGATAGGAGAGAGATAGAGATAGAGCAGGAGAGATGGAGTGAATGAATGAGGGGGAAATTTTTGACCAGTCACTATATATTCAAAATTATTCAGCCAAATGCCTCCATCTTTTATACTTTGATGGATGTCCATATCCTATTCCAAAGCTCCCTTTTGGGTGTTGACAAAGAGTATATTGACAAAGGAAAATCTTCATAATGAAATAGAATATTGGGTTGGGTGATATTTGTTATACACTCTTCTAAGCTTGGAACCCAAGAACTTGTGTTACAAAAAAAATAATGAATAAGATTTATATGGGAGCACTGATAAAGTCAATATGAGTTCCAGATTTAGTTCTATGATTCCATGCAACCCGCCCTTGTGATGAGATGCACTGGGTGGGTAATCGTAGGAATAAGATCATTAGAAAATTATATCCAAGATATAGGAACCATAAAGTAAATTTGATTGACCATTTTAAATCTCCTTTCTAAGTTATTTTCCCTTGTGGAAATCAAGAGAAATGTTAATCAATATGGTTATTCAATTGTTGGTAACTATTAGGAAGTGAGTAATTTCTTTATGTTGAAACAATTGTGCTCCAATCTTTTTTATTTAGTCAAATTAATGGATATAAGCATATTTACGTCGTAAGTATTTATTTATTTATTTCATATTTCTATACTTTGGCAAATACATCTGACAAGGTCTTTGACAAAAAGCTAAACGGGAGAGCCTTTATATCACCTCAATCCAACTTCATTAAAGGATTTAAAAATAAATTAAAGCTACAAGGATTACATTTCTATAATAAACTTGTTAGAATAATATATATATATATATATATTTATTCTATTTATTTGATTTCATTAGCAACAGTTATACAATTAACTTTCATTCATTTTCTCAGCATTTTCACACCATAGCAATAACTCGAATGACAACCATGTTAAACAACAAGACACTCTGAAGAATGTTGAGTGTGGCATATACATAACTATCAATTAAAAGAGATCGTACTTGGGCTTGAAATTAAATGGATAAGGACAAATAATTACCTAGGAATGTATTCTTAATAAATTCATCTTCCTTCACCTTATGAGAATTTACGTCGAGTTTATCAAAGGTTTCACTTGCTTTCCTAATAAATCCTTTTGGTTACAGTATACAACTTAATTCCTCTAATTAGGATCATATGATAAAAGTGAGTAATACATTTGTTGAAAACTATTAACAATATTTATATCACAAAAAAAAAGAATATTTTAGTTTATTTGATAGTGTGATACCTTGGAATTTATCCTATTCTAGTGCATAAAATAGCTAAGAAATGTGAAATGATAAGATACCAATGACACCTCAAGATTAGCCAAAAGAGAGTGATATAACGAAAAGGAAAATGAATAAAATAAAATACGAATAGTTTCACCTTCCTTGCTATTGATATCTCTTTGATTGACCTTTGATTGGAATGATATGTGTGCTCCTTGATGGCTCTTAATGTGGCTAAAATGGAGGATTTTACTATGTGCTTGGATGCAAATTCAAGTGGATGTAATTGAAGGCTATATGAGTGCACAAAATGGCAGCATGTAGTTGCAAAATGACTAAGTGTTGAAAATGCCCTTGAGGAGGGGGTATTTATAGAGGATTTTGAATTCTCTAGAGAATTCAATAGTCAAGATTAATCCAACAATGTCAAGATGAAAGGCTATGGTGGGTTGAGAACCCACAAGCCCTCACATCTTGACATGTGGAGGGTGAAGTGGCCAAGGGGATATGAGATGGAAGTGAGGTGTCCAAAAGGTACATGATGTGGAGGAAGTAAAAGTACCTTGCAAGTACATTGGGATATGGGAAGAATCTTAGGTGAATAAAAGTGAATTAAAAATTCACAATGATTGGAAGAATCTGGTGGATAAGACAATGTTCCCAAAATGTGGGAGTTTGTCACATGTGACTTGATGTGACAAGTCAAATATTCTAGAAGGTGCATGGAAAAAGGGGATTCTAGAAGGAATAAAATGTGAATTAAAAATTCACATGGGGAAGAGAGGAGCCTAGGTGAATAAAAAGGAATTAAAAATTCCTTGGGGGATGGGGAGAGTTGACCAAGGTACTAATTAGGTTTAACTAATTAGTAATTAGAGGATAATTAGGGGTTAATGTGGATTAAAGCCAACTTGCAAAAGTTGGAGGATGTGACACATCCTAATCAAGGATTAGGCATGTGCACATTCTTAATGAAGAGATTAAGAGATGGATTAGGATTAGATGAAAATGACATGTGAGGAATTAAATAAATGTAATATTTATTTAATTCATTTGATGAAAAGGGGATTAAGGAGGGTAAGGTATTTAATTATTAATTAAATACCTTAGGGATTTGGCAGAATTAAGGATATTAATTAAATAATAGTAATATTACTTAATTAACTTAGATAAGAGGATGTTTAGGTAAAAGTGATAAATTTGGATAAATTAATTGTCCAAATTTGGATGTCTACAGATAGAACCTAAACCGAATCACTAAGGAATTATCTTATGCTCCATATTGATAGACTCCTTACAAGCATGTGTCTTAAGAATATTTAATTTTTAGGGATGCAATTCATGTAATACCCATAATTTTGTATGCATTGGGGTGTCTATTATTGGAGTTAGATTTAAGACTATGTGTTAGGGAATGTATAGGTTGTCAAGTCAAATATTCTAGAAGGTGCATGGGAAAAGGGGATTCTAGAAGGAATAAAATGTGAATTAAAAATTCACATGGGGAAGAGAGGAGCCTAGGTGAATAAAAAGGAATTAAAAATTCCTTGGGGGATGGGGAGAGTTGACCAAGGTACTAATTAGAGTTTAACTAATTAGTAATTAAAGGATAATTAGGGGTTAATGTGGATTAGAAGCCAACTTGCAAAGTTGGAGGATGTGACACATCCTAATCAAGGATTAGACATGTGCACATTCTTGATGAAGAGATTAAGAGATGGATTAGGATTAGATGAAAATGACATGTGAGGAATTAAATAAATGTAATATTTATTTAATTCATTTAATGAAAAGGGGATTAAGGAGGGTAAGGTATTTAATTATTAATTAAATACCTTAGGGATTTGGCAGAATTAAGGATATTAATTAAATAATAGTAATATTACTTAATTAACTCAAATAAGAGGATATTTAGGTAAAAAGTGATAAATTTGGATAAATTAATTGTCCAAATTTGGATGTCTACAGATAGAACCTAAACTGAATCACTAAGGAATTATCTTATGCTCCATATTGATAGACTCCTTATAAGCATGTGTCTTAAGAATATTTAATTTTTAGGGATGCAATTCATGTAATACCCATAATTTTGTATGCATTGGGGTGTCTATTATTAGAGTTGGATTTAAGACTATGTGTTAGGGAATGCATAGGTTGTCAAGTCAAATATTCTAGAAGGTGCATGGGAAAAGGGGATTTTAGAAGGAATAAAATGTGAATTAAAAATTCACATGGGGAAGAGAGGAGCCTAGGTGAATAAAAAAGAATTAAAAATTCCTTGGAGGATGGGGAGAGTTGACCAAGGTACTAATTAGGTTTAACTAATTAGTAATTAGATGATAATTAGGGGTTAATGTGGATTAGAAGCCAATTTGCAAAATTTGGAGGATGTGACACATCCTAATCAAGGATTAGGCATGCGCACATTCTTGATGAAGAGATTAAGAGATGGATTAGGATTAGATGAAAATGACATGTGAGGAATTAAATAAATGTAATATTTATTTAATTCATTTGATGAAAAGGGGATTAAGGAGGGTAAGGTATTTAATTATTAATTAAATACCTTAGGGATTTGGCAGAATTAAGGATATTAATTAAATAATAGTAATATTACTTAATTAACTTAGATAAGAGGATGTTTAGGTAAAAAGTGATAAATTTGGATAAATTAATTGTCCAAATTTGGATGTCTACAGATAGAACCTAAACCGAATCACTAAGGAATTATCTTATGCTCCATATTGATAGACTCCTTACAAGCATGTGTCTTAAGAATATTTAATTTTTAGGGATGCAATTCATGTAATACCCATAATTTTGTATGCATTGGGGTGTCTATTATTAGAGTTGGATTTAAGACTATGTGTTAGGGAATGCATAGGTTGTGCCCCTTCTGATTTAGAGAGACTATTCCACAGTTAACCCATCTTCTATTTCAAAATTTCTCACACATGTTTCATAAGAATAGAAGCTGCATAACTTGGGTAATTCACACAAGGTAACCCATCTCACATTGCAGTGCATTTTCATGTTCTTCATGAGAATCGAAATAGGGTCTTTGGAATTGGAGCTGGGAAGACTTCCAAAAAGTGAAACCCACCTTACCACTAAACTACATTGCTCGATTTCTTACATCCCCGGAAAATACCTTTGTAGCTACATTGCTTGTTTTTGTTGGGAGCTACTTGTCTTAAAGGCAATACTTGATGAATTCAAACATCGTCTCATTTGGAAAATTCTTCCTCCTCGCTACTATCTTCATACCCCATGAGATTTTCCTACCATGGAAGAAATATAAATATATCATATTTTTTATAAAAAATTGTGGGAAACTAAATCTATACACCTACAAAACCAAACGAAATCTATACACCTACAAAACCAGAAATGTGCATATACATGCAACAACTACCACAAGCACCACCATAATAAATGCATACCAAATTCATTGTAAAATTAGTAGCAAACTTCAAGAAAATATTGCACTATGTCACCTCAATGATACGAGCTTTGTGTCCTTCATGCTTTATGCATTTTAGCAAAAAGGCCACCATTTTGTAGGGCCTAGTTATAGTATGTACTTTGTAAAACTGAAATTGAATCTTCTAAAAAAATATCACAAATGACTATTTTATGTTTTGACAATTTTTGTAGTCTAATAAGACCAAAAAGGTGGGACACATATTTTATTAACTTTCTAAATTTTTATTTCCATGAAAAATGAAAAGAATTCAAATCTCACCAAGTTTATGCCATTGCACCATATTATGTCTATCTTTACGCTGTTTCTTCAAACACTGTATTTGCATACTGTTTACTTGTGAAAAAGCTTTTGTATATTTTAGGAAGAGTTCAGTTAACCAAATAAAAAAAATGGAACAAAAAATTTGTAAAGCCATTGAAATATCTATTTTTTTGTACCCTAATGCCATTTGTAAGGTCATTGAAATTATCCTTCATTTCTATTTGATACTTTAGTACTGAAAAATTATATTTAGCCAATAGGCTATTACGTGGGGGAACCCCATCAGGATCTCCTCCAGTCTGATGCTGACATTTTCCTTTCTTGTTTTTCCCGACATGCTCACTGAATCAATACATTCCCCAAAACAACAATCGTGCACATTTTCTTCTCCATGGATTTTGTCGCTAATAAAAAATACCAAAGTATATCAGCCTATCGACGTAAGCATTACACCTCATTGGTACAAGTGCTAGTTAATTCATTTGGTTATTGTGAGCATTTTACATGGCACTGCACAAAAGCACATTGCAAGAATATACTCAGAAAATGCATATCAAGCTTTGCCCATGTATAACATTGTTAGGCTGGGTCCTGAGAACCCCCCGATGTTTGAAAGTTTTTTATTACTATCTAGGGAACCACACATGTATCCAACATCAATCACTAAAACAAAAAATATGTAAAGAAATTGGTTGCTCAAGCTGCCATATCATTCTTTGTTAACAAAAATAGTAAATACCAATTTTAGGTAACTTTTGTGTATTTTTGCATTGATCAAAATATTTAAACAATTTTTTATTCTAAACACAATTTTTCTATTATAAATTGGAACACACTATTATATAAATAATGTAATTTTATTTCTTAACTATTTTTGAGAATATTTTATTAAAAGTATAAATATAACCCATGCAACTATCAAATCTCACATATGTAGAACAATTAAAAAAAATTGCATCAAAAAACTTCTTGGACAACTTCTTGCAAATAGTTTCTCTATTATTGATTATGTTAAGGTTAATTTTACAAAGAATGGACTTGCAGATAGTCCCTATTTTACTGCATGTATGGAAATTGATGGAGTTACCTATGTCTATGCTAAAAAGGAAGCCAAAAGAAAAACAGTTGTTATAGCATGTTGTGCACTAAAACAACAAATTAGTCTACCCTATTAGTCTTTTCGTTCTTTGTATTTCAATTACAAAATTGGAAATTAATGACACAAATTAATTATCATCCTAACACTGTTAATATTATTTTTAGTTGTTGAAATAATTGAGCTCTTCAAATTTATTGTAGGTTTTAACAGTTTGCAACTTGAAGAGAAGAAAGTTGGACCTTCAACTTAAAGAAATGGCATATGACAAATTCACCACCAGTAATTCACTGATAGAAAATTCACCGCCAACAATTCACCGTGGGAAAATTCACCGCCATTACAAATTCACCGTAAGTAAAATTCCTCGCCAACAATTCATCACCGCAAAAAGTTAACTGCATTAATAATTTTCCGTTCGTCGATGAATTGCTAGAGGTGAATTTTCCTATAGCCTAAAGAAATATGGACCAGAGTGGCATAAATGTGAATGAGGCCGTGCTAAATCTTGTCATGATAGTTTTTTTTAACTATTATTTAGTTTTTATGGATATTGAGAGACAACTATATTGTCTATAAATTAAACTAAAGTTGGTTTTATTTCAATATCTGAAACTATTCCAGTATTTGGAAACTATCTCAATGTGATTATAATTTTTGAAATTTGTTTTGATTTTTTAAATTATATGTGAATTTGTTTTGCATTTCGTCTTAGTTTTCTCTTTCATTTGTTGAATGTTTATTTTATAAGATTCTAGATTTTTAGAAATAAGATCAATTCTATATATTATATTCCTTCGATTATGTCTAATAAATTGATCTATTCAACACAACCTTTGTCCAAACTTGTATATATTCAAGTAATGTATCTGAAATAGAAATCATTTTGGTTTTGCACAACTTAAAGTAGAGAAGTATTATTAGTTCCTGCGATGGAACTATAGGCAAGGGGTAGTTTCTAACTAGTGATTAAACGTTTTATTTGCAGCCAATCAAAATTCATTATTATTTTTTTGATACATTATATTTTAATTTTCTTAATGTAAAAACAAAAGATTTTTAACTTTTCAAATTTCAATTTTTTTTTTCTCAATTTTAGTTGTTACAAAACTTTGAGCTTGAGGAAGCATAAACTTTTTATCACAGCTTTTCAAGGTTTTTGAACTCTGTAAAATTTGTTTACTTGCTATATTTTCCATTCTATTAATTTATTTACTTGTCATATATGAAATAAAATATAATTAAAATATATAAAATAATCTAATAACAAATTCAAATAAATAATGTATTTTTAATATATTATATTATTAATTTAACAACATATTATAATATTATAATATATATATTATATAATACATATGTAACATATATAATATCTAATATATAATTTTAATATCATATTATAATATTATAATATATATAATTATACAATATAATATGTAACATATATAACATCTAATATATAATTTAATATATTAGATAATAATATTATAATTTTATATTTTAATTTTAAATTATGTAATATATTATCTTTTTAATAATTTAATATATTTTTAATGTATTATATTATTAAATATTTTTAATATATATTATATTAGATTATATATTGTATTCAATTAACATCTAATATATTAAATTAATCTTGTTATATAGTGATTTACTTTTTTTCATTGCTATTTATTTAAAATTTGTCTTTTTACTTAAAAATAAAAAGATATTAAAACAAGTAATGATATTCATTTGTATAAAAAAATATCTTTATTTTTATTTTAAAATCTTAATTTATCATTTAAACTCATTCAATTAAATTTAATAAATTTAAATATTAATTATTTTATAATATAAAATTCTTACTTACGTTAAAAAATTTAATATATATATTTTTAAAAACATTATATATTACAAAATGCTTAATATAAAATTCTTACTTACCTTAAAAAATTTAATATATATATTTTTAAAAAACATTATATATTACAAAATGCTCAAATAATTTATTCTTTTAACATTTTATTAGTATCTAATATAATTTTACTATCTAATATAATTATACCACAATCATTATTCATTTTTGAAAGAAAAGATTAAACAAATGACACAATTCCAAGATTTAGGCAAGACCCTCTCACTATAAATGAACTCATTCTATTTACATGTCAATATATATGTTATGTTCTTAATTAGTGATAAAGATAAAATTTGTGATATATGTAGAATATTTTAATTAATGATTGATATAATAGGGTCCAATGATAACCATAGAAATCAAAAGAGATGGAGTGGGAGTAGGCAAGAAGAGATGCGGGGGAGGGGTTTTCAAATATTCTCTATAGCAATGAAGGGGAGGACAATCCAAATGCAGATCGGTCTCTGGTGTGTGAGGCTAGGATTTCAGGGTGTTTCCCACTTTACCCTGGTTGTGGTTTGCTTTTCTTGGCATGCCCTTGGGCCTCGTTTGCATCTTGTTTGGGAGATTTTGCTGTTCTCCCTTGGTCATTGGTATCCTATTGTCTGGGGATTCTGCTGTTGATTTTTTGCCGTTGGAAGATCTTTGGTCTTTGGTGCTCTCTTGGTGTTTTGGGGCCTTTATTGGGAGCTTCCGTGAGCCCCTCTTCTTTATCTAGCTTCACCTTACTAAAGGGGCTTGGTCTTTTTCATTGGCTTTGTTGGTGGTGCCATCACCTGTGTGTCAGGTGTTTTGTGGTTGCATGCTCCCTTTTGGGAGCCGGTGGAATGTTTCTTGGGTTGTCGTGGCTGTTTGCTGGCGGGGGTTCTCTTTTGGAGTGGCCTACTCTACTTTTCTAGTGGTTTCACCTTCAGAATATCTTGATGATCTAGCACTCTTCTTGGCATGGCATTTGGGGACAGTGGTCTCTTGCGGCTCCTCCTTGTGCTTCTTGGGGTTCTTTTCTTTTCTGGAAGGTTGCCCTATTTCCTCTATGGGCTGTGATGCTTTTTCTCTTGAAGGGGATTGCCAGTAGTTTTTGGCTCTGGTTGTGCCGCCAGAGGTTTTTCGGGCTTCGTGTCTCCTATCCTGGAGGTGTTTTTGGTGTTTCTTTTTGGGGGCTTGTCTTTTTTTGCTTCATGTGGGTTGCTACCTTGTTTTTATTGAGATGGTGGAGTGGAATACCTTTTTCTTCTAGTTTATGTTCTAAGCAGTTTCCTTGGCCATTTGAGGAATTCTTGGTTTGTCTCAAGAGGGTCGTGTTAAATGGATTATTTTCTTTTGAGACTTTTTGGAATGGTGGCTTTCCTTCCATGTTGCTACTTTGGGAAGAAACTTGGTTGTTGAAGTTGTCCCTCTTGGTATCCTATTGTTGCATGCTAGTTTGGTTGTGGTTTCTCTCTTGGAGCTCTTGTTTGCTCATCCAAAGGATGGTGTGTTTCCCTACTCTTTTGGAGCTTTGGCTTCTTCCATTTCTTTCATGTCGTGTCTTCTTTTAAGGAGAATACAACTCTTGATGTTCAAGAGTCATTTCCTATTGAGTTGGAGGTGGGTGTGGTGGAAGTGGCTAGAAATCCTCTTTTCTGGTTTCCTCTGGTGGTGTTCCTATTGAGGTGGAAGTTTCTCCTATCAAGGTGGAGCCCAAGGTTGTTGGAGAGTTGTGATTTTGGTTTTTTGGGTTTTCACAACATCCTCTCCTATAGAGGGGAGATTTATCCTCTTGAGGTGGATTTGGAGTTGGTTTGTGGAGTGTTTGGGAGTTTCAAGGGGAGTCTCTCCTTCTTGGTGTTCCTTGGTTTTATTTTTTGTGTGCTGGTGTATTTGATCATGGGTATGGGTTTGATGGTGTTCTTTACCATTAAGTTACCTTTTCTTTTGTTGGGCTTAGTATTGTTGATACTGAGTAGATGGTTGGCTACAACTTTGTTGCTTTGTTGCTTGACTGTTTCAGGTGGTTATTGCTGTCAAAACTTGGTTGTTGCAACATTACTGCATTGTTTTGATTAAAGGTAAAAGATGGGTTTTGAAGGGGCCCAAAACCCTTTACAAAAGAGAGCAACTGATATAAAAAGAAGAAAACATTACATAAGAATCAACCCAACAATAGCAAAAAAAATCAAAAAATAGCCAAAAAAGATAGAAACTAGGCAACAACCCTACATATTATTCAAGATCTCCACTACTTCTATTTCATTCTCAACCATCTTGTGCACATTCTCTAGAATATACGATGCCTCAATAGAAGCACTAGCCTGATCTTTCATTCTATTCTTGGTACGAACCCCCGACCCACCAGCCTTTACCTCATCAATCAAAACAATAGGTACTTTACCCACAACTTTCTCACCTTCACCAGCCATAGTCATCAACTTACCACTAGCCACAACACCATCCTCAGAAACATTAGTCTTTTTCTTTTTCATCATAGGTGAAATAACCTTAGTAGAGACTAGAATATCCACACCCATAGAAGCTTCACGCTTTTTATAACAACATTCCTAATATCATCAAATTTTTCCTCAAGAGTAGAGAACCTACTCTCCCAATTATTTTTCAAATTAGTAGTCTCCTCAGCAACAGTATAAGCAATAATATTAAGAGACTCCATCACATGATCAATCTGGCTTTGGACAGAAACGTCCTCAGCCTTACTAGCAACACCTCTAATTCTGATATTAGTCCTATTAATCTCATGAAAAACCATTTAAACAGTTTAAACAACAAATTGGAAGAATCACGAGCCGAACCTAGTACATCAATCTCCTCACTATCAAAATTATCAATACACTTACCAATAGACACATCCTCATCAGGAGTACAAGGAGGAGCTCTCTGCTCAGAAACATCCTTACCTTTACCAGTAGGAATGGGGGTCTTCAACATCCGCATGGAGTAGTAAATTTCCTCAGCGACGTCCTTCCTTTTTTGCATCCTATCTGAAATAACCACCTCTGCAACACCCACTCCCCTAACCCTACCAAGATTCAGCAGTGCAATCACAACACTAGTAGGAGCCTCTCCAACAACACCACCAACTAGTGTTAAAGGGAAACCCTTCTCCAGAAAGGGGTCCACACTCCACAATTTACATTTCCGGCTACCATCATCAACATCTTGCACAATTCTGGTTGCAGGGGGAGGGGAAGAAGCTTCCCCATAAAGGTCTCATTTGTCCTTACCCCTCCTAACATGAATCTCCTCCACCTCATCACTACAAGTCATGTAGCCCACTTTGTCCCCAGACTTCTTTTTTCCACTTTTTCCCACAACAGGGGAGATAGGTCCCTCTTCCAGAGAAGCATAAGAATCTGGAACATACTTAGCATCACCATCCCTATTCGACTCCGAATCCTCATTCAAAATAAGCTTCCTCTTATTCTTCTTACCACCCCTTTCATCCCCCGAATTTGTCTCATAACCCTCCTTGGGCTTAACAATTTTATCCTGCAAGGTGGCAGGGGTTTTATGAACATCAACGGATTTGACATGCTCGTAAATAAGTAAAATCAACCCCGCATGTAGAAGGGGGTTCTTAGGGCTTTTTAGATGCTCCTTAATCCCCAAATCTAGTGACATAAGCAAATAATATGGGAAAGAAACCCATTTTTTGTGACATAAATGGTTGAGCAGAAGAAAATGATACGTATTGATTGTAGTATACCTTCCTTCCAAAGTAACATACCTCATAATTTCCTCAACCACCTTGAATGCCAAAGTGCTTTCAACGAGCTCCACTGATACCCGCTGCTCTTAGCCGTCTTCAAGTCAACCATTTCATTCTTTTTGAAGAAAATGTTCATTGCAACCTGCGCTTCTTTCTTATCCCTAAAAACCTTCATACCCCTCACAGCTAGGCTAGTAATCTGGGCAATAAATACTTCATCCAACACAATATCCCTCCCTTTCAAGTTCACAAATCTCTCCTTCCAACCTTGAACAAATAAATCCGTAACTTGGGGATTATTCCCATGCAACTTTTCCATGTATAGAGTAAGGCCATCCTTCTCAAGGACTTCCTAAACCTCTTTCTTCTACTTCACAGTATCACAGGACTTCGGCTCAACCCTATATCTATCCCCTCCCATGGTGGAAAAATTGACACACAAAGACCCAACACTCAGCCAAAAGCACTTGCAACCATGGTAAGAGCCAACCAAACTAGTCTTGAAGAATCGAAGACTCTCAAAATAGAGGCAAAAAATTCCCAAAATTCATGTGAAATCATCCTCTGAACAAAGATGCAATAATGAATTGTAAGCCTTGTAAAAGCAACCACTTCTAATCGAATCTTGAACAACCTTAGTCATGAAAATCAAGCACGTGACTAAGGACAACCAACCTTTCATATGACATAAAAGATTAGCACTCATTATTAAAAATGGTAGAGGCCTCAAATGAAATAGGGGTCATTTAACTCCCATTCCTTACTCTCACGAACACCAAAGTTGGAAAAAAAATACGCCAGCTTATTTCCTTCTCTCAAGACATGGGAAATGTAGACATTATCAAAATAATTGATAATATTAATAGAATTCCTAACCATAGCCTCAATTATCCAAGAAGGAGGGGAAACATTCTTCAAATTATTAATAACATTCAAGGAGTCACCCTCCAGCCAGACCTTGTGATACCCTTTTTGTTGTGCCAATTTGAGACCATGATAGGAAGCAACCACCTCCACAAAGTGGTTTGTCTGAGTTCCCAAAGGGAGCGCCACCACAGAGATGAGCCTACCATTAGAATTTCTAATCACTCCCCCACAACCTGCAGGTCCCAGATTGCCTTTAGCCACACCATCAAAATTAATCTTAACCCAACCATCCGGAGGCACCTTCCACACAACATCATCTCTGGAGGATTTCCCTTTAGACACAGGGAGAGATATATCACACGAAAACTTCCACTTTTTGGAAATTGATATATTAGAGGAGCACAGGTTAATATTTTGACCTATATAAAAAGAAATCCCAGAAATAAAGTTCTCTTTAATAGCCACACTGATCTTATGGGAAACATTAGAAGTCAAAATAGCAACATTTTTGAAAATTTTGTTATTACATTCCAACCACACCCCCCAAATCACATGAGGCAAAACAAGGGACCATAAAATCTGCAAGGTCAAATTAGAAGGACCAACCTATTGGAACCATAAATCTCTGACAGAGCCTGAGAAGACCCAACTAAGATTCCATAATGAAAGCACATGGTTCCAGATCACACCTACATAACTACACCCAATCATCAAGTGACAAGTATTTTCCGCTTCCTTTTCACCAAGAAAGCATCTATTGGGCCTAACAAAACCTCTTTTAATCAAGTTATTAGTAGTAAGAATTTTATTCTAAAAAAAGAGCCAAAAGAAAATATTGATCTTGGGGATCAACCTAGAAGACCAAATAGAGGCCCAAAAGGGAGGTAGGCTAGTAAAAGAATCACTCATGTGAAAAGCTGAAGCAACAGAAAAGTTACTCGCAGAGGATGGTTTCCAAACAAACTTATCAAGAGAGGGGGTAGAAGGGATATGAACCGATGAGATAGCTCTATATAAGCCTTTCGGACTCAGAACCACCTCATGCAACTTCCTTCAACAACCTCCTTCAATATAATCAACAACAAATCTACCAAACTATCACAAACATAGGTCCATAAAAGGATTAGCCCAAGGAACATCCTTAAGAGGTCCATTACCCAACCAATTATCATCCTAGAACAAAATAGTCCTCCCATTTCCCAACTTCCAAAAGAGACCCTTAACAATAAGCCTTTGGGCCTTTAACAAATAGTTCCAAAGCACATAACCACTTGGGGGAATAAACTCTTGAGATAAAAGACCTCTAATCCCAACATCACCATAAAGGTATTTACTCCACACAATCTTCGCCCACTCACTATTAGCCTCCAAAAGGTTCCATAATTGTTTACCCAATAAGGCTATATTGAACGTTCTGATTTTGTGAATTCCAAGTCCACCGACCCTTTTAGGCCAACAAACATCATCCCAAGCAACCAAATGAGTTCTTTTCTTATCTTCAACACTAGTCCACACAATTTTTTTTTGAATTCCCTCCAAAAGATCCACATATTTCCTCGACATATGAAAAAGACTAAGGGCATAAACCAAAATGTTATGAAAGGTGGATTTGATCAATTGCACTTTTCCAACTTGGCTCAACAAAGCCCCCTTCCACCTAGCCAATTTGGAATTAAATTTATCAATTAAACCCCTCCATAAAGAATTAGGAGCCTTAGAGCAGAGAGGAAGCCCCAAGTAGGAAGCCGAAAGTTCACCAATTTGACACTGTAGAATTCGAGCAATCCTATTATGTCTATCAAGCAGGGTATTAAAAAAGAAAAGCACTCTTTTGGAGGCTAACCTTCTGCCCAAAAGCGACCTCATACATCTACAAAATCTATTTAATAGCCTTAGCTTCCTTAATCATAGCCTACTCAAGCAAGAGAGAATCATCCACAAATTGTTGATGAGAACAAACTAGGTTAGTAGAAGGAGCTAACCTAGACATAAGACCAAAGTTGACAAATCTTTGAATAAGACATCCCAAAGACTCAACCATAATGATAAACAAAAATGGAGAAATATGATCCCCTTGCCGAAGGCCTCTGGAGCAATCAAAAAGAGGAGAGGGAGAACCATTGATGAGCACCAAAAACCTCGGGGTTGAAATAAGTTGAAGCACCAAAGCCACCATTCTCTCCCCAAAACCAAAGGAGATAAAAATTTTAGACAAAAAACCCCAGTCCACTCTATCATAGGCTTTAAGTAAATCAAGCTTGAGGATAAACCCAGCTTGTTTGTTAACAGTAAGAGAATGAATATTCTCATGAACAATAAGAATGGAATCCAGAATCTACCTACCAGCCACAAAACCATTCTGCTGAAGCATTGCTACATTGTTTCCTGACTATTTCAGGTGGTTATTGTTGTCAAAACCTATTTGTTAAGTTGCAAGGTCACTGCCTTTTCTATTGCTTGTTTGCAGCCTACGTTGTCTTGTTGATCTTTGATGGCTGTTGATCTTTGGTTGCCGATGATATGCTGATTTTTTTTGTTAATAGCTTGCTCACTTCGGATTGGGTTTCGAATCCCATCAAAACCGTATGTACTAGGTTTCGGGGCCCCATCAAAACCTATTTTTTGCATAATAAAAAACAGGGTGCAATGATTATAATATAATATTTTATAATAGTATATATATAGCTATAGTTATACATATATAATATGTAATATATGATAAATTATAATATTATAATAATATATTTTACCTTTTAGTTAGATTGTTTATTAGATGTTAAAATATAGTCAATAATAATAAAACTAATATACTAATATTATTAATAGAAAAAATATATTATTATACCATTATTGTTTTCATTTATATTATATATTATAATATAACATTTTCAATTAGTTTTGACAATAAATTTATATTTCAATGAATTAAATGTATCCTTTTTAAAATATTATACAAAATTATAGTCTAGTTGTGTATACTAAGTTATCATTCTAAATTATGAAACTATAGTGGAAGAATTATGTGGAACTATAGAAGAGAATGTGCTTTTAACTTTTGATTAATTTTTTTTAGTAGCCACCAAACACATTTGATGAAAAACTCATGAAATACAATTTTATAATGTTTAAATAATAAGATGCAAATTTTAATATATAAAATATTTAGAAAATAAATTATCTTCAATCTATTGGCTGTTAAACTTTACCCAACAAGGACTATTAATAGGAAACCATTATCATGGTAGAGAAATAGTGGGGGCAAAAAACATGTAAGAAAATAAGATTTAATTATCATCAATTTTAATAAATTACATTCATATTAAAATTATTATCACATATAACACATAGAAATTAAAATTATTCTCACACATAACACATGAATTCAATATGCATTGTATAATAGAAGAGAATATTATTTGATTTTTAACTTATTTTTATAATAAATTTATTTACTTTTTCACTGAATTTTTTTCAAAAAAATTATTGTTCAAATAATTCATGTTTTTGAACATAAAAAATATAATAAAGAAAAATTAGAAGACTTTACTATTGTGTAAATAATTTTTTACTTATTTAAACATTTTTTTATTATATAATTTTTAATTTTAATATGTAAAATTTCATTAAAATTATTTACAATTTTAAAAAATATTTTAAAAGAAAAAATAATATGCAGTAATAAAGATTTTTTACAAATATAATAATAATTAATATAAAATTTGAAACTATAAATATAAGTCATATATATTATTAATATTTTTTTAATCAAATATTAAATTTTAAAATTAATCTTTCAATTAAATAATAAAAATAAAGTATTTACTTTAATATATTTAAGAAATTTTAATAATTTATTTGTGTATTTATATAATTTGAATATATAAATTATGAAAGTTTAAGTAATCTCTTATCATAAGATATTTATAATAATTCTTTTCTAGTGGAATCACTTTAACATCTTCAATGGACCTACTATCTAATATAAAACATAAGAGAGAAATATGTAGAGAACAATAAATTACAACGTGGTATACATGTTTTAAGATTTTTGCAAAAAATTCTAAAAGTTGAAAATAGTTTGAACTAGATATTATTCTTCACATTGCACTCTAGGATGAAGTATGAAATGGTCATAGGAGAGAATATCTAATTTTCAAAAGAGGTTGGATGTAGTCATGGACTTTAACTATATGCTCCCCATTCAATTCTAATGAAGATCATAACATGTGCTACAGTAGAGAATGCATTTATCAAAACACACATTTGTATTTGATATAAGCATTGGTTGTCACCACAATCAATACTTTGTCCTTATTATTAAATGCCACACACACATTTGAAATACTACTTTCTAGAAGCAATTGATTCACCAACCCTAATAACGGATCAAGATGTAGAGCAATTTCCAACAAAAGAGTAAGCTTGGAACCATTGACCATTTTACAACATTGATACATGTGTTATTGATTAAAGTATGCGACTTGATAATAACTCGTCAATATCCTCATGGTTTGTAATAACTATGGGGCTAATACCATATCTACTCTCGAGACTATATCACACATGCTCCTACAATAGCATCACACACTTTGGAGAGGAAAACACTTTTGTAACAAACATGCCTCAACATATTAGCATGTAATTTTGACCAAATTTTCAATAGAATTTGTGGACCGAGGATCATCAGTGTGGTTCGATTATGCTTGATTCATGATGAATCAAAACATAATTTAGCCACTAAACCTCAATCATAAATAAGATCATTCAAATTGAAAGTTAAACTAAGCATTTTTTGAAATTGAAAATTACAAAC
Source organism: Sequoia sempervirens (assembly GCA_007258455.2). Lineage (NCBI taxonomy): Eukaryota > Viridiplantae > Streptophyta > Pinopsida > Cupressales > Cupressaceae > Sequoia > Sequoia sempervirens. The sequence goes on along the minus strand of VDFB02049217.1, from coordinate 99,629,657 downwards.
TACTAAAATAGTTAAATTCCTACTCCAACCCATTTGAAACTTATCCTATTTTGGAATTGGTGTCGTGTTGATGTGGAACAACGAACCTTTCCCAACCCTATGATTAGTGCTCAGCCAGTTTCATTCGATTCTATGGAAGAGAATCAATGAAACCATTGTGATAAGTGGATGAAAACCTGATTTATGCTAAATTAAACATGGTGCAAGCTAAATTAACATGATTTTATGCTAAAATTGATCTAATTATGCATTTGCTAAGCTAAAATAAGCTAATTCTAAGCTAAAAGATGGAAACCCTAATTTATAAATAAGCTAAGATGGATGCATGTAAGCCATTAATGGAAGCTTTAAGCTACTATGCAACTAAAACTGAACTAAAATAAGCTAAAAGTGAGTAAATTGAGAGTGTGAATGCAAGTGAGTTCAAAAACATAAGTTTGCAATTGAAATATGGATCCATTTGTCTCCAAATAGTGTTCTATTTATAGGAGAGCAAATGAGAAATAGAGGGTTGAGATTGA
>VDFB02049217.1:99600134-99629036 GCA_007258455.2 Sequoia sempervirens | reverse complement strand
TTTTTTTATTCTTTTTAATTCACTACAAAATAATAAATATGTATTTTATTTTAAGCGAGAAATCATTTTCTTTCACCATGAGTCGCCATCAGTCAGCTAGACACCCCCTCTTCGATGATACTCTCTTTGTTGAGAGTATATTCTTGTTACACACATGAGTCAAAGTTTGGTCAATGATCATTAATATAGTAATATTAAATTATAAATCAATTATTGAAACTAGGGGTTGTGACAAATACTTCCACGGTATGGTGGTAAATAGATCTTCATGTTGTCTGTTACACACTGCCAACTTGCCAAGGGTTCAGATTACTACTAAGGGATTGCGGTAACAGATTGTTAAAGGATTTGGAATGTTTTTAGCTGGACATGTTTTTACTTAAGTAGATATGATGAATTTTTTGCTATGTATAGGTCTTTTAGTTTCAGTTAGATCTAAAAAATGTATATGTTTAGTAAAAATTAAAATTGAACATAAGGGTCAAACTCGGGTTATGGAGCTCAAGGTTAATTGTGATAATGGAACTAGGTAAAATGTTAAGGTTCTAACACACCTCATGATGAACTAGACTATGTTTTTCCTTCATCCTACTTGTGTTATGTTTTTATGAGTTCTTCTTTTCTAAATATATCCCTAAGGAAAATTTGTCTAATACCTACAATTGTAAAAATCTTAGTTTTTTTTTACTGCAAATTCTTTTTAATCTGTAAACTAAATGCTATTATAAGTTTCAATTTGCAGTTATCAACGGATTGCAAATTCAATAGTTATCAACTTATGAACTCAATAAAGTTTTACTGATTCAAGTTGTTTATTTATACATTATTGTTTATTTGGACTTTAGGAAATGAAGACAAGGACTATAGGCACAAGTTAGATGATAGTGATCATAATGCTGAAATTCCAATGATAGAATATGAGTGCACGCATACTAAAAAAGTGGCCAAGAATAATTATTTTTTTTGAGTCTTGGTTTGAAAAGGCAAGTTGTAAATCCACTAAGTAGTATATTATTTGTTTAATAGTGTTTAATGAAATTGTATAGACAAGAGTTTTATGTATATAAGACATAATATGATATTTTTTTTATTTTATAGGTAACAAAAAGAGTGCAACGAAAATGTGGAGAAAATAAAAAGAAAGAAAATATATAGTGTTGTCATCTCATAGAAGCCTTTGTGATTCAAAAAATGCAGTTGGTGAGAACAATAGTTGTGATGATGTGTAGCCTGATATAGCACATGGTGATGTGCAACCTAATATAGCACATGGTGATGTGCAGCCTGGTATAGGACATGGTGATGTGCAACCTGGTATAGCACATGGTGATGTGTAACTTCATATAGCACATGGTGATTTGCAACTTTGTGATGATCTCTTAGGACTAAATCTAAGAGAGATTATTGAAAAACATCAGGGAAAAGGAACAATAGGTTTGCAGATACTTTTTTCAACATTAAAGGATGTGTATAATGATGTGGAATATTCAGAGTCCGATACTGATCTACCTACTGATGCCACACCTGATGTGGCCAAGAAGCATGAAGTTCTAGTTAATTAAATTCATGAAGATAGAATTTTTGCATCTGGTGTACCTTAGAGTGCACCTGTTGCATCTAAAACTTTTGATGGAACTAGTGGATCAACTAGAAATACTGGTAGTGGTAATCTAATAGAAGATGTGGATGCTTTTGCTAAAAGACAAAGATTCAGTCAATATTTGCACATATCTATAGAGAGGAATGCAAAAGAAATAAAATTAGAAGGCCAGAAGCCATTCTTGGTTGAGGTATCAAGAGATGATGAGCCCATTGGGCCAAATGCTACAAAGTGGGCCATCGAGTTGGGTGTAAGATGTAGGGCCCATTTGGATATTTTCAAATCAAATTTTGCAGAGCAAGATCCACGAGCTGTGGAAAATGTTATACAAAAAATGGAAAATGATTTTGAGACTACTGGTGGACAAATCTCTAGAAAATATTACAAGAAAATGATGAGAATTTTGATGAACAGTTATAGATACAGTTTGTAGAAAAACAATCATGTTGGGAAAAGAGAGGTTTGACTCCAGTCTATCTCCCAAATAGTGGGAAGAATTGAGAGAAAGAATGCATTCCAAATAATATTTAGAAAAGAGTAACAGAGGCAAGAGACCAAGAGATAATGTGAGGGTTGAATATACATTTGGTCGAGGTGAGTTGCATGCCAAAATGCAAAAATTTGCAGTAAGTCTATGGTTTTTTGGTTTAATTTACATTATGTTATTTATTTTTATTTTTTATTGAATTGACTATATGTTGAAATTGACATTGTATTTTAGGAAAAATAGTAATAGAGAAGCAGGTGCAAAATATATTGTCAATTATATGGCAGCACTAGATGCTAGTAAATCTAAGAGTATGATGAAGTTGAAATCTAGTTCGTCAACAAAGATTTCACAATCATCTATTCAATGCCCAGTAGGAGCCTCTATCTAGATCATGTCAACTCAAATGAACTAGGGTACCAAAAGGTAATGAATTGCATATTTAGTCTTATTCAACAAGTTATTATGTAGAGAATCCTTCACTTAACACAACTTGACACTTTCCAAATAGGGTTTCAATACAAATGATTCAAATATGCACCCTTGCTCATTCTTGGCAATGTGTTTCTAAGCCTAAAACATGGGAGAAACAATCTAATTGCGCTCAATCATTGAAGTAAACATGGAATGAGGTCCATCTAGTGTATATAGGCTTGTTTTAACATACTTCAAGGTTTTCCAAAAACACATAGTTCAAATCAAGTGCTTGATACCATGAATCATGAAAACTAGGTCTTGCTTCCACTAGGTGTATTAAGGAAATGACTTAAAACAAGGAAAGGAAACTTGTCACATGCATTATAAAACTTGTATAGACCCCCAACAACATCCCAACATGGTTCTACATTGTTCTATCAATTATTAATGCATAGATTGTTCAAAGAAACAATGAACATAGGGTCTTTTGGATTGTTTCCACACAGATGTGAGCATACTATCTCCATAAAAATTGAAAAATATGAATTTTTATTTAAAGGGTTTTTAGAACATATAAAAATAGAACCTTCCATCAATTTTTAGAAAATTTGGAAGGTTAAAACAAATGATATAAATTTTTAATTGTTGTTGGAAACCCTTTGTAGGGTTCGGACCTGCATTCACCAAAATCACAATATCTTACAAAAAACTCAATGAAAATCTACCAAACCAGTTTCATTTGAAAGATAATGCTTCCCTTCAACTTTTCAAAATTTTTTGAGGACCGTACCTATGTGTACCAGTCCATACTAGATGCATGAATTATAGTCATTGTTCATAGAAAATGCAATAAAAAAAGTGCAAAATGAATTGGTTTCTCATTTAAACTTCTCTCTAAACCTTGGGATCAAGATTAAATTGCATATTTATCATATTAAAAACAATCCAACCAAAATCTAACTCCTTGTTAACTCTAATGACATCATTTACAACTTTTGACAACATTTTTGACAATATTTTGCAACATTTTGTAACTTTTATAATATGATTCTAAAACATTATAAAATGGATGTAAAAGACTTTAAAAGACTCCAAATGGTATTAAATGACCTTATTGACCATTACATGACCTTATTTGATTGAAACACATAAAAATGACCTTAAAAACATAATTCAAGGTGATGCTCCTACATCATACTCCCAAGGGAGAGAAAATTTGAGGTCCACCTCAAATGATGATTTTCTTTTCTTTCACTTGCAAATTTTTTGTTGCATACGAAGTAGTTTTCTGACCTTCTCATGATCCTATCCATGCTTGGATTGTTTGGATCTTTGTTTCTTCATCTTCACACTTTTTTTGTGTGCTTTCTTTGTGTGCCTCCTCGTAACAATCTTCTTCTCAATGACAAGACTCCAAAAGTCCATTTACCTTTCATATGCCTCATTACTATTGTTTGTTTCTACATCCTCTTTAGTCTCTCCTTGGTCACCACCCTTAATATTTCTTGTTTTCTCCTTAAGGTTCTCATGATGCAATATCACCTTTGCATCCTTGGATGGTTCAATCATGATGTCTTGGTCATTGTTCTTGACCTTTTCTTCATATCTTATCCTCTCTTGAAGTGTGTCCTCATCATTATGCCCTAAAACACCATTTTCCTCTACCTCTTTCATGTTATTGGCTGGCCTTAAAGAATTGGCTGAGATACTTGATTGCCTTTATGAAACTCAGTTCAAGGGGGACCCCTTTGTGCCAAACTGAGTGACCTCCGAATTTTAAAGAAGCTGGCTTCTTCTATATAATGGTTTTTGGAAAGGGAAAAGGAAGCAGATATAATGAAACAAATATTAATCTAAGGCGATGCGCCAAAGCTTTTTGATATGCACGATAAATCATAGACTCAAGGGCCTGAATGTTATTGATATGTTCCAAAACACCGGAAGCTTAAAGCAATAGCATAAACAGTTCATTTAATTGACATAAAACAGTATCGCATACATTCTTACTGCTAAGAAGAGTCATTAAGATATGATTTAGACCAGCAAGTTTGTGTTCAATATATAGAAGTCTCCTCAAATGAAATGCTTAAGACAATAAAAAGCTCAGTTCACAGTTTAATCAAGACATAAAAAGCAGAAAGGCCGAACAATAGGCACAGTCTGAAAGTATCTTGCAAATAAACATGCAAAAGAGGCCTGGCGTCTCTTGCTAAAACCAGTATTCTTCCTATCAAATCTTGGACCATTGTCCCTCAACAAAGGGAGTATATATAGCTGGAGAGCAAAATCCCACCGCCTAGAGAGTTGTAACAGAAAGATTCCACAATCTCCCGTAATGATGCCCGGATAAGAATATTCCTAATGCCATTATTAGAGCAGCCAATCAGGGTACAGCATCCGGTTGGTCAGTTACAGGCGTGCCATTTGAAATGATGGCAGTGGTCCCAACCAGGCTTCGAAGCGACGAGTGTCGTCCACCGCCTTAGAGAACCATGGCGAGCAGCAGTGAATGACACTATCCCGCTCGACCATCTCACGGCTTGCTTTGATAATCGATGTAAGGCACGTGGCAGCAAACTGCGGCCCGAATGAAAACTCCTTCTCCATTGACCGGGAGCTTGCGGAGAAGTGACACGTGTTCAGGGGACGGAGGCTACTTTGAAAATGGGGAAAGGCCGCATGAAAAGGGGGCGAAAGACGCGTGGCCGCGTTTCGCAATCCGTGGTGCTCTCGTCCCTTTGTTGTTTTAAAAGCCGCGAATCGCTGACACGTGAGCGAGGGTGGGCCCCGCCAGGAAATAAAGAAGGCCAATAGAAATCCTTCGCAGCCCGCCGCAGCATACTCTACTCCTGCTAGGGAAAGATTGCGCTACACCGCCACGTATAGAGATGTGGGCCCCGTTTCGCAACCCGTAGGAAACATAAAGCAACAGAAAATGAAAAACCCCGCAGGCGAGACACGTGGGCGCCCAGCGCAGCATCTCAAGAGCCAAAAGGGAAGCCGCTTGCCAAAGTTGCGAAGCGAGGAATGCGCACAAAGGGAAAGATCAAAAACCTGCCGGGAAGCTGAAGAAATGCGGAGACGCGCAGGCCAGTGCATGAACAGCAAAAAAAAGGGGAACCCGAAGGGAGCTGAGTGGAATATTATTTCAACAGCTTTTGGTGACTAACAGGGGCGTTTCGGATAAGGAACGGAGAACCCAAAAACTCTCTGGTTCTGCAGACCAGAGCCTTCCTCTCTAGGGCAAATGGAGTTAGAGCTTTGAAAGTGCAGCCTGCAAAGGCACCCATTCAATTTCGGATGGCTTTGCCATGCTGCGCAAATTCTCTTGTGCTCCGCGGAGATCAATAGCTTCCTTATGAGGCAGCACCTCTGGCAGGCCAGCGCCTGCTTCTATGTGGAACAGCAGTTGAGAGAGCGGATGAATGATTGCCTCGATATCTACTGCCGTTGGGGGGCTGCCGAGTTCCTTGAATGCCTCCGGATCATTCTCTTTCTGCTCGATGATCTCGGTAATCTGCGCAGCCGTGGCGATAGTGCCATCCTCAAGAAATGGGGACGGCAATCCCAACCTGCCTAACTCAGAGAAACTCCCTCGAATGCCATCCAGCGCTTTGTTTAGAAAAGCCGCTGCTGCCTTAGTACGCTGGAAAGCGGAGTGGCAATGAATGAACCTATTTGTCGTTTGAGCTGCGGTGTCCCTATCTTCAATACCTGCCCCGGCGAGGATCTCGTCTGAGACCGAGTATAGCTTATTTAACAAGTCCCTCACCTCGGGAACCTTTTCCAGGATGAAACGCGGGAACTGTTCCATTGTGTCATGGGCCTCCTGATTGAGTTTTAACGCCCTGTCGATGAACCGGAGGGTAGGCTGCAGATTTAGGCAGAAGGCTTTGATTTTCTCCCAGTGAGAAATGTACAATTGCCTGACCAGTGGGATGATATCCGGTTGGGCAGGGGCTGGTAGCAGGGAGGCCTTAAGCGAAGAAATCTCTGTGTCTCGTGAAATGAGGGCCTCGGCAAATTCTGCCTTCTTCTTCTCAGAAGCCAACTGCGCTTCATAGCTGTTCATTTGTTTGTGCCAATTCTGTTCAGCTCGAGAGTGGTTAGCCGATTGCTCTTCTAATGAAGCTTTCGCCTCTCGGAGCTCATCTTCTAGCTTGGTCTTCGTTTCCCGGAGCTCCTCCTCCAGTTTAGTCTTCAAATCTTTGAATTCGGCCTCTTTTTCCTGTATCTTTTGCTGATGCTGATCTTGTAGGCGTTCCATCTCTTCGCCTTTCTCTGCCAGCTTCTGACTGAACTCAAGGCGGAAGCGTTCAAGCTCTTCCTCCATCGATTGTAAGCTCTGTTGCGCCGCTTGGTTTTGATTCTGCAATTCTTTTAATACGGCTGGGTCGGCTACTCAGGTCTTTGCAATTTCGCCTTGAAGCCTGCTTCTCTCATTCTCTGCTGTTAGCGCCCTTTCTGTCATTCGGGCGATATCCGCCTCTAAGGATTTCTCCTTTGCCTCTAGAAAATTCACCCTGTCCTTGGCTGCCTTGAGCTGTTCATCCTTCTTTTTCAACTGGCGACCAGTCTTTAGGAAATCGGAAGTGACCACCCGTTGTGTCTCCTCCATGATTTCGACTTTATCTTGTGGCCGGGCCATCTTCATGTCCAGTCCGACAGCATAAATATCATAGTCCTCTGGTTGCATTTCTCCCTGAGGCTTGTTTATCCTTGGGTACATAGTTGCAAACTTCAATTCTTGGCGGGCCTCGTCATACGAAGCCTGTACTCTCGGTTCGGCGGGGGCATTGTCATCCTTTGCCCTTCGTCGCCTCATTCTATTTGCGCGAGCCTCCTTCCCACAATCTATCTGTGCAATGAACTCAGCTGGTGATGAAACCAGCCCTCCTGCGAAGGGAACACCGGAAGGTAGGGCGTAGGGATAGGTAACTTTCATAAGCGCCGGCATTTGCTTCTTCTGGAGGGTGACAGTTTGCGGGGAAAAGTGTGGCACGTTCCATAGCTTAGCCTGGGGGGTGTCAGCCTGGCTGGATAATTGCAACGGCTGAACCGGAGATTCAGTCGTAAGGCCTGTTGGCCGAGGAAAAAGAGTCGTTGCCTGGGGCTCAGTTTGCTGTGGTGGGAAGGGATCTGTAAGCATCTCGGAAAAAGAGTGGGGGCCGATGGGAGGAATATCTTCGGATAGCGAGGTGAGGAAAGTCTGGGCGGCAGCAGTAGGCGTTAGCATGCCTGGAGGGGTGATTATAAACGGTTGGGTTTGCGAATATTGGGCAAATCCCCCGGAATAAGATGGGCTAGAAACAGAGGGTGGAGGGCTCGGACGAATGGCAGGAGTTGCCAATTGAGCAGGGGCGGACGTGAAAGAATGAGATGCAAGAGAGGAAGGAGCGAAATGTACCTGCTGACTGGTCGGCGGTGGCATTTGGATCGTCTGGGACTCGACCGCAACCTCTGGCATTTGACTAGCAGCGGGTGTTTCCCCTTCGGCCGGTTCATGTGAAACTGTCCCAATAACACTTTCCGTGCGTTGTCTTTTCGCGGGGGGACACTCACTAACCTCGGCAGTCGGATCTTTCTGCTGGGGCACTAGCCTGACCGATTTAGCGGCCCATGTGCGCGTAAGTGAGCTCCTTGATATGTTAAAGCGCACATTAGTGCCGACATAGGCGGGATGCTCGGGGGCATCACCTTCCTGCGAAGATATCGCCCTCTCTTCCTCCTGCTCATCGGAACCTTCCGCTTCGCTCTTGTTAGCGCTGGAGGTCGGGCTGGGATGGCCTTCATCCCAGTGTCTTTCAAATTCCTAGTTGTCCTTCAATTTATTATAAGGAGCCTTCAACTGCTCTGTTTCTTGGCGGTATCTCCAGAAAGCTTTTATTTTTTCATCGCTCCATTCCTCGTCCACTTTCAACTTGTTATGCATGCTGCGCTCTATCAGAAGGTTGTCCCTGGCCACGGCCACTGGAAAGTAGAACTTGTGCCATGGGCCTCTGGTATCCGGCGTAAGGATTTGTGCCAATTCAACCAGATCTTCATCTTTATCAGTCTGGTTATTACGCCGCTTCTCCCAGTATGGTCGGGAAACATGTGTAACTCTCATATGCGGCTCAGGTAGGTCATTGAAAGGGTTGTAATCCCACTTATCATTTACTAATACTAGCCCTAGGTGTGCCAGCTTGTCCCCTAGCAGCTGATGCGATCGCTTTTTGACAAGCGTTATTGACTTGAAGCTCTTCGGGAAACTGAAGAATCCCTTCTTTTTGACCCTTTTGCTGCTACAAAACATGAAATCAATGACGCATACCTGCCGATAAACCTCCAGCGCGAGCACTCTATCGGTGATGCAAGCCGGGAGCAGGAAAGGCTTGCCAATAAAGCCCCTCATTCGAAGGATCGTGAAATCCTTGCCCAGGAACCAGTCGCAAGCGGGGATGTAGCTTTGCAGAAATTCAGTCTGCTCAGTGTTAAGCCGGACGATATCACCCTCTCCGATCAAATCATTCAGGACCGGGGCTATGAAATAGTCCACGAAGGCATAGTAGTCATATGTTGCGGAAAGGTAGGGTGTCCATGTAGATACCGGCTTTCTTTTATTCTGCTCGTCAAAAATTGATAGTGGGAAAAATCGGGCGAAGAAATCCGGATTCTGATGCAGGAACATGTGGACTAGGTAGGAAAGAAACCTAAATTTCTTCTCCGCCTGATAATTCTCTATTTGCTGTATCATTTCCTCGACCATGAACTCGGAAAAATCATACCAGAAAAGTTCATGCTACCTGCGAAACTGTATTGCAGGGCCCAACTGAAAAGCCTCGATCTTTTCATCGGAATCACGGCCGCAAACAAATGCCAGCATGGATATGGGGTCCTGGAGGTCATCGCGGAATGAACCGCGCAACAATGGGATGCTCGGTGCCTTAGCGGACATGATACCCTTCTTATTAGTCTCCTCTAATAGGAAATCGGAGCTGGTTTTCATCCTTTTCCATATCCTTTCCCCTTTGCTTGGGCGGAAATATTCGATTTTCTCCTTTCTTTTCCTGGGGTCAGGAATGCATAACATATGCCAGATGGCTTCCGGGCCGATATGAACCCTTAAATTGCGACCCTCAATGCAGTGGGTCTTTGGATTATAGCGTTGAACAGCTGCGTCGACTACCTCCGGGCAATAGTGCACGAATGGGACCATGTATTGTGGCAAACCGCTATACCAGACTCTACTTGCCGTTGCCTTCTCCGCCGCTGGTGCTGATAACCTTGTGCAAGCCGCCTCTCTAAGAGACTTAGGGTTCCTAGCAAGCTTTGGATCATAGATATTAGCCCACTTTTCTCCAACCTTTTTAGGGTTATTCCACTCTTTGGGCTTCTCTAGCTCCTCTGTGTTGGGTCTCCTCACCTTCTGGGGTATACTAGGAGTGGCATACGCTACATCATCGTACACGTAAACCTCGGCCGAAGAACGAATAGCCGAATACAGTTCCTGGCTAATCCCTTACTCTGCTGGCTGAGCTAAAGATTCCGCCATCTTTCTTCACGGCATAACTTGAAGGTTCGCTGGCCTTTGAATACGCTTGCACTGGAAATACAGACAGAAAACACTTCGCGCACTCCTTAGCTTTTAGGAAAAAAGACTTGGGAACAATAAGTGTTTTCATGCAATAATAGCAACTTTCCTCAAGGTGGTAGGCAAGCGCGAGCCCTTGCATTTAATTCGGCATGTACCGTTAACTCCACAACTCGTGCAAGATGAGCTGATTGCTTTTTCCGAGGTGGCTAGATTTTATCATTGCTTTTAGAATATCGTGTGATACGCCCTGATTTTCCTTGGAAATTGAGCTTGCAACTGGCCTCCTCGCGTTGTGTTAGCATGTACCGGTAATTAATATCCCAGGCCGGAATGATTACGCCAAGCAAACGATCACCGCCTGAAAGAGATACGAATATCGCCTCGGGCTCTGGGACGTGCTTGAGATTTGACACCATAGCATACGGCCATACGTCCCTTCATCAGCAAGTGCCACCCTTTTAAAACTCAATTAATTAACTTGATTTAATTAAGCATGCCTTGAGCCATGCTACCATGCGTGTGCCAGCCCAAAACGTGAACAAACGCAGACTCGGCCCTCGAGATTGTAGCCAATATACATCACATTACTTACGGTGGACTGACATATGTCTTGTCAATTTTCTATAAATAGACCAGTAGATAGCAAATATACACACTTTGTGTCGAGAAGTGATAGGCAAGTAGAATACTGCTAAGCGAGTCTTTTCATAGGTTAGGTAGTAAGCAGCTTTCGGCATACTTAGCAGATTTAGGAATAGTCCTAGGAGAGATGGATACTCCCATTCGCCTGACCTCCTTCAAATCACAAACAGCATTTGTAAGTGAAATCTCCACCAGGAGGCTTAAGAGAATGATGAAGAATAAGCACTCGCTGGTTTTAGTAGCCATTAAGTGGGTTCTCGGCAAAGACTATGTGGAGTATGAAGATAAGCATCGGGTGAACACCGATGTGTGCTCACACTTTGTGGCGTCTATGCTGGACATTTGTGTCCCTCGGCCGCTTGTATTGAAGCTAGTCAAAGAAATCTTCCCGAAGAAGTACCTGAACGGTCTTGGCGAGGTTGTCACACACGCTGCGTATGGAATCGGCCTGCCATCAGCCAGTGACCTACGTCGCTATATTGAAGAAGAAGCTGTCGTGGCTTGGCTACCATTCCTTAGCGGATTCTGTCTGCAGACCCGTGGTCAGCATCAGCAAAGGGTTACCCAGGCTCTTCACTTCCTGTTCAGAAGCTACAACATGATACCATTCTACGACGTAGAGTGGTATACTGACTTCAGGAACCTGGTGTACCCACCACCGACGACAGCCGTGCTTCATGATGCTGCCAGTGCCGCCGAGGAACCTGTTGATGAGGAGGAAGCGGACGCTGTCTTGAATGCGTCGGTTGCTGCTAGCCACTCCTGTGGATAGATGGTCCCCTTGCCTTGGTGTTTGTTGATGTAACCCCCTTGCTCCGTATCAGCCTGATAAAAGGCCAATGTATATATATGCTCTTATACTTTGTATATTTGAAAATTGGCATTCATGCCATTTTGTAACTCAGAAACATGTATATAAAAATATACGTTTCTTTTTGTTGTGAAATTTTATGCTCCTGTTTGCTTCTGCGTGCAATTTTTTCTGGGTTTGCCAATTTTGTATGTTTTGTCTCTATTTATGAGCATACTTTTGTGTTTTAAGAACTCCGGTGCTTCACCCACTAACGATGATAAGCGAATACATAACAAGTCAATTGGTTTTAGCAAAAGGATAGGCCAAAAATAGGAAAGGAAAAAGAAAAAGCATTATTTACAACTGTACAGGGTAGGGCTTGACGCTTAATGGAACAATTTAAGGTGAATCCCATTAACCGGGATTCCTAGAGGCTCCTGTTCCATATTTTCCAGCTCGAAGGCATTGTGTTGCATGCACCAAATGATTTTGAAGGGTCCTTCCCATAGGCTATCGAACTTACCATGCTGACCTGGCTTTGCAGCCCTGCTGTCGTATTTTAGCACTAAATCTCCACTTTTTAGGCCTTGGTCGGAAGCCTTTTTGTCAAACCACCGTTTGACCACCTGTTGACGGCCTGTCATGGCCTTTAGGGAATTCTCCCTTTTTTCTTGTACTTCTAATAGTTCGGCAAGCCGAACTTCCATGGCATCATTCTGTTCTATCTCAAGAGATTTCAACAACTGTATCGCCAGAATTTCCATAGAGATAGGTAGCAGCGCTTCTTTCCCATATACTAGCTCATAGGGCGAAGTCTTGAGGACTTGTTTAGGAGTTATGCGGTTGGCCCAGAGTGCTTTTCGGAGATTTTTGTGCCATTCCCTCTGGTGTTCTGAGCCAACCTTTTTGAGGAGTCGGACTAAACTTTTGTTTGTTGACTCGGCTAGGCCATTTCCCTGTGGATAGTAGTTTGAAGATGTTTTAAGGAATATGCCATTTTTCAATGCAAAGTGACATACCTTTGTGCCTACAAATGCTCTAGCATTGTCCGAAATGATCATCTTCAGAGGGCCGAACCTCGTCACCAGAGCCTCGAGGAAGTCCACAATCTCTACCTCTGTTGCCTCTTTAAGGGGAACAGCTTCAGCCCACCTTGTGAAGTAGTCTGTAGCTGTTAAAATCCATTTATGTCCGGAACTGGAAACCGGGTTGATCATTCCGATAAAGTCCAAGCCCCATTGCGCAAATGGTTCATCCGCCACGATAGGTTTCAGGGGCATCGCTGAATTCTTCCTTCTGTCGGAGAATAACTGACATTTTTTGCAAGTCTTTACCAGAGAGTAGGAATCATTGAAAAGTGTGGGCCAGTAATATCTAGCCCGTAGGACTTTGATGGCTGTAGTTTTAGTGGAGAAATGTCCACCTTCGTCGCTATTGTGAAATGCGTCGAGGATCTTCTGCGCCTCCCCTGAAGTAACACATCGTAGGAGCACACCATTAAAATTTCTTTTGAAAAGGACTCCTTCTATCACTGTGTATCCGCAATTCTGGAGCCGGTAATACCTTCTTTTCTGGGATGAGAGGCCTGGCGGGTACCTTCCGGTTCGCATGAAATTCATTCTATCTTTCAGCCAATCATCCTCCGATCCCGAGCCGTTTATCAGGACAAGTTCTGACTGTTCCTCTTTAGCAGGCATCTCCACTTCCTGTGTCATATACTCACACAGACCTCTGCCTTTAATAGTCCTAGTGGGCCTGACCTCAATGTCATATTCCAGGATCTTAGTGATCCAATTAGCCCTTTTTTCTGTGATTTCTCCCTCCATGATGTATTCCCGCACACTAGAATGTGCGACATATACCAGGACTTTGCTACAGGAAATTAGATGGCGGAACTTTTTAAGCCCCTTTACTATTGCAAAAGCCTGTCTTTCAACGAAGTTATAATTCACTTCATATTCCTTTAAGGTTCGGGAATAGAAAGCAACTGGATGCTCCCCTTTTCCTTCTCTATCCTTTTGAGTCAGAACAGTAGCGATACTTGACTTGCTACCGAAAGCATACATTATAAAATCTTTATGTTGATCTGGATTGATCAACACTGGGGCTGATGAGATAGCTTCCTTGACCTTCTCAAATGCCTCCCTCGCCTCTGTTGTCCACTTGAAAATTTGATCCTTTTTCAACATTAGGGTGATCGGCCTAATCATTCCCGCAAAATCGGAAATAAATTTACTGACGAAATTTACTTTGCCCAGAAAAGACTGGACACCTTTCTTATTCACCGGGAGAGGAAGCTCCTTTATAGCCTTTACTCGTTCTGGGTCAATTGAAATACCTTCCTTCGACACAACATGTCCTAACAGCTTACCCTGAGGTACTCCAAACACACATTTCCTCGGGTTTAAGGAAATCCCGAACTCTTGGCACTTTTGAAACACCAACTCCAAATGATCGAAATGATCATCTTTAGATTTGGAGAACACAGTAAGATCATCCAAATAGATTAGGATAATCTTATTGATCAGCTCGCTAAATGCGTCATCCATAGCTCTCTGGAAGGTTGCCCCTGCATTAGATAAACCAAAAGGCATTTTAGCGTATGCAAACGTCCCCCACTTGGTGGTGAATATAGTCTTGTGCTGATCTTCCTCTCTTACTCGAATCTGGTTATAGCCAGAGAAGCCATCCAGTAGAGAGAACATTTTCGATCCCGTGATAGTTTGGAGGATTGACTCCATAGAAGGCAAGGGATAGTGGTCCTTCAGAGATGCTTTATTTAGGTCTCAGAAATCTATGCATAAGCGGATATCACCATTCTTCTTCCAGACTGGTACCAGATTTGATACCCAAGTACTATGTTTAATTGGGAAGACAATACGCGACTCAATGAGCTTGGTTAGCTCTTGTGCCATCAAGGCTTCAACTTTAGGGTTGACCGGCCACTGTTTCTGTCGGATTGGCTTTGCACCTTCTGTTAGCTCAATAGTATGTTGAATGATACCAGAATCATAACCTTCCAGATCATCGTAGGACCAGGCTACTACTCCATATTTCTCACAGAAATTGATAAGCCTTTCTCTATCTTGCTGTGAGACATCTTTTCCGACCCGAAGATTCTCATAATCACCTTTTTCCGCCACGAACTTCCGCTTATCATTTCGGGCATCACTACAATCAAATTTTTTTTTGAGAGTAACCAATCCTTTCGGAAGCTTATTTGATTTCGGCTGCATAATTTGTCCCTCATAGGCCTCAGCGATCTTTGGTTGGAGTTAATCGGCAAATTCGCCTGAGTGTTGAATAAACGAGGCGATGTGTTCATCGCTCTCAAAGACTTGCCAACTTTGGTCATTGTCGGGTATTACTTGTCTAACAAGCACTCGTACTGAATATTTGTTCCGAAGCAAGTCGGAGGCAGGATCAAACTGAGCACCTATTACTGCCATGCGGTCTGCATCGCCATTCTACACTCGGGGAATGGTCAGGATGTTGAAAGCTTCAAAACTTTCTATAAGGTCCCAGATTCGATGCCGATAGGATCTCATGCGGATGTTCTTTGCTGCTGAGACTCCTCGGACCTGATTAACTACCAGTTCTGAATCTCCGAATACAATCAATTGCTTGATACCCATTCGTTCCGCTAGGCTTAGGCCCTGGACTAGACCCTCATATTCAGCCTCATTATTTGAACAAGCAAATTGGAATCGGAAGGACCTCAGCAACTTTTCATTCTGTGGGGATATTAGACATATCCCTGCTCCAGCTCCAACTTTTCTCCTTGCTCCGTCAAAATATAATGTCCACAGCTCACTTGCTTGGTCATCGTCGGGCTCTTTGACGACCTTCGGAAGAACCTGGTCTTCGTCATAGATCACATATGTGCCTAAACCGGTAGCATGATAATTTCCGAAGGGATCATTATTTATATGTTCACTCAATAGAGCATCTTCGCTATCACTTCGGTCTCCGTTGACCTTCTCTTCCTCTAGCAGTTCGACATTGTACATGTCTTGCTTGGTGATGGAGGTATGTGCGGCTTCAAAGTTAATCAGGGCCTCGTTTGCCACATGTTCGGAATGCAGAGCCTCCGATTCTATCTTCATCTTTGCACCATGTTTGGTCCTAAGTATTAGATGTGACCAATCTAAAGACAAATAGCTGCCCACTTTTGAAGTAAACTCTCGAGAAAGGCAAAGACCAAACATTGGCGGAACATCTATGATCACTGTATCTTGCGGGACCGTGATACTCGGGCAGGAAAATAGAGTCAACGGAAGTGCTTTGATGACACCCACAGTATCAACCTTATTTCCATCTAGCTGCATCACCCCTTTCTTCATAGGTTTGTAGCTGAGTCCCAAGGCTTCGGCTATTAGTTTTGGCATAACCGTGGTACTAGCGCCAGAATCAATCATAGCGTTGTGTAATATTTTCTCCCCTATAATGAGGGTCAAGAAGAAGGGTTGAGGTTTTGGCCTACCTCCGACGTCTGCATGGGATTCCATCACTTTGTTTGCGACAACCTTAGTTGGTGGCATTTGATAAACCGCCTCGGTACTGGCCAAGGGCTCGGTTAGTGCTGGGTCTATCTATTGCTGAAGCGCTTTTTGGAGTATGGTCTTCTGCTCCGGAATAGCTAGAATGTCCCATAAAGACATATTAGTAGGTGATTTCTTCAACTGCTCCACCACATTAAGAGGTGAGGAGCTCAGAGATTTCTGCTCCCTTGCTTTTGTTATAATAATTTCCTTCCGCGGTTGAGAAGACAAGGATTCAGTCGGACCGCCAGGAATTTGATCTGAAACGTCCTTGCACTGCGGACTGTCCGAAAGTGAAACAACGGCCTCACCGGTGAATCTTCTCTTGGAGCGTGTATTATAGTCAGACTTTACCCGTGGTGTTTCGGCAGTGGACGTGTCATTTGCAAACACCATTTCCTCGTCTTCCATCCATGAGAAGAGCGCATGATCAGGAACAATGTCGGACTCTTGCTCTAGGGACATTCCTTGTATTTGCGCGGTAAGGACCGCATTCTCCATTGCGGGGGCATATCTGTATTGTTCGTTCTCAGTCACAATACCTTGACTATGTTGCTCTACTATCCTTTGTTGTAAGTTGCCACGCGGACAATTTTGGGGCATATGCGCATCGTTGCAAGGGAAGCACCATGGATTGATGTCATCAATAAGATTGTTTTGTCCCGCAGTTAATTCTCTGCTAGAGCTTGGCGACGCTCTTGCCAGTGGCGTAGGCACCGGAACTATTTGGTTCATAGCCGCCGTTGGTGAGTTAGTGCAATGCGCATTTTGATATTGATTTTGCTGATAGGTAGGCCGCCCACCTTGATAGTTTTGATACGCAGGCCGCGGAGGCATTGCTTGATTCCGCTTGAGCGTTGTTATATCATTCGCCATAGTCCGTAGCATCTCCTTGAGGTCGCCCATCTCATTCTTCAGAGAACTCGATGTAGAGGCCAAGTTTTCAGGAGCGGCTGCATATGAGTACGCTGACTGGGGAGTCGCTGGCGCACTGGTCGATGCCACCTCTTGTGCTACGTTTGATATCTCAGGAAATATCGACATAACAGGTCGAGGAGGCAATTTTCCGCAGTCTATCAAGTGATTTTCTGCTTTGATAGCGGTGGCATATGCATCTGGTAAAGTGGCTCCTCCTAGAGACTTGATCATCATAGAAATGTCGGGATTGATGGACTTCAGATAGAACATGAATGCCAAATCTGGGGTCGGGCGGATGGTCATAGGAATCCTCCACCAACTTGAGTGAAATCGGGCATTGAAGTCCGTCAGAGCCTCCTGGGGTGCTCGTTTGATGATGGATAACTGATAATATAGCGAAGAACGATCTCCGTCATTTGAAAACCTTTCATAGAATGGATCTCTGAGGTCATCCCAAGTGCGAATGGTATTAGGAGTCAGTGTTCGGTACCACTCCAGGGCCTTGCCTTTGAAAGACGCAGCAAGAAGCCTCAGGGCTACATTCTGCGCCGTGATACCATGTACTAGGCATACATCCGCTACATCCTGCAAATGCTCTGCTGGCGTTTTTGTGTTATCTCCGGCGAATTTGGGAAGAGCTTTCAGGGCCGAAACCGGAATGGCACCCCAAACAGCAGGTGCTACCGGAGCTACCAGGGGACTCCCAGCATCCCATGCTACATAATTTCTGTTCGCGGCCGACAACATGGTGAGAGGAAAGGGTGGTGGGAATGGAACGGTTACTAACTGATTTGCGGCCTGGACTGTCCCGAACGGAGGCACTAGTAAACCTGGGTTATTTGCAGTTTGGGATCTAGTTACAGGCCGATGGCTCATACACCCTTTTAGAAGACGATTTCATTAGTTTGGGTCCCACCGAGCGTGCCAGAAAAAAAGGACAAACTGTTGACGCCAAAATTTGACGAGGTAACAGTGCCTTTATGGGAAACTCAGTTCAAGGGGGACCCCTTTGCGCCAAACTGAGTGACCTCCAGATTTTAAAGAAGCCGGCTTCTTCTATATAATGGTTTTGGAAAGGGAAAAGGAAGCAGATATAATAAACAAACACTAATCTAAGGCGATGCGCCAAAGCTTTCTGATAGGCACGATAAATCATAGACTCAAGGGCCTGAATGTTATTGATATGTTCCAAAACACCGGAAGTTCAAAGCAATAGCATAAATAGTTCATTCAATTGACATAAAACAATATCGCATACATTCTTACTGCTAAGAAGAGTCATTAAGACATGATTTAGACCAGCAAGTTTGCATTCAATATATAGAAGTCCCCTCAAATGAAATGCTTAAGACCATAAAAAGCACAGTTCACAGTTTAATCAAGACATGAAAAAGCAGAAAGGCCGAACAATAGGCACAGTCTGAAAGTTCCTTGCGAATAAATATGCAAAAGAGGCCTGACGTCTCTTGCTAAAACCAATATTCTTCCTATAAAATCTTGGACCCTTGTCCCTCAACAGAGGGAGTATATATAGCCGGAGAGCAAAATCCCACCGCCTGGAGAGTTGTAACAGAAAGATTCCACAATCTCCCGTAATGATGCCCGAATAAGAATATTCTCAATGTTGTTATGAGAGCAGCCAATCAGAGTACAGCATCCAGTTGGTCAGTTACAGGCGTGCCCTTTGTAATGATGGTAGTGGTCCCAACCAGGCTTCGAAGCGACGAGTGTCATCCACCGCCTTAGAGAACCATGGCGAGCAGCAGTCAATGACACCACCCCGCTCGGCCATCTCACAGCTTGCTTTGATAATCGATGTAAGGCACGTGGCAGCAAACCGTGGCCCGAATGAAAACTCCTTCTCCATTGACCGGGAGCTTGCGGAGAAGTGACACATGTTCAGGGGATGGAGGCTACTTTGAAAACGGGGAAAGGCCGCATGAAAAGGGGGCGAAAGACGCGTGACCGCGTTTCGCAACCCGTGGTGCTCTCGTCCCTGCTGCTGTTTTAAAAACAGCGAACCGCTGACCCGTGAGCGAGGGTGGGCCCCGCCAGGAAATAAAGAAGGCCAATAGAAATCCTTCGCAGCCCGCCGCAGCATAGTCTACTCTTGCTAGGGAAAGATTGCGATACACCGCCACGTACAAAGATGTGGGCCCCGTTTCGCAACCCGTAGGAAACATAAAGCAATCAGAAAATGAAGAACCCCGCAGGCGAGACACGTGGGCGCCCAGCGCAGCCTTTCAAGAGCCGAATGGGGAGCCGCTTGCCGAAGTTGCGACGCAAGGAATGCACAACGGGGGAGATCAAAACCTGCCAGGAAGCCGAAAAAGACGCGGAGATGCGCAGGCCAGCGCACGAATATATGCAAAAAAGGGAACCCGAAGGGAGCTGCTTGGAATATTATTTCAACAGGACCCATCAACATGCATTTGCGTGGGATTATCATGATATGAAGGGAATGAATCCTAAACTTTGTACACACATAATTTACATCAAAGATGATTTCACCCAAGTAAGACAGCCATAGAGGAGATTAACCTTGCACTTAGAGAAATTGTGAAAGGAGAACTGTAGAAATTCTAGATGCAGGATTTATCTACCCCATTTCAGATAGTTAGTGGGTGTCTCCATTAGTGATTTTTCCCAAGAAAGGATGGAAATGGAAAGTTTGTGTTGATTATAGGGAACTTAATGCTGCCACCAAGAAGGACCACTTTCCCTTACCCTTCATTGATCAAGTTTTGGACACACTTGTAGGAAAGCAATACTTTTCTTTTCTAGATGGATTCAGTGGCTACAACTAGATCTAAATTGCACCAAAGAACTAGGAGAAGACCACATTTACCTGTCCATGGGGTACCTATGCCTATTCGGTGCTCCCATTTGGCTTATGCAATGCACCTGCAAATTTTTAGAGGGCAATCATTAGCATATTCTCAGACATTTCTCATGATTGCATGGAGATTTATTTGGATGACTTTGCCACTTATGGTGTTGATTTTAATCAAGCATTGGAAAATCTTAGGAGAGTCCTACAGAGATGTGAAGACCAAAACTTGTCTTTAAACAGTGAAAAGTGCTTCATGATGATGCAAGAAGGTGTAGTTCTTGGCCCCTACATCTCCCATAAGGGAATTCAAGTAAATCTTGCAAAGATTGAGGTAATCACAAATCTATCCACACTTGCAAAATAGAAGGATGTTAGGAGTTTCTTGGGTCATGCAAGATATTACAGGTGTTTCATCAAGGATTTTTGTAAGGTAGCAACACCATTGTACACTCTTCTCACTAAAGATATTGAATTTCAGTGGACTAAAGCTTGTGACAAGGAATTTTCTGACTTGAAGGCAACTTTGACTCATGCTCCTATACTCAAATGGCCTAATTGGGAGCTTCCTTTCCACATCCATACTGATGCATCAGATTATACCATAGGAGAAATCTTAGGAAAGAAAGAGGGAGTTGTTGAAAATGCCATTTACTTTGTTAGCAAAAATTTACAAGGAGCTAAATTCAATTATATAGTGGCAGAGAAAGAAATGTTGGCAGTAATCTATGCACTGAACAAATTCAAACATTACATAACAGGCTACCAAATCTTTGTGCACACTGATCATGCAACCATTAGATATCTCATGAATAAACCTTTGATCACAGGTAGATTGTCAAGATGGTTATTGTTGATGCAGGAGTTTGATATAACCATTGTGGATAAGCCAAGGAAGGTCAATGTTGTTGCAGATTTTCTTTCAAGGTTGACTACATTGGAAAGACAATCAGCCCATAGATGACTCTTTTTCTGATGAGCATTTATTCTCTCTCAATATACAAGCACCCTGGTATGCTAACATAGCCAATTATTTGGTCACAGGTAGAGTTCCTTCTCACTTCTCTCCAAAAGAGAAAAGGGCACTCATTAAAAAATATTTTCCTTTCTCTTGGATTGCTGGATGTTTGGTTTATACTGGACCAGACCATGTAATGAGGATATGTGTGAGAGAAGATGGGACACATTACATTTTGCATGCATGTCACAACGAACCATGTGGAGGAAACTTTGCAACCAAGAGGACAACAATGAAGGTTTTGAACATAAGAGATTACTGGCCAACACTCCACAAGGATGCAGGAAGATAGACCAGAAAATGTGATAGATGTCAAAGAATGGGCAGACCAACTAGATTTGATGAGATGCCACTATGACCTCAGGTAGTAATCACTCCCTTTGACAAGTGGGGATTGGATTTTGTGGGACCCATTGACCATCCATCAAATGGTAAGTGTTATATATTGGTATACACTGATTATATGACAAAATGGGTAGAAGTTAAGGCCATGAAGCATGCAAGAGATAACAAGGTTGCAAAATTTCTTCATGAGGAAATTTTCACAAGATATGGAGTCCCAAGAGAAATAGTGACTAATCAAGGGGCACAATTCATATCAACCCTTGTTGCAGAACTAGTTAATTAGTACAACATAAGGCACATGAAGTCTACTCCTTATCACCCATAGGCTAATGGCCAAGTTGAGGAGACCAACAGAGAAATTGAAGCTAGTCTGACCAAAACGGTAGCTGTTCATAGAAAGGATTGGGAAAACAGATTACCAGAAGTTGTTTGGGCCTATAGGACAACCTAGCAAACAACTACAGGCTTAACCCCATTTGAGTTGTTGTATGGAAAGACAACTATGATGCCCATTGAATTTGAATATAAGACTCTGTGGACTATAATAGATTTAGGGATGGAAATTTCTAAGGCATAGAGAGAAAGAATCATGCAGCTAAATGCTTTGGATGAGATAAGAAGAGCAGCCCTGCAACACACATAAGTAGTGCAGAATCAAAGAATCAAGTGGCATGACAAATTTATCAAGGACAAGAAATTCCAACCAGAAGATTGGGCCTTTCTCTATGACTCAAGATACCAGGGCAATACAGGAAAATTGCAAACAAGGTGGCTAGGACCATATGAAGTTGCTGAGGTATTTCCTAATGGAGTTGTTCAGCTTACTACCATTGACCCTGTTAGGCTCAAATTACTTGTCAATGGTCATCACCTCAGATTATATCACAAGCTAGCTTCCAAAGAAGAGTTCCTACAATAATTCACCCAACATTCAGCACACGAGCTTCTTGCAACCGAAGGAAGTGGACCTAGTGTCCCTCCTTCTGGCTAATTAAGGTAGATACTTCTCATAATAAAGACTTTCACTTACGTGGAAGTCTATTTCTTCACCCATCCATCACCATCTTTCTCTCTCTTCCATCACTTCATTCCACCTCATCACAATCCACTTCATTTTCATTAATTTCTCAATTTATTCCCTAAAAGGTGAGCGATACTTTCTCCACAATCTTTGCAACAAATATTCCACACATTCAAGTATGTGCGCATTAATTGCTATCTTTAATCATCTTTTAAGTGCGTTCATTTAATCACTGTACGTTAGTATAGATGTTCACATAAAATGTCATTATTCCCTATCAAATCACCACTCCCATCTCGCATGTGTGGAAACATGTCCAAATTTAGGTTGGGGGGAAGAAAAAATGCAAATATATTGCCCATGTGTCAATTTATGCTAGGCTATGTCAAAAAATTTAAAATGGGCTGATTTGAAATTTAATTGAGGACGCCTTGCATGTGTGAAGTGACATTAACTACAACTACCATTTCTTCCCATCATAATTCTCCTTTATCACTTATTTTCTTTCCATTATTGACCCTATTGTAATCTTGAGATTGCAAGCAAAATGTGAAACAAAGAAAAGGAAATTCAATCGATATTGGCATTGGAAATTTAATAGGTATTGCAGTAAAGTGCAGTTGATTTTTAAACGGGAATTGTAGGAAAGAAGTTGCAAAGCATTTGTTGATTGCAGACAATGGGAGGTGGGTTAATTTGAAATGAACCCATGGTACATGATGTTTTATTGTAGGATGCACAATGCCTGGCCGAATTTAGAAATTGTGGATGGATAGAATACTTCTTGAAGCTGGACAGTTTTGATGAAAGCATTGCCCTTGAATTCACCCAGACATTTTTTGAAGGAAAGGCCACAATAAAAGGGTTGGAAGTTGTGGCGACTGAGGAAAGAATTGCAAAGGTCACAGGGTTACCGACTGATGGTGAAAATTAACCTACTTCTAGAGATGCCAAATCAGCTAGGGTTGAATTTACAAAGCCAAAGGACCCCTCATTGAGCATAGATAAACAGGGTGCAAAGAGAACGTCTCTGCCTGAGCCATGGAAGCAAATAACCGTTTATGTTGTCAAATACATTACCTATGAGGGTCGCCAATCAAATTTGCATTTCGTGCATTTCAAGCTTTTGAATCACATGAGGCACGGAAGGAGGATGAATGTGCCTAATGTGTTGTACAATCTCCTCTCAATCACGACAAACAAGACCCAAAAAGGTAGGGATAATTATGTTTCCCACCATTCTCTGATTAAATTGCTGGTTGAAAAGTCTCTACATGATGTATCTAGAATGACCTAGGAAAAATTCATAAATGTTGATCAAATTAGACTTGAGCACTTGCAACCTAGGGCCTTACCTCAACCTCGTAGGTCTAGTAGGAGATTGAGCATGAATGAAGCCATTCTTGGTGATTCAACCTCTGGCACAGGCTCTAGTGTGAATCCTCCTGTAGCAGAAGAAGTCATAGAAATCAGTTCTTCTAGAACAAAGCACTCAAAAAAAGAAAGCTCTTCCTTAGATTCTAATGATGACATTCCACTTGAAACCTTGATGAAAACTAGGGCACAATAGAGAGAAGTAGAAATGAGAAAATGGAAGGCTAAAACACAACCTGTAGAAAGAAAGGTATCAAGTTCTAAGAAGAGGAAGGCTAACACTATTCATCCTGCAGCCAAAGGAAAGCATGAGAGACCTCCCAGGAAATCAAAACCAGTTGGGCCTGTGATTGGTACGCCTCCACAATAAATCCCTGAGCCTAGTGAGACATCGCATGAGGACCCCAAAGCTCCAATGGGGTAGGAGAAATAGGAAGACACATTTGGGAGAGTAGAAAATATAACACTAGCCGATCTTGCTAACATTGCAGAAGAGTTTGAGGAAAACCAAGATTTCCTACAACATGAGAAAGAAGTCTTGCAATAGGATATCCTACAACAATAGCCAAAACTAGAGCAAGAGTTCCTGCAGCCACAACAAAAACAAGAATGAGGGCCCCTACAACAAAAAGTAGAAGAATAAACAGTGCCCCTGTAGCCAGAGATAGCTGGACAACCTGAGTCCATGCAGATAGTGCCATATGAGGAGCCACCATCGAAAAAAATACTGGTAGGCATTCATAATCCTCCTAATTTTACAGTACATACAATAATTTTGAATTTATGGAAAGAAATACAAAGAAGGGAGGAAGAATGGAAAAAGGAAAACCAAAAATTGAAGAAGGAAATTAAAAAGAGGGATGAGGAGATTGAGGATAAGAGTGCAAAAATTGCCACCTTGAAGCAAAGGGTGGATGATATGGCATCTTTGGCACCATAGATTTTGGAATGTAGGACCCCTCCAAGGGTCTATGCTTTCTCTTGAAAGAGAAATTTCTCTCTTTTAAGCTGTCTAGGATTGCCTTAGGTTTGAATCCTTCTATTGACACCCCTATTGAATTTTTCAATGCTTATAGGATTGCCTCCCCTGAAATGAAGAATTTTTTTTGTGAGTTTTATTTGCATAATTATGTTGTAACTAAAGACCATGATTGGAATCTGTTGTTGTATGTTGGGGATGTCCAATTAAGGGCATTTATGTCTTGGGTACAAAATGAGATTAGTTGGGGACAACAACATGAGGCTTATAAGAAATTTGAGTCTAACATCTCTCTACCTGTTAGGGCTGAATCAAGGAACCCAAGGGATATTTTTAGAGAATGAAAAAAAATTCTTCTCAGACCTAGTTATGGCAATAGGATTATGCCTTGGATTGAGACAATTTACAGTGAGTATGAGGTAAAGACAGCAGAAAAGGAGGAAACTATGAGAAGATGTCTATCACAAAGATGGAATTGCCTAACTGATGAGCTGAAACAGGCTGAGCCTCATTCCATCCACAATTATGCTGCTACACTAAAAATGATTGATAGGTATATTTAGATTGGGAGAACACAGGGGTGATAATGGCTTCCCCTAACTTTCTAGCCACCCATGCTCATGTGGCCCATGCCAAACTTCAGATTCTACCAGTATGACATTGCTGCAGAGAAACAAAGATGGAACATATTTGACAGATTAGGAAGATTCTATTGGGATCCTGATTCAGGCACAATAGCCACTGATGTTGGACAACTATCACTTGAAAATTTCAAAGCCTTGACCAAGCAAAAGAAAAATCCTTCCCTTGCTGGAGGACCAACAAAATGTTAGGTTGGGGGGAGTGATGAGCCTAGTTTTCGGTCCAATTTTGGGTTGAATCTATAGTTTATTTACTAGCATTTGTCATGGACTTTGATGTTAAATGTTGATATTTTCATAATGTGTCCCTCAAACTATAGACATTGGATTTCAATCCTATCTTTGCAAGCTTTAATGACATTTGACAAATTATGTGGATTATCTATGTTGATTTTGCATGTGGTTAATGAATTTTCCTTAAGGTGGTTATAGATGTACAGTTATTGTGCATACTGACATTGCCATGCAAATTTAATATGCTAAATTGAGGAAGACACCGCCAGCTGGGCATGCACCATAACGTCCAGCAAAAAACTTGCTCAAAGTAAAAGGAGGTCAATGACAAAAGATTCTTCATGCAACCAAATGTAACTACCTTGTAGTGGAATTTAATGATTGAGCATGCATGGGAGTTACTGCTATGCTAAATCTACATTTAGACCTACATGTCTGACCAGATTCCATGCATGTGTAACTGCTATCGCTCCATTTTCCCTAAATGGTGTCCTCCTAGTCATGGAGTTGGCTGGTTTGTTTAGCTGATAGTATAAATAAAGATCTGATGCTCCTTCTTTTGGAAGTTGCATAATTTGATATTGTACTTACACTCTCCAGTTTTCAGTAATACAAATACATTACTCTTTTGTACTCATGATTTACAATGAATAAAATAAAGTTATGAGTTCAAGCATCTGAGTTTTCATTAGTTTTAGAGGATACTTATCCAAGGGGGCCCACTTGGTGAGTAATCCATCTCCTTAGTTTAGCATTAGTTTAGTATTACTTTTTGTCTAATACTTAGTTAGAAATCTGGCACCGACTGTTCCTGCAGCCACTAGAATTCTATTCTGTGACTGTTCCTACAACCAAAATAGATGGAGTTGTTTCTTGTTTGTTGCTCATATTTTCATTCCTATTATGCATTTTAGTTTAGCATAGTCATTGATTGATGTTAAAAATTTGTCTCCATTCCCTTCCAAGAAATTTACTTTCAGTATTGTGTTTCTTAGCTGTAGAATGAAATGGCTACTTTGAGTTCCTAGTGCACATACTGTGCTGGCCCATTTCAAGTTCATGTCCTTGGGTTGACAAGTTAAATGCACCTTCATGATGATTGAAATAGCTATTCAGGTTAGATGTCCAATCTCTGAATCATGGTTGTAAAGGCTTAGTTATTAAAATCATTGTAGGAAGCCAACAAATGGCTCCTTTCTCCATGGAGGAAATAAAATAGGCCACCTTCTCTCTTAGCGCTAGGAAATCTCCTGGGCCAAATGGTTATCATGCTAAGTTTTTTCAAAAGTTTTGGGAGATCATAGGGACAAATTTCTAGAAGGCTACTAAGGAATGCAGATGCAGAAGATCAATGATGAAATTGTGGAACCATATGTTTCTTGCCATCATGCCAAATAAAAACTCTCTGGTCTCTTTTGATGATTTTCGGCCCATTGCCTTGTGTAATTCCATCTATAATATTGTCACTAAAGCCATAGGTACCAGGTTGAAGGTGTTCCTTGAGGGGGCTATCTTGGAGGAGCAGAGTGGGTTTCTAAAAGGTAGACAACTTGTGGATGGGGTAATCATTTCCCATGAGATGATCCATTCCATCAAATATAGGCACAAAGATGGTATGTTGGTCAAGCTTGACATGAATAATGTGTGCAATAGATTCTCTTGGGAGTCCCTAATGAAGTTAATGTCAAAAATGGGTTTCTGACAAGATTAGTGTGACTAGGTCCTTAGTTGCATCTCTATGGCCTCTTTTTATGTACTTGTGAATGGTGTGGCTTCCAACTTGTTTTTGGAAAAGTGTGGGCTTCGCCAAGGAGACCCTTTTTAACCCTTCTTGTTCCTCATCATCGATGAATCTTTGGGTAGATCCATCAAACATGATGCAAACAATAGTCTCCTAAAATAGCTTCAGGTCTCTAGGGCAATTATTAATGTCACTCATCTTCAATTTGTGGACAACACACTCCTTTTTGGTGAAACAACTACTAGGGAAGCTAGGTGGTTTAAGAAGATCTTGTCTCTATATGAGAGGGCTACGGGATAGGTGGTGAATTCCTCCAAATCCATAGTATATTTCCTCAAAGATAATTGCATGGAGGTTGGTTGTTGAAGATATCCTTGGGTTCTATTATGCCTACTTGTCTAACAAGTGTCTTGGTATGCCTCTCATTAATAGTTAGATGATAGTTGCAAACTAGAGTGAGGTGGTGTCTAGGGTTCAGGGCAAGCTCACCTCATGGAAAGGATGTTGGCTATCCTTGGAAGGTAGGATTATGCTTATCAAAACTTCTTTAATTGCCATTCCTATTTTCACGATGGCTAGGTTTTAGATGTTGTGCAAAGTGGCTAAGGTTATTGAGCAGACCCAATGCTCTTTCTTATGGTGTGGGTGTGATAGTTCTTTTAAGTATAGTCTAGTGAAATGGTTTAAAGTTTTCAAACCACTTGGGCATGGTGGGCTCAATCTTAGGAGATGTAAAATGAACAAGGCCCCTAGGGGCCAAACTAGCCTGAAGAATTTATGATGAAAAGGGGTGGCAATAGAGTAGAACCTTGCAAGTGAAGTACTTGAGAAATGGAAGTGATCACTTGTTCAAAATGGATCTTCCCAGTGGCTCCAACATCTGAAATTTTCTCCACTCTTATATGGATCTGCTCACCAAATATATCTATTGGTGGGTGGGTGATGGGTCAAAATTCAAGTTTGGAAAAATTATTGGTTGGATGATGACACCCTCTATTCCCTCCCCTACCTCCATCCTCTTGCTCAACATTTTCAGAGTTTGTATGGCTTATGGGTGAGTAACTACACTTACTCATGGGGATCAGCTTTGTCGGAGGTCCCTTCAAGCCCCAACAATGGAGCTCTCTTATGCCTGTGAATTTGTGCAGTGTAGGCTTAGGTGGTAGCCTACCCCGGTTGCTAGAAAGGTGGATAATATGATGTGGTGGTCCAAAGGAAGTGGCAAGGTTTTTGTGAGCGATGCTTACTAGACCTTAATGAGTAATGGTAAGGTGCAGCCTATTCTAGACTACCTATGGTTCAAACAATGCCTCCCTAAGGCCAATGCTTTTTTATGGATTTCTTGGAAGTAGAGAGCCTCACATATGAGTGACTGTAGCATTTGGGGAGAAGTGGGCCCTCCATATGTGTTATGTGTTGGCAAACTGGTGAATGCAACACACACCTATTTATTTACTGCCCCTTCACTTGGCAGTTGTGGTCTTTCTTTTATCTTTGGTGGGGTGTCTCTTTGGTTCTACCCAAGGATGTCCCATCGCTTCTCCATATCTGGCATCTGAAGATCAAGCATTCGGGTTTGAAGTTCATTTGGGCTACTACTTTGGCTCTTATTGTTTGGAACATCTGGCTCAAATGCAACAAGCGTATCTTTCAAGCTCAACTGAAGTGTGTGGAGCGGGTGTGGGATATGGTTGAATGCTCAATTGGTGAGCTTGGGGAGGTTTATTACAACAAAAGCAAAGATG
>VDFB02049217.1:99507528-99600034 GCA_007258455.2 Sequoia sempervirens | reverse complement strand
GAGGGAGTGGAAGGACCTGGTGTCAAATGGAAATGAGAAGGCTGAAAAGAAAAAGGGAAAGACACCACCAGACCAAGGAAGGTATGTGATACTATCAACAATGTAATTATATACTGATTACTCTTTCTTTTACATAATCTAACGTATTTCAAACTTTTCATAGGCTGCCTAACACATCGAAGGCAACAAAGGAAAGACTAGAAAAACAGACAACACAAACTTGGCTTTGGTGATTTATATATAGAAATTAGCACTTTTGAATTATAAGTATCAATAAATGAAATATAGTATCCAAATAGTAAATTGAAAACAATTTTGGTTTTATCACATCATAGAAGAAAAATTCATGATCTTATACAAAAATGTAGGGCTCTGAATTCAACAAAGTTCCCACAGAAGATGACCTGAAGATTTCCTTCTAGCAAGGCTATGGAGCCATGGCTAAATGCCTAAGATTCTTGTTGGAAAACACAACCTTCCACTACATCCAGACACACGGTAAATAAACTCAATAAAGTTTATTTAAAATTGAATACTTGTGCAATCTATTCAATATTAATTTCCACCATAAAGTAATTACATGCCTATTTGTTTTAAACATTCAAGCAATGATACTACTGCACATGATATTGGAATGCAACCTGGTGAGGGTGGATCACAACCTACAGATGAGGGTCATGGTGTGCATCCCAGTACTTTAAAGCATGTAGAGCATGATCAACATGTTGAGAATGATCGGGATATTAAGAAGAAGATTAAAGACATGATGTATTTATCGGGTAAGAAGGGACCACTCTAAAGTTCTTTTAAACATATTTAATTGCAATTGGTGTATTAATTAATGTAACCTTCGTGTTTTTCAACTTTAGAGCATGTAGAGCATGATCAATGTGTTGAGCATGATTAGGCTAGAGAAGATTAGGAACATGATGTGGCCCCATCAGGTAAAGAGGACCACTCTCATGTTCTCTTAAACATATTTAATTTCAATTAGGTGTATTAATTAATGTAACCTTTCATGTTTCAATTGTAGATTAGGATTTAGAGGGTGTTCAACATGTTGAGCATGAGTCTATAACAAAAGTTTAGGAACATGATGTGGACCCATCAGTAAAGAGAACCACTCTAATGTTCTTTTAATTAATGAAATACTTGTAACAATAATAATAAAACATATCAGTTTAACATTTCTTTCTTATTGCAGCAGACCCCCCCCTTGCAGCAGCGTCCACGTCATGAGTAGATGACTAGGCGTACATTAAGATCACAAGTAGAGGGAAAAACAACTAAAGGGGGGACATATATTGATTTAGAAAATGATACTCCACTTCAGCTTTATGTAGCTTTAAAAAAGAAACAAAAAAAAAGTGATTGTAATCATATCATGACAACCATATTTTTGATAATATGTAAAAACTAAAAGAATGAATATTATATGTTAATGAATGAATATGAATATGTTAATTAATGAATGTTATATGTTAATGAATGAATGTTATATGTTATTAATGGATGAATGAATGATTAATGTTATATGATTGGGTATGGGGAATTGAGAGTGATGTGAGGGGGGGGGGGGGAGGGGCCAAATGAGCTTCCACCATCACGTGGTTGGCCCTGTTAAGTAGAGAATATTAAACTATTCTCAAACAAAGAGAAGCTCAATAAGGTAATGCACTTTTCAATATAAGAAATGCATCGTTTGAAGCATCAAACCAATATGCAAAGATGAAAGAAAGTGCTAACTTTTCACTATGGTGGCAGAAAAATGATTCTTTATACCCTGAATCCATGCTCTGCATCATAATTTGAAGTTGTTTCCATTCCAATGTTCTGAGTTTAGTTTGTTTGTATGGCTTTGTATGAATACCACATTGTGTTGTGTGTGGATTTGGTTTCAAAGCTCTATTTCTTCTATTTTTAGTGGTGACATAACTCTAAAATTTGACTTTTGTGCATAACAGGTTAGTGGAAAAATTGACAGCTCTGAAGGGTTTAGAGGCTCGATTGAGATAGATACACGGATATTTGGATCTTGTTGTTGATGGGAGGCTTGACTTAACCATGAAATTTTGTACCATCTGCAGGTATGCAAAAGTTTCTCTACTTACATTCATTCTTGATCATAAATGTTGTAAATGATATTAATGCTTCAAACTTAAGATTCGTTTCATTGTTATAATTAATGATCAAAATGTTATACTTTGCTATACATTCAAGCATTCTCTTACCCCCTACCCTTAAGAATCGTAGCAATACACTTAAGACCGAAGGAATAATTCTCGGGGAGAATCAGAACGTTGGTATGACTGCATGACACCATAGCGACATATGATCTATTGGCTATCAGTGAGACTCAGAACATCGATGAGACTGTGTGACACCAAAGCGATATGTAATATTGATTGTCGAAAAGACTCAAGGCATCGATGAAACTATATGATGTCTCAGCGGGTGTCTAATAAACATGAAAAATGGCCGAATAAAATAATTGCCCGATATTTGAATATGAAGGGACATGATTTGATTGATCTCTCACCCATGGTACATTACAACGAATAAAAAATTGCATTGTTTCATTGAAATTTTGACGAACACAACCGATGAATCACCGAAAAGGTCCGACAAAGTTGCTATAGCTGTGATGAAGGCTTCGTCATAACTCCTTGTCCATTTCGTCATGATTTTGATGAAGTCCATCGACAAAGTTGCTTAGCTGCGATGAAGGCTTCGTCGTAACTCCTTGCCCATTTTGTAAATTTTTTGATGAACTCCACCAAAGAATCACATAAAAAGTCTGACAAAGTTGCTTAGCTGTGAGGAAGGCTTCGTCGTAAATACTTTCCCATTTCATCAAAATAGTGACGAACTTCTGGTGTTCTTTCGACGCTTCGGAAGAGCCATTGCAATTGCATTTTGGTTGTAATTCGTCGGTGGATACACGAAGTTTTCATCGATATTCCAACGAACATCCGAGTCATTTTATGATGCCAACGACCAAAAAATCTGTGCCGTTATTTCGACGTTTAATTCATCGTCAGACTTGCTACGAAAAAATAGCGATGAAAATGTTTTCGTCATTTTGTCGCTTTTTCAACAAAGATTTGTCGAACGACCGACGAATGTCCGTCATAAAATGGTGTCAAATTCAGTAGTGGCTTAGAGTTGAGTTTTGCTTGAGATTCATTATGTATAACACAGACTCAGTTATCTATGGTAGCCATATAGCACATATTGATGATCGTAGTGTGAGTTCACCTACCATTCACATTCAAGATACAAGTACAATGTCTTGTGTGTCAGATAGGCATGAGGAGTCAGTTGGTGATGGGAACATTACTCTTGAGAGAAGTTTGCATGACCTGCCAGTTAACTGCACGTTGGATGTTGGTGTTGATGTAGCCTCTTTCTTGGGAGTAGATGGCACTCATGATGGTACTCTTGATGATGATGTTGCTGTGATTCCAACTCATCCAATTCTGAGTTGTGAGTCTTCTTTTGATGATGGATGGAGTTCACATGACTACTCTAGTTGTTCGATAGCACAGTCAGGAGAGTTTCACCTCGATTGCATCTTAAGGTGTGCTCCTCAGTTTCATTTCAGCCCACATGTACAGGACTTGATGATGACATTGACGACACAAGGAGGTGGGTTGAATAGGTGGTGTTCAGCTTCACTTTGGTGTGATACATTTCTGACTTTAGGTGATGAGTCCAAGTTTGACAAGTCTTTCACTTTGAGTTCTCCAGTTGGGTGTTTCCAACAGCAGGAGTTTGAGACTTGGAATCTAGGGGGTATTAGAGTGGCACATCGGAAGTCCATTGGTGTTGAGATGGAGGGACTTCTAGTTTATTCATGTGATCCAGGTGGAGATTATTTTTGGAGAGTCTGGATGCATGAGGATTATTATTGCAATACTTGGAGTCGGCATGGTGGGGCAGATATACAAGTTTGGGATTTAGGAGTTTTCTTGTTGAATAGTTGGCCTCACAGATTAATAGGACTTCGCAGTGATAGGAGCTTCAACTTTATTCAATGAATGTTGGTTGGAGTTCTTCTCAGGATCACTTGGGATCTGGGTGGTTGGTGGACAGGTGCAGGTGATTCTCCATTTCAGGCTTTAGGTATTGTGGTAGTGGATGGTTTGGCAGATGCAGATTGCTTGAGGGCAAGCAATGTTTGGGAAGGGAGGACTGTCATGTCCCCGATTTGGAGGTAGAGTAATTTAATTAAATTAATTAATTAAGTTGTCCAAATATTGATATTTCATAAGGATGACTAATTGATTATTTTAATTAAATTAAAGTGGAGAATTAAATTAATTATTTAATAAAGTTATCTTAATAAAATAATATCTCAAAGGTAACTTTATTATAATTAATTTAATAAAGTGTCTATAATAAAATGATATATTAAAAAGTCACTTCAATAATAAAATAATATTATTTTCTAGAAGTTTCTTAGAGATGGGTTAGAAAAAGTATATAAGAAGCTCATTGCTAGTCATTCAAGGAGACTTGGATATTTCTATTTCATACATACCTGCATGGTAGAAGAGAGCTTGAATGCTTTCATGGTTTGAAGATGAGCTAGAGTTCCGGTTTCATCTGTGAAATATCAGACCTAGCTGGGTGAATTTGGAGAAGATAGTTCAGTCTTCTCATTGTGCCAAAATTTGTCGCCAAGGGCCAATTTTGTGAAGATCAATTAGGGGTTTGCATTGGAGGATTGATCTCAGTTGGAGTCATCATCATTTTTTCCTACCAAGGACGATTTTGCATTGCACATTGTCTGGTTTGCATTTTTAGTATTTTTGGCGGCTAGTAGAGGACCACGACTTTGCTCATACAAGGCACATTTGGTATCAATTTCATATTATACTTGGAGCACACCATTTTGGAGGATAAGGTGATGGTTTTTGATGCATTTTGAGATAGGATTGGAGTTGCCATAATTTTATATCAAGGGTAAGAGATCAAAATAGGGGCGACACTCTTGGAGAGGTGACTCCATCATATTTGGTAGATATTCATTGTTTAACCAATGCCCATTCATCTCAACTTCATTGTCATGATTATACCAGGTTCTTGATGTATCTTGCATGGCTTATATCATCATAGTGATTAATGTTGTAGGTGCATAATCATAGTAGGGTTGTCATACATTTGATATCATTTTTGTAAGCCAAGAGTCTAAGCATTGCATATGAGATTGTAATCAGACTAGCATACATTGATTAAGGAGAAATAAGGTTGCAAGATACTTGCTTGTCATTATGTCAATGTTCATTGGATATATACTTTGTATGACAAGTGTTTGTGATAATGTGTAGAAGTACTTTACATGCTATTACAGCCATATACTTGCATTGAAAGGCCGCACTTAGTGCTAGCATTGCACTACATTCATTTCCAACACTTAGAATAATGTCTCTCACATCATTTTCAAGCATCATTGCGTCACATAAATCAAACAAGACAATCAAAAAAATCAAGACAACAAACTTAGACCTTGCAAGACAATTGTTTTACAAAATTCCTCAAGTACAAGGCAGCCATTTTCAGTCAATTTGAGTGAGGGATATCTCAAGCAATTTCAAAACAAAATCATGACTCCCTTATGCATAATGTTGATAATAAAGACCTCTACAACCTTTAAGATATCAATGGTAGGATTAAATACCCAAACAAAGAAAGAAATCATTTCATCTCAAAATGCACAAGCACTTCATGAATGTGCCTTCAAGTCTAGAATCAAAAGTAAAATTTATTGAATTCAAAACAAGGGTTTGTAATTTAGAAAAACAAAGATGTGTTGTTGGTGCTAAAACAAATATGTTTGACATAAAGGAATAATTATCCTTATCATGTACAAACTACCCAACATGCAAACTAAGCTTATATATTAAGATTGTACAAAATACTTCAAAGTGAATTGAAAGTAAATTTCTAAAAATTGAGCAAAATCAAATTCATAATTCTATTTCAAATCCACACTTACAAGATTACCAATCATGCAAATTTTACAAATAATATATCATTTCTCAAATACAAATACATATACATCACAAAATCACTAACAAAATTAAAAAGCCTACAAATTTTACAAATAATATATCATTCCTCAAATAAATATATAAAAAAATAAACATCCACTGATAAAGATAATATAAAATGTTAAATTATAACATTTTTGCATATATATTTTTGTGAGCTTATTATACTTGCCTCTAGTAGCACCTGTAATTCCTACCTAACTTGTGTATGCACCTATAGAAGTTCTTAAAAACTACTACAATCTTATTGTAACATCGTCACTATGTCCAAACCATCATCTACCACCTTCCATTATACTCATTGAGATTTCATTCCGAGAAGAAATGCGAGGGATTCGGCTAATAGTCAGACTCTCACTTGTCATGCTTACGAACGCAGGTCTGCTTGGATTTGGCAACGGCACGGAATCTGTAGATATCATTGTAACAACATTAGATATCATTGGACGGACGTCTGGATCAGCCTGTGTGCACAGAAGCCCGATTTGAATGCATCTCAACATTTGCTCTTCTGGGCAATTTCCTACCACCACACTATCCACAATATTGAGGGCATTTCCTCCTTTGTAAGCTCTCCACGCCTGCACGACCATCACACAGCACAGAAAGATTTCTAATTTCTTATCCTCAATAAATGATCCACGTCGAATGGTTAAATGGGGGATTTAATATCTTACCCATTCTACTAAGCTCAAGCTCCTGTTTTCTTTCGAAAGATTGATGTCGGTATTTTTTCTTCCACTCACAATCTCAAGCAGTAAAACTCCGAAACTATAAATGTCGACTTTTACAGACAGCTGCCCTGCCATTGCATATTCTGGAGCCATGTACCCACTGCACGCCATCAAAACATTCCAACCATCATGAGTTCAATTTAAATGTTATGTTCATGTTGCAGATCAGGAATGATATATTCGTCTTCACTTAACTTTTCAGGGTATGCCAAGCCCAAAAAACAGAAAAAGATAAAGATAAAAGATAAAGGTATTCTTACTATGTCCCTGCAACTTTTGATTGGATTTGGGTTTCATTGTCAGGGAAAAGTCTCGCTAAGCCGAAGTCAGCTATCTTTGGAATCATTTGATCATCAAGCAAAATGTTGCTTGCTTTGATGTCTCTGTGAATTATTCGCAGTTTGGAATCCTCATGAAGGTACAGAAGCCCACGAGCAATTCCATTTATGATGCTAAACCGCTTTTGCCAATCGAAACTTCTGCGATTTTGTGGGTCTGCTTCCCATTTAAAAATGAAAGAGAATTGTTTAGTAACAGCCTCCCGATTTCTTTCCAATAATTTTATCTTTTCTGAAGTGTGCAACAACATTGTTCAAGTTAATTTGGGAGTCAATTGCATTTGTAAACCATTTTCCTGACCATCTTCATTCAGCGAGACGTATGTGCTGTACCGCTCATGCATTTTCAATTTAGGAGCCTTAAAATTGATCAATGAGTTGTATATTTGTGTATGTTAAATGTATAGGAAATATAAAGAGTTCATTTGTTGTTAAGTTTGTAAGTCTGTTGCCGGTATTGGCATGGTGTAATGGTTTATAGGTGGCATTGTTGTTCTTGTCACCAAGGTTCAAACCCCGTTGGGGTGAAATTGTTGAATGGTTGTATCCGGTTCATAGCTCCGGTCAAAAGCGTTTACCCCTTGAATTAAAAAAAAAAAGTTTGTAAGTCTGTTTTTAATGTATTGAGAAGTAGACAATTGATGTAACCAAAGACCTTTATGAGACGAGATGTAATCTGTTTGAATGAATAGAAATTTTGTGTTAAAACAATTTGTGTTTGCTGAAATAATCTGAATTTATTGTCTTTGTATTATAATCTACATTATGGAACCTAAGTATCCTGAAGATGGATGTAGGGTAAGGGTAAATGTTAAAAGAAAATTCATAGATCAGTTAAGAGTTGAATCTACGCTGTAGGATGTTCTATGATTGAACTACCAGTCAATATTTTGAGATCGTAACTCATTTTCCAACCACAAAAACAATTGACCCTAGAAACTATTTCAACCATTTTTGGGCGAGTCTTATTTGTCCCACTACTTATAGATCCTAATGACCCCATTCTTGAAGATGGATGCAGGGGATGGGTCAGAAATATTAGATCGAAATTTACAAATGCAATTGAATCAGAAAAAGATATCCAATTTTAATAAAAGAAAATAATGTCTAAGAAACCCACCAAAGAGAAAGGCATCAAGACTTTTGTTTTTCAAATACTCGTAGACAAGCAACCTTTCAGATCCCTCGGCGCAACATCCGAGCAAATTCACAAGGTTTCTGTGTTGAATATTCGCCACCAGCTCCACCTCATTCATAAATTCTCTTTTCCCTTGCGCAGATCTTGCAGAGAGCTTTTTCACTGCTATTTCCTTTCCGGCTTTAGTCATTCCCTGAGATTTTAAACAAACCCATGTCTGTTTACAGAAATCCATGTATGAAATATACATTCTTCGTTACTCTATCCAAACCAACAAATTATAGTTCACATCTGCGATGTACACCGCTGACCACACTCATACATTATATACGGTGCCAAAGCCTCCCTCTCTAATCTTATTATTATCGTCAAAATCTCTTGTTGCTTCAACCAAACTTTCAAAGCTGAAAGTAATTTGCTCCTTCTTAAATAGCCTAGTTTCTGGGGCATCTTCATATGTCATATAAAAACAGATAAACATATGTTAACTACATATAAAGATACATGTACAAAACAATTCTAAATCGAACCCCAGAAGTGGCACCTGTATCCTGAATCACTAAGGTTACTGGGTGGCTGGAAACTGCAGATTTTACTTTGCTCCGGATTGCCAAGGAACAGCCAACTAAGATCACTATTATACTTCCCACAATCCCCAATATTAAGACTAATCTTCTTGAATTTTCTGCAGGTTAGTATGTAATTATTACTTAACAAGCAATTTTTATATTGGACCTAAACAAAATTACAATTCAAAAATTAAATTTAGAAGATTTAAAATGTATAAAATGACTAGAGTGGATGCAATTTACTTTGATGAACAGGAGTCTTGGGTGGAAGAGGAGCGATGGATGTAGAGGGAGCATCAGTCGGGACTGAGGCGACAGAATTAAAAGATGGGTAGATCTCATATTGCAGTGTGCAGCTTGCTGACAGAGCTTCGGCGCCTTTGCTAGTATAACAACAATCCTCCAGTCGTTGCATTGCGACTAACAAGCATGTTGTACAATCCTTGATCGATATATCTCTCCAACACTGCACTTCACCAGCAACATTACCACCAGAGTATGGCCTTTCTTCTGTGGCGAATCCCTTATTTGCAGGATCACTAGCTCTATTAATCAGATCTTCTAGAAGAATGAAGGTCATACCCTTGGCAGCGGTTAAATTCTCTTGTGTGATATTCATAAGGTCATAAATGAATTCATAAACGTTGGCATCTAGGGTTGAAATAAAATTAGAGTTATTATAGCGCAGAAAACAGTCAGCCAGCCATACCCGGGCACCTGTGGGGTTGGCGCAATTTCGCTTAAGGAAATCATTTGCTTGTTGTGAACAGTTTGAGCATTTCTCTGTTGATACGTTCCCAATACATTGAAAAAGGCCATAGACCTGGTTGGGAGCTTGGCCGAAGGAAGAAGTATTAAACCCTGAGCTTTGAGGTGCATTGCTATACAGATCAGTGAGAACTCGATCCAGATTAGCAGAATATGTACTGCCATTGATGTATGTTGAATTACTGCAGGCAATATATGGAAAGTCGTATAATTGGAGAGGGAAGCTCATAGCAAACATTAAACTAAAGTGAAGAAGAATGATCGGTCTTTTGCAACAACCGAGAAGGAAAGACCTGGGTCTCATCTTATTCATTCTTCTGAGGATTAGTGTTCTCCAAGCCCATTACGCGTTTTTATAAACTAGATGATAATGTATGGTGAGTAACAGTTCAAGTCGATGCAGGTCAACGAAGCAAATATAATCCCTTGTATTAGCATTTACGAGAAGGAATAGAGAAGTTCTTTGGCTATAAATTTTATGGAGACCAAATATTTTATTGAGAGAGCTTCTAAAGAGGGACAGTTTGGACCACGCCATGAGACTTTCCTAGAAAGGTATTTGGTTTACGATAGGTGTCAAATTTTTTTGGTAAGGGTCCATATGATTCAGCCCGTATGGGTAGTGGAGTTGGTTTGGGTCGTGGGTTTGCTCTCCATTGGTTTTGGGTTCAACTTTGCTCCTGGGTTTACCCGACAGGGACTGGCTTGCGGGCTGTTGGGTCCCCCGCAGGGGACTAGTCTCGCCTCAGCTCACCCCCTTGGACGTTGGCTGGGTCGTGGGGATAGCCTTGTTATTAACCAAAAAAGAAGAAGGGGTCCATATGATTCATACGAAGAAGAATGATTTGTCTTTTGCGACAATGAAAATGAAAGACCTTGGCCTCATCTTATTGCCGCTTCTTGAGAAATTAGATAATAGTATTTGACCAGTTTTTACTATCAATTATGAAACATTGAAATGATTTATATTAAGATAAAATGACTTAGTCAATTAAATGTAAGTCAATAAGAACACCTAATTTATTTTTATATTAAGATAAAATGACTTAGTCAATTAAATGCAAGTCAATAAGAATGCCTAATTTCATTTAATATTAAGATAAAATGACTTAGTCAATTAAATGTAAGTCAACAAGAACACCTAATTTCTTATATTATCATTGAAAATGACAAGTATGATTATAAATTTATTGTGAGAATTTATTCTTTATTTAGACGGTGAAGATTATTTATTATTTGTATTTTTTAATTATTTGTAAGAATATTTCAAAGGAATCCCTACAAGTTTTTGAGTATAACTCATTTTTATAACATTTTTTGGAAGAATATTAAGATTTAGGTATAGCCTCCTCTTTATGACAATTTTGACACCTTGCACACATATAATGAAAGATTTTTTATTTCCCACCTCTATTTATTGAGGTGTTTCTCCCCTTCTTCACATGTAGCATTTTATGTGCTCTCTCCCTCTCTCTCTCTCTCTCTCATTGTAACATTTTTAGGCTTTATGTCATCTTCATAATATTGGGGTTTTTTCTTTGTTTCTTCCCCCTTTACAGATTTTTGTGTCTCCTCTTAGATGTTGGTGTGTTTACTTTTGGTTTTCATTTTGATGGTAATCTTTTTTTTTCAAACAATTGCTCTTGTCTTAATACTTTCCATTTATTTTATTTCCTTTCATGGTATCATAAAAGGTTTTACTAATCTTTTATTAAGCTACATTTTTGAAGGTTTACCATCTCACTTTGGAGCACTCATCTTGAAGACACATTTTTTAGAGAAGAAGAGAATAGCTAGTCTTTACTACTTGTGCACTAATATATATAATATAACTTTTTTTGAAGCTCCAAACAAGGGGTTGTTTTTAAATATCAATTTATTTTTTTAAACATAAGCAAATATTACTAAATAGTTTTTTGAAAGCTTTGGAATATGAAAAAAATAAGAGGAGGTTAATATTTTTTTTCCAAACTTAAGAAATAAGGGCAATTTTAATTATTTGAGACTAACTATTTTAATTTCCAAACAATAAATTATTATTTCTTTTCTATAGTCATGAAAGTATTTTTTATCATTTTTCAATTATGCCAACTTTAATTCTTGAAATTCAATTAAATAGCTCTAATTATTACTCATGAAAAATACACATTTCTTTTATATTTTGATTCAAACATCTCTTGGATGTTGCGATGAATTTGAATTCAAATCCAAATCCATCTACATCCAAGGAGGTTCAAGAAGAGTGAAAGACTCAAAATGAAAAAGCTCTTGGCTTCATAGTCATTTCCATGTCTCTTGAACTCTATGTTCATATTGGGAACTGTGTGAAAGTATATAAAGAACGAATGATCCTCCAAACTATTTATGATAGTTCAACTAAGTTAAGGAAGATACAACATCAAGATCAACTTGAAGATTTGAGGTATATAACTTTCAAAACTATGGATTATTTCTTGTTAAAATTTGATGCATTAAATAGTCAATTATATGGTTTAAGAGTAAATCTTGAATATCTTAGACTAATTCATAGTGTTCTTAAAAAATATATTCCTAGATAATTTCAACAATTTATTATAAATATTCACGCTCAATTAGCTAGTCAACTTATGATAATTTTCAAAATTTATTAATGCAAGAAGAAGCAAAATTGATTCAATTTGGTAATTTTAAAAATAGTGAGCATACTTTTATGTCTAAAAATCATAAGCAAAATTTTAAGCCTCATAATAAACAATATTATAATCCTAAATCTCATCACAATAGTACTAATGATACTAGAAAGAATAATTTTCAAAAGAGACTTCATTGTACATATTGTGATAAAGATGATAATTGGTCTAATATTTGTTTGAAGAAACAAAATGATAAAAAACCTACGAGGCAAAATAATCCACAACATAGGCCTCATAATAATAGGTTTAACAATGCAAATCAATCTAGATGTGTTTTTACTTGTAGTTGTAATGCTTCAAAAGCTCTTGAATGAGTTATTGATTCAGATGTTTCTCAAAATGTTACTTCTCATAAATAGGCATTTGAATCCATGCAACTGACATGTCTAATATTCCACTTCAACTTGCTAATATTTATTGAGGTGTTTCTCCCCTTCTTCACATGTAGCATTTTATGCTCTCTCTCTCTCTCATTGTAACATTTTTAGGCTTTATGTCATCTTCATAATATTGGGGTTTTTCTTTGTTTCTTCCCCCTTTACAGATTTTTGTGTCTCCTCTTAGATGTTGGTGTGTTTACTTTTGGTTTTCATTTTGATGGTAATCTTTTTTTTTCAAACAATTGCTCTTGTATTAATACTTTCCATTTATTTTATTTTGTTATTTCCTTTCATGGTATCATAAAAGGTTTTACTAATCTTTTATTAAGCAACATTGTTGAAGGTTTACCATCTCACTTTGGAGCACTCATCTTGAAGACACATTTTTTAGAGAAGAAGAGAATAGCTAGTCTTTACTACTTGTGCACTAATATATAATATAACTTTTTTTGAAGCTCCAAACAAGGGGTTGTTTTCAAATATTAATTCATTTTTTTTAAAAATAACACATTCCTTTTTAGTTCAATCTTTTTATAGTTTTTTTTAGAATGTTTAAGCAAATATTACTAAATATTTTTTTAAAAGCTTTGGAATATGAAAAAATAAGAGGGGGTTAATATTATTTTTCCAAACTTAAGAAATAAGGGCAATTTTTTTAATTATTTGAGACTAACTATTTTAATTTCCAAACAATAAATTATTATTTCTTTTCTATAGTCATGAAAGTATTTTTTATCATTTTGCAATTATGCCAACTTTAATTCTTGAAATTAAATTAAATAGCTCTAATTATTGCTCATGGAAAATACACATTTCTTTTATATTTTGATTCAAACATCTCTTGGATGTTGCGATGAATTGGAATTCAAAGCCAAATCCATCTGCATCCAAGGAGGTTCAAGAAGATTGAAAGACTCAAAATGAAAAAGCTCTTGGCTTCATAGGGATTTCCATGTCTCTTGAACTCTATGTTCATATTGGGAACTGTGTGAAAGTCTCTAAAGCACAAATGATCCTCCAAACTATTTATGATAGTTCAACTGAGTTAAGGAAGATACAACTTCAAGATCAACTTGAAGATTTGAGGTATACAACTTTCAAAACTATGGATGATTTCTTGTTAAAATTTGATGCATTAAATAGTCAATTATATGGTTTGAGAGTAAATCTTGAATATCTTAGACTAATTCATAGTGTTCTTAAAAAATATATTCCTAGATAATTTCAACAATTTATTATAAATATTCACACTCAATTAGCTATTCCTTTATTAGCTAGTCAACTTATGATAATTTTCAAAATTTATTAATGCAAGCAGAAGCAAAATTGATTCAATTTGGTAATTTTAAAAATAGCGAGCATACTTTTATGTCTATAAATCATAAGCAAAATTTTAAACCTTGTAATAAACAATATTATAATCCTAAATCTCATCACAATAGTACTAATGATACTAGAAAGAATAATTTTCAAAAGAGACTTCATTGTACA
Organism: Sequoia sempervirens; assembly: GCA_007258455.2. Taxonomy (NCBI): domain Eukaryota; kingdom Viridiplantae; phylum Streptophyta; class Pinopsida; order Cupressales; family Cupressaceae; genus Sequoia; species Sequoia sempervirens. The sequence continues at coordinate 99,585,888 of VDFB02049217.1, read as the reverse complement.
TATTGTGATAAAGATGATAATCGGTCTAATATTTGTTTGAAGAAACAAAATGATAAAAAACCTATGAGGAAAAAAAATCAACATAAACCTCATAATAATAGGTTTAACAATGCAAATCAATCTAGATGTGTTTTTACTTGTAGTTGTAATGCTTCAAAATCTCTTGAATGAGTTATTGATTCAAATGTTTCTCAAAATGTTACTTCTCATAAATAGTTATTTGAATCCATGCAACCGACATGTCTAATTTTCCACTTCAACTTGCTAATAATTATAGTTGTAAAGTAGAAGCATTTAGAGATGTGAATGTATTTAATGGTAAGTTACATGATGTTTTGTATGTCCTTGAAGTAAAGACTAATCTTCTTTTTGTAGCTAAGCTTTATTAAGATTATAAAATAGAATTTCAATAAAGATATGTGCTATGCAATTAATCCAAAACAAAATCATAGTCATTGTTCATGTTAAATTAGACAATGATAATTTGCTCAAATTTTATGAGTTTGGTCATTCTAAATATTCTTTACTATCTACAATTGTTTTCAATGTTTAGCATGAAATATTTGGTCATATCCATGCTAACAATATTACCCTGATGCAAAAATCTAATATAGTAGAAGGATTTCCCTACATTGTTCCATGTAAAATTGTATGCACAAGATGCATGAGTGGTAAGATGAATAGGGAGCCCTTTCCACAAGGTGAAGCATGAAGGGGACCTCATAAGTTTCACCTAGTCTATAGTGACCTTTTGGGATCCATGGAGAATAAATCCATCCAAGGATCAAGGTATGCACTTACTTTTATTGATTATTATTCTAGAAAAATTGGATCTAGATTTTTTAAAAGTAAGGATCAAGTTCATGATACTCTTGTTGAATTTCATAAACTTATTTAAAGACTATATGGTTTTAAAATAAAAATTCTTAGGATTGATAATGGTAAAGAATATGTGAATAATTCTTTCAATGGTTATTTAAATTCATTTGGTATTAAACATGATCTAACCATTCCCTATACACCTAAACAAACTGGTGTAGTGGAAAGGAAGCATAAAACTATTTTTGAAATAGCTAGATGCATGTTACATGCAAAAAATATGTCTTATAAATTTTTGGTTGAAGTAATGTTTTGTGCTACTTATATCATTATAGGACCTCTATTAAAGATTTAAAGGATATAAATCTTGAAGATGCTTGGTCTAGTAGGAAACCTAATCTTAAGCATTTAAGAATCTTTAGCTCAATTATTGTGTTCATAAACCTAAAGAAAAAAGGTAAAAATTAGATTCTAAGTCTTCTTATCATATTTTTGTTGGGTATGATGAACATTCTAAAACTTATACAGTTTATAATCATATCACTAACAAAGTTAAAGTTGCTATATATGTATGTATTGCTGAAAATGGTGTTCATGGTTATTCTAAAGTGCATAACAATGAGTCTTCTCAACATAAAGTTGTTATTGAGGATAATCCTCTTTCTATAAACCCTCCTAATGCATCTCTTAGTCAAAGTTATAGTGAATATTCAATTATTTTGAACCTTCTCATGTTGATTATTCTTCAAGTGATGATACTCCTTGTAGACACTTCAAAATGTCTCGATGGATCACATTGGCTAACTAACATCATTTTGTCCTAAAATCCATCATTTTTTCACTTAATTGATTAAATTAGTCTAGCTATTCAATTAATTGCCTCATTTTCATCTATTAATCTAATTGACCTAATTAGGTTAATTCATCCCCTTTCATGCTAACATTTCATCCTATTAAATTGAATCAATTAAATTATTTAATTTAATCCCTAAAGACCTCTTATTTAATTAAATAACAATAAGTTATTTAATTAAATATCATTTCACTTCTCCTTTCCATTAAATAAATTAATTATTTAATGAATATCCTAATTCCCCTAATTTGCATAATTGAAACTTTATTTAATTATCAAATTACTAATAAAATCTAATCCCCCACTTGCAAGGGAATATTCCTCCTTAGGAGAACCCACAAAACTGGTTTACAATTCCATTGAGGAAGGAAAATTGCAAAAAATGACCCCATGAATAAAATTTTGGGTTTTGGGGGGTTTGAACAAACTTAGGGTCTGTGCAAACCCAAAGGGGGTTCGCTCGAACCCCCCTTCGAGCGAACCCTCTTACATGATGGGTCCCACATTTTGCATGTTGTCCAAGTTGAAAACAAAAGAGAAGTTTGAAAAAAGTGGGGTTCACTCGAACCCCCCTTCAAGCGAACCCCCTTTCATTCGAAAGGTCAATGGGGGTTCGAGCGAACCCCCCTTTTTTCCCCTTCTCCCCCTTTGGCACCAAATTTCTACAAAAATTTTCCCTTCGAAGCTCAAGTTGAGGATGAAAATGGAAGAGACTTCACAAACCCAACTAGATGATGGTAGTCCTTGAAACGAGCTATCTATCAAATAAAATTTTAATATGTTTTGGTTTTATTATGTATTTGTTTTTTTAGTTTGATTAAACATAGGTTTTTCACCGAAAATCAAGCTCTCTATTCTAAACATGTGGAAAATAGTATATTAACAAAATTAAATTTTGAATAATATGTTTGGGCTAGGAATTGATGTCCTTGATCCAATAAAAAAATTGAATTTTGATACATACAAAAGAAGTTATGTTGTATACAGTTCGCCTATGTCTGAATTGTAATTGGTTTGACTTCAAAACTTGATTAAGGAAAAAATATTCAATAAAAAACTATGAAACCAAATGAAATTTTTAGATATCATAGTTAAAAATCTAAATTCGAAAAAAATATAATTTTTTCCTTCATAGAAAAAAGGTTATGTTGTATGTATAGTGAGCATCACTCCTTAAAAATGGTGTTACTGATAAAAACTAGTTTTCGAAGGAGATGGAAAAAGAAATGCAATCTGATTAAAATATATATATATATTTAGAATCTATAGACAAAATGTCACAAATCACTAGTTTTCATCATCTTCAAATTCTTCACGGTTTAGCCGCTATAGGTGCCCGAAAGTGAAGATTTAGTTAAAAAAATTCAGTTTAGTGTCTAGTTTAGCCAAAATTGTAAACCAGTATTGTGGGATCACCCCCTTTGCACATTCCTCCAAAACTAATATTCCCATGGAATATTCCTTCCCCTTCTACATATTAATTTTTTTTTTTAATTAACTAAATATCTATTTCCCTCACCCATGAGAATATCCTAAAAAATATTCTCTTTCTTCACCCATTTGAAGAAAATGAATATTCTTCCTTACAAAAAACTCACAAGACTTCATGTGCAAGTTAACTTACAAAACTTCATGTGCAAGTTAACTTACAACACTTCTAGTGCAAGTTTTGAAAGTGTGTTTGTTTGGATGAATGTAAGCCCTTGATTAAATATCAACTTGCATTTTCAACACTTGATGAGAATCCATGATCCATGCCTCCATCTTCTTTCCTTTTTTGCTAGCTTTTTCAATCTTAGCCCTTCATTTTTCATTTTCTTTCCTATAAATAAAACACTATTTGGAGACAAATGGATCCATCTTTTAACATCAAACTTGTGTTGTTAAAATCATTTGCACTTGCACTCACATTTAACATCATTTTAGCTTTACTTACTTGCATATTAGCTTAGCTTCCATTAATGGCTTCCATGATAACATAGATGCACACAATAGCTTATTTGTTAATTAGGATTTTAATCTTTTGAAGCTTGCATACATTTAGAGTAGATTTGCATATACCCATATACATCATTTTACCATAAATCATGTTAAAATAGCTTGCATCATGTTCATTTAGCTTTAAATCATTTTTTCATACACATCTATCAATGGTTTCATCAGTTTTCTTCAATAAAACGGATTGAAACAAGCTCATTATCCAAGGGATTGGGAAAGGGCCATCATTCCACATCAATGTGACACCACTCCCACAATAGGATAAGTTTCAATGTCTTAGATTAGAGGTTTGTCTTTGTTTATAGTGGATGATCTTATTGGGATTGATGCTTAGTGAGTTAAATATGTTGGAAAGAGACACTGCACAAGTCATTTGGTGTTGTCATTGATGGCAACCCTAGTCAGTAATTCGATCCGCACGTCAGCATTTGATCATATTGGAAGTCAGAATGAAGTTTTGTGATTAACTATCAAACTATAATAGAGTATTCAACATAATTGTGTTCATCGATTCATATGAAATTTTTTGTTATCATTTTGAGTTGTGGATCTCAAGGAAGGTTTTTTGATGTATGATCTACATTATCCTTGAATCTTAGAGCCTCGTACCGATCAGTGTGAAAGTTAGAAGATCTAGTTGATTGATTTTTTGTTTAACAATGCAAAAAGGCCGACTTGATGAATATAGCGTGTTGTGGATATTTGAGGAGTAATTTTTTAAGTGTTTTTGTGTTTGATCATATTGATTTGGGTCCTCACTATGTTGTGGCCGACTTTGGTTGGTGCACATTGATAATATTTCATGATTTGAGCCGACAGTTTGCAAATATTTTATATTCTGTTGAAGCCAACATGTGGTTGATTAAATATTTAGTTGCTGATATATATAAGTGATCATTTATATCATTTTGATGTATGTACAAAGTGTGTTGGTGTGTGTTGCGAAAGTTAGAAGGATTTTAGAGAGATTGTGCATAGTTTCACTTGTGCAGAAAAGGATTTGTGATTTGAATTAAAGCAGACATAGAAAAAGAGTAGAATCAAATAGAAGGTCAAGAAAGCAATTGATTTGCTTAATTGGAATTGCTATCAGGCATTAGTAGATGCTATTTTCTTAGTTCAAATCTTTTGGATGTAAACCAAATATTTTTGTAAGACAGCGAGTCTTCCTTTTGTATTTGAGTAGTGAGCTCTAGGTAGTGTGCTTGAATGCATGTGCATTCCTTTTGTAAACACTTTTATTTGAGTCTCGACTCATATTGTGGATTGACCTCCACCATGGTTTTTCCTCTAATAGGGCTTCCACGTAAAAAATACTTGTGTTATGGTGTTGTGGTTGCTTGTTTTGTGTTCATGCATCTTTCTTTTGCTTCAATGTTGTAAGTGGCTTAAAGATCAGGTTAATAAAGTTAAATTTTGTAGAACACTGATTCACCCCACCCTTTCAGTGTTCCTTGATTCCAATAATTGGTATCAGAGCCTAGTTCCTCAGAAGAAGTTTAAAATCTTGGGGAAGATCCAGGGAATTAATTCAATGGATTCAAGCAGTCTTCAACAACTTTTGGTGGCGCTAGATGATCTTGATTAGTCCAAATCTGAAGTCTAGGAATTGCAAGCAAGCCTCATGAATGTTCAAAAATTCATTCAATCATTGAAAGATAAAATCAATAAGTCTAGGGAGAAGAGAAGGGAATTTGTGATCAGATCAAGCAGAAAGAGAGTAAAAGTATTGAAGATGAACAACTGAGTCAAGCCCTAAAGGAAAAGACAGAAGAATGTGAAAAGTTTACCAAAGATAATGTTGTCCTAAAGCATGATATAGAATCTTTTATGATGAGGATGACTAAGGAGATTGAAGACAGAAAGAAGAATGAAGAGAATCTTTCCCAATCCTTGAAAGAAAAATCTAAAGAATGCAACAAAATTACTAATGGATTCAATCATTTGGAGCTTGAATAGGAACAATCCAAAAATAATGAAGAAGAGCTTAAAAATCATATTGTTGATCTCATAGATGAACTTTCTACTGCAAATGAATTCAAGGAGAAGTTCAAGATTAGCTTAGCCAAGCTTGATGAACTAATTAAAAGTCAGAGGATTGGAAGTGACAAGCGAGGAATTGGATATGAAAAAGGAGAAAGCTTTGGATCTAGACAAAGGAGATTTAGGCAAGGAAATCAGATGAACAAAGCTGGAAGGTATCCTGTAAGACAACCTAATGCTCAAAGGTTCAATGGTTACTATTCTGTTTGTAATAAATTTGGTCATATGGCTGCTCAATGTAGAAGTAGAATGAATTCAAGTGGTCTATCATTCTCCGGTTAGTGTTTAAATTGCAATAAGTATGGTCATAAGTCAATTGAATGCATAAATATTTCAAACAACTTTTTTAATAGAGATGTCAGATGTTATACATGCAATAGATTTGGCCATATTGCTAACTAGTGTAGATTAAGAGAAAATCAATGGAATAACTAGTCTGGACAAAGAAATGTGGTGTGCTATAATTGCAACAAATCTGGTCACATTGCAAGATTTTGTAGAGGTGAAAAGGGTCTGATAAATCAAAGGAAAAACATGCAGAAGGATGAAAAGAGAAAAAGGAAAATCTACTAGAGATGAGATCAGGAAGCAAATGAAGAAGACATGGGTGAAGAAGAGTCCCTTTGATGTAGGAAATAGTTCAACACCATAATCTGGTTCTGGTAATTCCTTCAGGAATTAGTTTAAGGCCTCTGGCCTAGGGGGAGTTCTCAAGAAAATCTTTTAATCCCCTTGTCAGTAGTTGGAACCGGAATCCATTAGTGATGTGCAGATGTTTTTGGATATCTTCTAAGGGAAATTTATGCAAAATTAAAGGTATAAGTTTTCTTTCACAGTTTGTGAGAACAAGGTATTCGAAAGACCTAGGGTATTTATTGTGATGAAAAAGTTAGGTGTGCAAATGATAAAAATTCATTTCTATCCCTCATTTGTCACATTTCCTTTCAAGAAGAAGAAGTTTGGAGAGCTCAGAAGCAAATATTGGAAAATGGTGAAGATTCAAGTTGAAGGAAATTCGGTGATCAAACCCTAATCCGATGAAAGGTATTTATCTATAAACTCGTGAAAAAATTCTATGCAAAATTAAAGGTCTGCATAAGATTTTTCTTTCACAGTTTGTGAGAACAAGGTATTCGAAAGACCTAGGGTAAAAGAATTTATTGTGATGAAAAAGTTAGGTGTGCAAATGATAAAAATTCATTTCTATCCCTCATTTGTCACATTTCCTTTCAAGAAGAAGAAGTTTGGAGAGCTCAGAAGCAAATATTGGAAAATTTTGGTGAAGATTCAAGTCTGAAGGAAATTCGGTGATCAAACCCTAATCCGATGAAAGGTATTTATCTATAAACTCGTGAATTTGAAAATTCTGGAAATGGCTACTCTGTTGGTTGTGGATATTAAGAATAGACCCCATCCGAAATTCAAATGGAACCCATTCAAATCCATCAAAACAGAACCTTTAGGTGCATTTTCCTCTGTTTCGTATGGTGTTTTACATATCGAAGATATTAGGGAATACATTCATACAAATGTTGAAAAATTAGGAAGCTCCCAGTTGTTAAATTTGTACACCAATCACATTGTGGGAGAAGAACTCCATGTAAAACCTGAATTCAAATCTTTGGAGGAGAAGAAATTTACTCAAATTGTGAAATTTCCCGTGTCTGAAGAAAATGAATGGGTTTGGTATATATTGAGTTGAGTGCATGCCAAGTCCATGTGGTTACGTCATCATTTTAAGATCACAAAGGAAGCTATAAGGATTGTTACTGGTTTGAATTCATCCAGTGGTTTGCCGACATTGAAAGTTGTGAAGAATCAAACAATTACAGATGCAACCAGTTCAACGTTCGACAAGAGAGTTATGACAATTGATGATATTATTGAAGTGGAGGTGAGATTTTCTTCTATGGTCATTGGGTACAAGATTTATCACTCCATCTGGGACAATTCTTTATCTGGTATAGCAATCTATATAGCATATCAGATGGTCAAAGAAAATGAAAATTATGACTTGTGTGTGTTACTCCAAAGCCAACTAATGGAGAATCTTGGAAAAATCAAGAAGGATAAGAAGAATTCTTTCAAGTATGGTAATTTGTTTCTATGTTTATTCTTTTATTTCATGAATGAAGTTTTGGGAGTTGGAAAAGTGCATTGGCAAGGTGATAAACCAATAGCTATTCAAATTAGAGATATCTTGTATGGAATTGGTGACAACAAAACTAGAAAAACTACTATTTAGGGTTATTTCAAAAACTTTTAGAATGAGATACAAACTAGGGAAAGGATCCCTACATCTATTGTGGAAAATTATAAGGATACAATTTGCTTCATGGTTGATATTGATTAGTGTTTGATGGAAGCTGCTGATCCTAGAATAGTGTGGATAATGCCTATGGGTTATGAGGTTGAAGAACTCATTTTGGAGCTATATGCTCAACACTTTCTAAGTAAACCTCAGGATCCAACAAAAGAAAGGTTTGGTACCTTTGAGGAAAAGAATATGGAAGTTCATGCACAATTGAAGAAGCCAATGATAATTCAGAAGGTGAGAAAATAAGTGGAAGCTTTTGCAGAAAGCATGGGGATATCAGTTGAAGTTGTAAGGGAAGCTAGGAGAAAAAGAGAACAAGCTGAAGCAGGAGAGCCAACTAGAACTGAGTCTGCTAGTCTAGCAGCATCCTCTACCAGATCTAGATCTACAAGGAGTTATTCTCTCTCATCCGGTCCTACAAAGAAGTCAAGTCCTATGAAAGCTCAATCCAAGACATCTAGTAGAGAAGGAAAGAGGAAGAAGGACAAGAGCACAAGAGTCTATACTTTTTTTTTAAAATATGAAATCGAATCTAATGAAGAGGTAAGATAAATAAAGCATATGGGCACCAAGGCATCAAAAGTCTCTAAGGACAAGCCCTCTGGTGAAGAGAAAGCAAAGAAAAAGGTGAAAATTGACAAATTAGGTATGTCTGTGGAAGAAGTGGAAAAAGTCTTGATTAAGGATGGTAATCTTAGGCCACTTTGTGAATGGTATGACACCTTTGATAGTGTCGGTCAAAGAATTCTTGAAGAAGCTACAATAAAGTATTTGAATAATTTCAATATGTCTCTCATTGAAATAATGTATGAGTTGCCTAAAGGGCTATATGAAGTTTTAGAAATGAGGAGAGTGAATGCAAGAATTGAAGAAGAATGAATACTTGTTGCTCTATGTCTGGTGATGTCTATATAAGAGATGAAGAATATTCTCAATGAAGCTAAAAGGGATTTTAAGAGAAAGATAAGGGTGAATAAGCTAATGATTGGGCTAATTGAAGAGGTGGCAAAGGACACTGAGAAAATCCTTAAGGCAATTCTGTTAAAGAACAGATACAATGTTATTTCTAAAGAATCTCATGTTGAAGATATTCCATCTAGTCTGGGAATTGAAGAGGACACATTTGAGGATGGTCTGAATCCTCTAGATACACATGGCACTAAAATTCCTATGGAGACTGAAGCTCCTAAAATTGTGTCAGTTGATGAAATTGAGATTCTTGAGGCTAAGGAAGAACCTATGACTGAAGAAAAGAAGGTTGAGGTGAAGGAGATTCCTGTGGAAGCAAGAGACACCGCTAAGGAAATAAAGGAGTTTTTGGAAGTGCAACAATTTGATCCTAAACTAGTTAAAGGTCCTATCAACTTGGCTACTTTATCTCCCATTTAGAAGCTGAAAGTTGCATAATTTTCTCAAGCCAAGGCAAGGGAGGAGATTCTGAAATCTCATATTGAAGATAATGAGTTGTTAAATCTTGCATCTGTTATTTTGGAGAAGATCATGCCTTCATATGTCAAGGATTCATTTGATTCTCCATCTGGTCAGCTGAAGAAACTTGTCAAATCTATAAGTACTCACTTTGAGTCACTTGAAAAGTCGGCTATGGATAAGGTTCAAAAGGAATTTGATGCTAAAAGGTTCAGTAGGTTGAAGGGAATGATTGTTAATGATAAATATTTGTTAGCTACTTGTGTGAAGAATATTCAAGGTGCTTTGTCTAAAGGTGGAAACATTTATAAGTCATGCTTATCATTGTCTAAATTCATTGAGGACATTGAAAAGAAAATGAAAGAGTATGAGAAACAGTTAGTAGATATCTCTCAAGTGTTTGATCCTCTAACCATTTCTATTGGAAAGCAAGAAGGTCAAGTAATATCCCTGCTTGACAAGATTAAAAGTTTGAAGCATGAAGAAGGAAAAATTGTTGAAAGAGTATGTGAGCTGAGAGGTCTAATTGGTCCTAAGATGGAGACAATGCTTAGTGCATTAAAGGAAGCACAAGATGCTATGGTGGTTAGTGATCCGGCGAACCTTGAGTCTACAAATATGCAATCTTACTTATTATGTGGTCACATGACTATCTTGGAGAGTCTCAAAAAGAGTTGGGACACTAGTTTGAGTCTGCTGAAGAGTAATTTTGCAGATATATTCAAGTTTATGTAAGTTGTAGAAGCATGTTTGTACATATGTAGTTTGTTCATAGAATTTTTTGTTTGATTTTTGGTATGTGGATTCTTTCCTTTGCCTTTTATGTCAAAGGGGGAGTATGGGACAATGAAAAATGCCTTAATCATCTCAGGGGGAGTTGTGTTTTTGAGGTTTTGAAGGTTGGTAGTGTAATTCATGTTGGTACTAATATGACACTTAGTCATTTTTCACTAAGTGTTGCCATCAATGCCAAAGGGGGAGATTGTTGGAAAGAGACACTGCACAAGTCATCTGGTGTTGTCATTGATGGAAACCCTAGTCAGTAATTCGATCTGCACATCAAAATTTGATCATATTGAAATTGAAAATGAAGTTTTGTGATTAATTATCAAACTAGAATAGAGTATCCAATAGAATTGTGTTCATCGATTGATATGCAATTTTTTGTTATCATTTTGAGTTGCGGATCTCAGGGAAGGTTTTTTTATTTATGATCTATGTTATCCTTGAATCTTAGAGCCTTGTATCGATTGGTGTGAAAGTTAGAAGATCTGGTTGATTGATTTTCTGTTTAACAGTGCAAAAAGGCTGACTTGATGAATATAGTGTGTTGCATATAATATTTGAGGAGTAATTGTTTAAGTGTTTTTGTGTTCGAGCTTGTTGATTTGGGTCCTCACTATGTTGTGGCCAACTTTGGTTGGTGCACATTGAAAATATTTCATGATTTGAACTGATAGTTTGCAAATATTTTATATTTTGTTGAATTCGACATGTGGTTGATTAAATCTTTAGTTGCTGATATATATAAGTGATCATTTATATCATTTTGTTACATATGTACAAAGTGTGGTGGTGTGTGTTGCAAAATTCAGAAGGATTGTAGAGCGATTGTGCACAGTTTCACTTGTGTAGAAAAGGATTTGTGATCCAAATTAAAGCAGATAGAGCAGAAGAGTAGAATAAGACAGAAGGTCAAGAAAGCGATTGATGTGCTTAACTAGAACTATTATCATGCATTAGTAGATGCTATTTTCTCATTTCAAATCTTTTGTATGTAATCCAAATCTTTTTGTAAGATAGCGAGTCTTCCTTTTGTATTTGAGCAATGAGCTCTAGGTAGTGTGCCTGAATGCATGTGCATTCCTTTTGTAAACACTTTTATTTGAGTTGACTAATATTGTTGATTGACCTCCACCGTGGCTTTTCCCCTAATAGGGTTTCCACATAAAAAATCCTTGTGTTATGGTGTTGTGGTTGCTTTTTTTGTGTTCATGCATCTTTCTTTTGCTTCAATGCTATAAGTGGCTTAAAGATCAGGTGAATAAAGTTAAATTTTGCAGAACACTGATTCACCCCCCTCTCAATGTTCCTTGATTCCAACAAAATATGCCTCGAATTCATATGGATCATGTGTAGTTAACCTATGCTATGCCATTGGTCACATTTTTTCACTAGAAGGAGGGAAAACTTTAATGTTTTGTGTGTTTTTTGGAGAAATTTTGGGTTGAATCTCTTAAATGCATGATTTTCCTTAATTTTTAATGAATTCTATATGACTAATCTTGCATAAAGGTAGTTGGGTTTTTAAGATCTCATGTTTAGCTTTCCAAAACATTTTACAATTTCAAAAGTGATCAAGATTTGAGGAAGTTGTAATTATCTCAAATTGTTGTCCATCATTGAGTTTGTTGTGTTTTTTTAAAATTTTGGGTTTAATCTCTTAAATTATGCATGATTTTCCTTAATTTTTAATGAATTATGTATGACTAATCTTGTTGAAAGGTTGTTGGGTTTTGAAGATCTCATGTTTAGCTTTCCAAAACATTTTACAATTTCAAAATTGATCAAGATTTTAGAAAGCTATCATTATCTCAAGTTGTTATAATCTAATTTTCTAAAAAAAGTTCTCAAACACTTGAAAGGATAAAGTGAATTAACTATTAAAGTTGGATAAAATTGAACCAAAAAACTTGACATTTTCTTTAAATTTTAATATGTGCCTTAAATTTTTGATTTCATCTGATTTCTAACATGTATCTAACTTCTTGTTTTGGTTTTTAGATTAATTGGGTTTTGCAAGTTTAGACAATACAACTTGAAGAAAAGAAGCATACTATTATCATTTGAACTATAATTGTAACAAGTGTTTTGACATTTTTGGGGCAATTATAACCCATTTGTAATGCTTTTTCATTTCACAATTTAGGACCACACTAGCTTTCAATTGGGTTTTAAAATGAACGTTCAAATAAGTTAAAATTGAACCCTCACATCTTTTTTACTTGGGTTAAAATTGAACAAGGAAAACTCACACTTTGTTTGGCACTTAAAATGAACTCATCTTTGCTTTGAGGATTAAAACTAACAAGTGTTTTCTATGTCTTTTGATTTACATTTGTGTTATTGAATGTGTATGCTCTTCTCTCGCGCCACTCGATCTTGGGAATCAAAAGCATTTATTTGAAATTTTGTATAATCACCCACATATTTCAATTTGGTTTAAAATAAACCCCATGCTAGTTTGAGGAAAAGGCGTTGTGAATGCTCTCTCCTTACGTCATCTGACTTGGAAGATCGAACAACAAACACAATTCCTTGATTTTGTTTATCTTTAGAGGGCATGCCTCCCCGCTTGAAAAGGAGGGAACAACCCAAGCAGAAACAAGCTAAAGCCAAGCTCTTTCAAATCACTATATAAAAATGTGTTTGTGACGAAAGTCATAAACAACACATGTGGATGTGTCATACTGACAAGTGTCATCCTTAGTATCTATGTGATACGTTAAAATATCTTCTTAGGAAGAGACTGGGAGGCCTCTTAATTCAAATAATCTTGAGCTAATCTTGTTGCATGCATGGCCACCTTGAATGAAAGTCCTTATTATGAACCAATTGTTTAGAAACCAAAAACCTGTTGGAATAATGTGCCTCAAGCACATAGGCTGAAACCTCTGAAAGAGCTAATTCGGTGTGATATTCTTACTATCTGGCCGACTAGCAGTTGTGCAAACTTGTGAAATGTTCAGGTCACTGAGACCTTGTTACAGTCTTGCCAAATGGAGCCTATGCTGTGACAATTTCTATCTCTCACCGCTCGGGGAGATCTTTGGCCGATAGTTTAGTTCCTTGTGATGGTCAGGGAGATTCATAGCAACTGGATTCATCGAAGTAACTCATATGCTTCGGTATGAAGTCTTATCGATATGGAAAGTGTCACCGATAGTTATGCACTCGGAGTCATCGGAGTAACACATAAGGGTTCGGTAAGAACTCTTGGCGATGGGTGTTTGTCTCACCAATGTTGTGGGATGTTGTCGGTATGACTCCTGGTGAAGGATGATCTTGGGGTGACTTGAAGACTTCGGTATTACCTCTCAGCGATAGCAGCAAGTCTTGCCAACGGTTGTTTGTTTCAGTATGATTGGAAGGCTCGGTGTGATCTCCTGGCGAGTAGCGATAGTCTCACCGAAGGAAATACTAATGTCTAAGTGACCTTTTGGACATCGATATGACTCTTGCCGATAGCTGAACTCTTGTCAATAGATCTTCACAAGGTGGACTTGTATTCGGTATAATGTCTTGCCAATGGGGATGACTCTTAGCAATAATGACAATCAGACTTGTGGCATCGGGGAGACATGATTAGTGTCTCACCGACATGTGAATAAGGTTTGAACACCTTTGACCAGATGACTTTCCTACGTGGTGAGTCTACGACCAATTAGAGAAGCTGAATGGGAACCATTGGAAGTTAGTCTGGTGTGGTCGTTCTGTGAGGAAGTTCAACAGACCAGTGATCACATGGATATACTTAGGAATTGTAGATGTTGTTCAGTTGGATGGTTTCTTGAAAAGTTGGATGAATAGTTTGATGTATGATCAGTGTGAATTCTATTATGAGAGTATTGTAACTTGAATGTTCTATACAAGGTTGATCATTGAATCTGCTGCTGTAAATTGACATCAGAAAGATAAGTCTGATCTTTGTATGTAATCTTCATTACTGTAATACAAAGAGGCTTTTCTTGGTGTGGTGGGTTTTTCTCCCGTAAGGGTTTTCCCATGTAAATCTGGTGTTCATCTGTGTATGTTCATTTATCTGTTTCTGCTATTTCTTTCAAGTGTATCTTAATTGGATTGTAATTGAAAATTTAAAAGTATCTCTGCATTCTTCCCTGAGATTTTGACATTAGGAGAGTTGTTTCCACACCTTAGCTTTCCTTACAAGTGGTATCAAATCCTAGCCAGTTGTGTTATCCTTGTAGGTATGTTGGGTTTTTTGTGTCAATTATGTTCAGTGGGAGTCTTGTAGAAGTTGTGGTAATTCAAATTACAGGTTAAGATGGCGAGCACGTTAGGAAAGATTGAAATTGAGAAATTTAATGGCAGTAATTTGAGTTGTGGAAACTCAAAATGGAAGATTTGTTGGTTGATCATGATCTGTGGCTTGCTGTGTCTGGAACGAAGCCTACAGGTATGAAGCAAGAGGATTGGGACCTTGCAGATAGAAAATCTAAGGGGTTGATAAGGCTCTATTTAGCAGACTTTGTTCTTCTGAATGTACATGAAGAAAATACTGCATCTTCCTTGTGGAAAAGATTGGCAACTATTTATCAGGGCAAGTCCTTGGTGAATAAATTGTTCTTGAGGAAGAAGCTATACTCTTTGAGAATGCAGGAAGGAGGGTCCATTGCTGATCATTTGAATGCATTCAACATGCTGATTGCACAGTTAACATCTGTGGGTGTGAAGATTGATGAAGAAGATCGTTGTATGCTATTATTATGTTCTTTGCCAGATTCTTGGGATCACCTGGTGATGGCTATTGGGAGTACGACATCCACTTTTAAGATGGAAGATGTTGTTGCTTCTTTGTTATCAAAAGAGATGAGAAGGAAATCTTCTAAGACGATGAAGGAGGCTCTTGTTGTTAGAGGCAGATCAAAAGAAAAAGGAAAGAAGAAGGACAAGAAGTCCAAATCCAAATCAGAAGGAAGATCAAAGTATCCTAGCAAGAAGTCCAAGGTGAAGTGCTGGAATTGTGGGCAACCTGGTCATGTCTGAAAGGATTGCAAAGAGGAGAAAAAGAAGAAGAAGAAGAATTCTTTTGACAATGATTCTTCTCAGAGTGATGCAGACGCCTTCATTGCAGCCTTGGCTACATAGGCATCAGATGATGTCTCATTGATTGATTCTGGAGCATCTTTCCACATGGAATCTCATAGAGATTGGTTCACGAAGTATGAAAAATACGATGGTGGAAAGGTGTATTTGGAAAGTGATTCATCTTTGGAAATTGTTGCCCATGGGAGAGTCAGAATTCAATTCCCTGATGGTAGAGTGAAGGGAATCAATGATGTAATGCATATACCAGGTCTGGCTCGAAATCTACTTTCTGTTAGTAAGTTGAATGATATTGGAGTGCAAGTCACGTTCTCTGGAAATGGCTGTAAGATGACTAGAGGCTCAATGGTGCTAGAAAGGGGTGCTCATATTGGTACCTTGTATAAGCTGGATGCACATGTTGTTCAATGCAATAGTGTCTCTGTAAAGTCACTGAAAGCTACTCATGGAGGAAAAGAGGAAAAAGTTCTTGATAGTGTAAACTCTATGGAAGCTAAACTTCCAGCAGAAAAGACTATGCTTTGGCATCATAGGCTAGGCCACATTGGTGAGAAAGGTTTAAAAACCTTGAAGAATAAAAACCTGGTTGAGGGGCTTGATGATTGTAACCTCAAATTTGAATTTTGTGAACATTGTATATATGGTAAACAACACAGTGTTTCATTTTATTCTAGTCCTCACAAATCTTCCGGTTTGCTTGATTACATACATTATGATGTTTTTGGTCTAGTGAATGTTCCTTCTTTGTCTAAGTCAAGGTACTATGTATCGTTTATTGATAATTATTCAAGAAGGGCATTTGTCTATTTTTTGAAAAGTAAATTAGAAGTGTTCAGTCGGTTTAAGGAATTTAAAAACCTTGTAGGAAATCATACTAGAAGGAAAATAAAATGTTTAAGGACTGATAATGGCAGTGAATTTTGTTCTGATGAATTCGAGAGGTACTGTAAAGATCTTGGAATTAAAAGACATAAAACTATGCCTTACACTCTGTAGCAAAATGGAGTTGCAAAAAGGTTCAAGGGGAAAGTGATGGAAAGAGCACGAAGTATGCTGAGTAGTGTTGGCTCGGAGGAGAAGTTTTGGGCTGAGGCAGTTGCTACAACATGTTACTTGATAAACCGTTCTCTAATTATGCTCTTGTTGAGAAAACACAGTTGGAAGCATGGTGCAGTAAGAAGCCCTCTCTGAGACACATTCGAGTCTTTGGCTGTGAGGCATATGCACATGTGTCAAATGAGAAAAGATCTAAATTGGAGAACAAGGTTGTCAAATGTATTTTTATTGGATAGTGCTGGCATAAAAGGATACAAGCTTTGGAATCCTGATGGTGTTATCTTTCAGTGTGGATTTGCAAAGTCACAAGGTGAGGTTAGGTTGTGAAGAGGTTATTCCCAGGTAGAGGGAATTGATTATAGGGAAATTTTTTGAGCTCTTGTAGCTGAAGCTGAACATCTATCAAGATTCTATTGTCACTTGCAACAGCGCATGACTTAGAGGTTGAACAGATGGATGTGAAGACAACATTTCTTCATGGTGATTTTGAAGAAGAAATTTATATGTCCTAGCCTAAGCACTTTGTGGAGAAAGGTAAAGAAAAATTGGTTTGCAAGTTGAAAAAAATCTCTGTATGGATTAAAGTAGTCTCCTAGAATATGGTACTAGAAGTTTGACACTTTTTTTTTGTCATTGGGATTTGTAAGATCAAAATTTGATCATTGTGTGTATTACAAAGCTGAAAGTGATTGAGTTCTTATTATTGCTCTCTATGTTGATGATATGTTGTTCATAGGCAATAGTAAGTTAATGATTTCTGATCTTAAGTCTTAGTTGTCTGCAAAGTTTAAAATGAAATATCTTGGTGTAGCTAGGTATATTCTGGGAATGGAAATAACCAGGGACAGGAAGAATAGAAAACTTTGGCTTAGTCAGAGTAAGCATATCAAGACTGTTCTAGAGAGATTGTAAGCAACTAGTTGTTCCAGTTTTATAGGGAATGAAGCTATCTGTTGAAGACTGTCCAAAATCTCCTACTGAGATTCTTGTAGATGGTTGTTTGTTTCGGTATGACTAGAAGGCTCGGTGTGATCTCTTGGTGAGTAGTAATAGTCTCACTGAAGGGAATACTAATGTCTAAGTTACCTTTTGGACATCGATATGACTCTCACTAATAGCTGGACTCTTGCCGATAGATCTTCACAAGGTGGACTTGCATTCGGTATAATGTCTTGTCGATGGGGATGACTCTTAGCGATAATGAAAATTGGACTTGTGGCATCGGGGAGACACGATTAGTGTCTCACTGACATGCGAATAAGGTTTGAATTCCTTTAACCAGATGACTATCCTACGTGGTGAGTCTATGACCAATCAGAGAAGCCGAATGGGAACCGTTGGAAGTTAGTCTGTTGTGGTCATTTTGTGAGGAAGTTCAACAGACCAGTGATGACATGGATATACTTAGGAATTGTAGATGTTGTTCGGTTCGATGGTTGCTTGAACAGTTGGATGAATAGTTCGATGTATGATCAGTGTGAATTCTATTCTGAGAGTATTGTAACTTGAATGTTCTGTACAAGGTTGATCATTGAATTTGCTGCTGTAAATTGACATCAGAAAGATAAGTCTGATCTCTGTATGTAATCTTCATTACTATAATACAAAGAGGCTTTTCTTGGTGTGGTGGATTTTTCTCCCATAAGGGTTTTCCCACATAAATCTGGTGTTCATTTGTGTATGTTCATTTCTCTGTTTCTGCTATTTCTTTCAAGCGTATCTTAATTGGACTGTAATTGAAAATTTAAAAGTATCTCTGCATTCTTCCCTGAGATTTTGACGTTAGGAGAGTTTTTTCCACACCTTAGCTTTCCTTACAAAACCTTTATGCTTGTTGGTGTAGGAACGGTCATTTCGAAGCCACCCCACATTTTACTATTCATTGTTGAAACAAAAAAAACCCTTAGGATCTTCGGATCTTCAAGATTTGAGATTTGGTGGTCTCGAGAAGTGTGTGCCATGGAGGGGAGCCAGTTTTACCAAATCTCTAGCCGTTTGCATTGTCTTAGTGTTTGGAGAAATCCAAGTGGGGATTTAGCAAGTAGTATCTTCTAAACCTAAGGTGGTAAATGCTTGTGAGTCAGTTTAATACTTTTCTTGGTTCCAAAGCATTGCAAAACAAACATTAACAAGTCTTTTCAAAATTTCAAACCCTTTGGTCTAAGTATGGATACCCTTTGACAAAACCTTGATATTAATGCTTGTCCTACGGATTTTTATCCTTAGAGACTTCTAAATATTTTGGTTTACATCTCAATCCAAATTTTCCAAAGTTAACCTAGGTAACTATGCCCTTGACTTCATCCTTTTCACCAAATGGACTTTGTGGAATTGATGATTTTTTTGACATAGACATTTAGTTTGAACTTAATCAAGAAAAACTTGTTTGTGGTAAAAAAAAGCTCACTGAAGCAAGATAAATTGATAGAATTGAACCCCAAATGACCATTTGGCATCTAATCGCTCTGGTGGAACAACCAAACCTTACACCCACTACCATACAAGAAAAACATTGCAAAAAATTGAGTCCAAAATCATTGAGTTCTATGGTCAAAATCATTAGGTTCTATTTTCAAAATCATTTGAGTTCTATCATTGAGTCCTTAGGGTTTGTTCACTTTAGAGGTATAGTATGTTTCTCACCACCTTGGTCTTGCAAAACAAAGGTTCACTCTAGGTCAACATTGGGTCAAACATTTCATCCATCCCTTTGTCAAATTTCATCCTTCACTTGACCAAAATTTGTAAACTCTTGAACACACCAAACACTTTAGACTTGAACATATATCAAACCAAACCCTAACTTAGCTACTTTGTGAATAAAATGTATCCTTTTCCATGCACTTAGTTGAGTTGGTTATCACATTTTGTGAACAAGTTTATCTTAAAGGTCACAAGTCTACCTTAAATATTTACAAGTTAATTGACACCTTTACCCATGACATCAAAACATCAAACCTTTAAGTCTAAAGTGTTGTCCACAAGTTTAGAAAGTTCATCCCCCTTATCATTCACCCCTTTCATCATTGACTCACATCATTGGTCCAAAACACCTTAGAGGTTCACTTTTGTAACAAGGTCAAAACACAAGAAAAATGTGGAATATAAAATCAATTCATACATCATGAGTGGTCTAAATCAACCAAACTATCAAAACCTTACAATTCCAATTGATTATCAAAACTCACATTTATACAATCCACACATGGGATCATTATATCCTACAAACCTCAATACTACAACAAATGTGAGTATACACAATCTAAATTTTGGAACACCTTTCCCTATGGTAGATCTAAATCAATGTCAAAACCTACAAATCTATCAACCAAATGATCAATACATGAGTCTTCAACAAAACAACATTATCCCATCAAATCAATACATGCCAAATGCGAATATACCAAATACAAACTTACCAAACATGAACATATCAAATCCACACTTGGTGAACTGTGGGATAGATAGGTTTGCAAATCACACCAATATTGTTCAAAATCCAAACAATATACTGGAAACTCAATGTATTGATCCAAATTAAGGTAACACCATGCAAAATTAAGGTTACCTAAATCAAAGCAATGTGTTTCCCAACCACAACAATGTTTAATGCCAACCTATGACACAAAATCTAAACATCATCCCAAATTAGAACATGGTCCAAAATCAGTTTGTGCATGATTACATACAAATACCACAAGTGTGTATATTCCAAATATGCTTGACCAACAACCAAATCCACTACACTAAGGGTATCAAAATCAAAATCAAGATCAAATTATGCAAGATCAAATTTCTATACTTACAAAATTCATTGATTCATATCACTAAGAGACATCTCCACCCCAAAATCGACACACTCCCCCATTGGTTAAACCACGTCATCAAAACATTGAGTTATGTCCACAACCACATAAAGAAAAACATCTTTAATATCAAGGAGTTGGATATCAAAATCAACAACCTCAACAACAAGATCAATCACCACATCTCCAAGATCAATCACAACTAGATCAATCTCAACAAGCACAAATCTCACAAGATGACAAACATGAATACACTCCTTTAGGGGAGCCAATTGAATCAGCATTAAACACATTAGTCCATGATAAAATTATCAATCTTCCAAAATCATTAAATGGAGGTGAATCTAGCATCAAGCTCCCATGGGGTGATGATAATTCTTATTACAAATAACATAACACAAAAGGTCATGACACGTCCGATTGTATCAAACTCAAATATCTCATCCAAGACCTTGATCAAAGAAAAATAATTGTTGAAGACAATGACCAAGATTCAACCACTAATGATAGCAGTGACAATCTCTCCACCACAATTGTTGAAAACAATGATCAATATCTATCCATCAATGAGCACCGTGAAGATGTTTCTACCACATCTGATGATCAAATCAACATACATCAAGAGTCACTTTTTAATCCTAATCAAAACCCATCAACAAGATCCAACAAGGATCCATTTCAAGAAATATTAATGTCATTTGAGCTCATGGTTGAAGATGTCAACAATGTTTCTACTACAATTGTTGAGGATAAAATTCAAGATCCATCCACCAATAATCATGTTGATGATTTCTCTACATCACCCAATGAGTTAGATGACATACCTCAAGAATTTATTCTAAAGAATGATCAAAATATTTCACCAAAGTCTAGTAATGGTCCTTTCTAAGACATATTGACATCCTTTGACCTCATGGTTGTAGATATAGAAGGAATCCTCAACTCAACACTTGATTTGAATTCACTTGAAGATCAAGAAAATATTGAGCCAATACCCATGTGCCTAATGAAGACCTTCAAGAACCCTTTGTAAGCAATCCATCCTTTGAAATTGACCCATGTCAAGAACTTGATCCAAAGCATGTCAAAAGCAATTCCAAAATTAATCAAGATCAAGGATCCATATCTCCAAGATACTACCATGATCTAATGGGTATTTTCCAATCCATGCAAGATTTCACAAATAATGATCATATTCATATATCACATACTCCTCCATCTACCCATGAGATGCTTACTCCTAATGGACATATATATGATCATCCAAAACAAGAGTCTCCTACTCTTGATATCATTACCAACGAACAAGAGTCTCCTACTTTTAATATCTTTACAAATTATCAAGGCATAGCAGAATCCATAGGCATATCAAAAATTTATCATGAATAAAACCTCTACATGAAGGGTGAATTAGAAACATCCTTTGAAGAGCAAGAAAAAATAGAGTATGAGGAAGACTCCCATAGGCATCAAAATCAGACACATCCTCCCTATAGATTGAAGAATGTGAGTGTGAGGATATCGAGCATTATCAAAAATCAACAAAGCTAAATCATCTTGAATAGCAAGGAAATGGTTCATCAACAACATAATCAAAGCATGTTAGTAATACTCCCATAATACTGGGGGCAACCTTATCTAGTGCAAACACCAACATGGGGAGCATGAAGAGCCCTTATGATGAAATGTCTACCAACACTCCAACCATTCATATCATAAATTGTCATCCACACATCTTCCCACCCACTAATTGGGACCAAGCAAAAGAAAGAGGTCTATATCAAAGAAAAGAGAAAATTATTGAAGCAAAAGAATTGACAAAGAAAAATGGACAAGAAAAAATCAAATGGATACCAAAAAAAAAAGAAAGAAAATCATCCCTATCACACTCCATTAGTCAAAGAAACTATGGGGAAAAATAAAAAAAGGGAAGTTCATCCATCAAAGTGTCAGTCAATACAAAATAAAGCTTCAAGAGTGATCTACAAGGTATATTAAGAGGTTGGTCTCAATCGAATTTCCATATCCACCCATCATTGCTCATCATCCCAAGTTTGGAGAATCAAAGATTCCAAATTGTCAACCAATCCATCTACATCTCATATCCCTCAATGCATTCCACCATCCACTTCGACATCCATGGTATCCAACTCTCGTATTGATCATGTATTGGCAAGAACTCTTTATCATAAGGACTCTAAGGGAACTCTATCATGATGTGTGCATCTAGGTAAGGTTAACTCTAGTATTGATAAAGAAGATGAAAAAATCCAAGGCTTACATTCAAGCACTGGTATCTTAGCAAAACAACTCCTCCAAGTAGGATATCTTTGGAACATCATAATATCAAAAGCATCTATATCAGAACCAACAAAATCTACATAAACACTACCAGTTGGTTCAACATGGGCATAAACTTTCAAAAAATCAAGAAAATAATCAAGAAATAAAAATTGTCCTCTAGTGAAAACCACTTCGGGGGATGCTTTGGACAAGTACCATGATGAAAAGATGGAAAATAGGCATCATGAGTAGAATCAAGTATCTATGTGCACCATTTCAGGAGGAAACATCTCATCCCATCCATAATAAATCACATTCCATCCATCTTATCCATAATAAATCAAGGAACCCTTCATTATCCAATCCATTTTCATCCCATCTAGCTTGTCTTGATCTTGGTAAAGGTTTTGTATGTACTTCACACTTGCTTATGATAAACATCTTGACATGGGTCACTATCATTGATCCTATCCTAACCAGTATTATCTGAGCCATGAGGCATTGTCCAAAGAGGCATACTCTATCCAAACATATTATCCTATCACAAGATAATCATATCCATCCATCCATTCATTTATCCATACATCCACCCATATCATTCCCCACATTGCTAGACATCGGGGATAGATACTTACATCTCACTTCAAGAATAAATATTGATCTATATCCTATAACTCGTGTTGTGATCTAATAATTTGCTAGCATGAAATCAAATTGGTTAAATCATTTGTAAGCAAAATATAAATCACTATCCCATGGCACATTTTGACAAGAAGATGTTCCTTATCAAGCTTTATCTTTTATCAAACATCAATCCAAACAATCAAGATCAATTAAATCTACCTTGCACTTCAACATCACATCAAATCATTCCAATAGATTTTGTTCCAAACTGCACTTCAAAATTTTGATCAATCAAATCCAATCAATCCAACATCATCTCGGGATATATCATTTCCAACTCCTCGTGTTGATTAACACTATCCTTGCATTGTTGTGTATCCTCAACAATGTTATCATCATCAATCCATCAATCAAATCAAACAACCCTAGCTTGGTTTTCAACAAAATCCCAAATAGATCACTGAAATTGTCACATATCCACATCCAACTCGTCAACACCGTGTGAAAAATCCAAAACATCAAAAAAATATTGAAATCCCTAAAAAGGCCAAAACATCATAAATCCAAAAATAGTACCTTGTCAAACTATGAGTCTCTGAGCTTAAACGTAGGCAAGGCCATCATCATTAATGTGCCCCCAAGACACCCTAGGTCAGTCCTTTAGGAGTCTGTCATAATAAACTGTCATTCCATCAATTGTCAATATCTCATTCTTAATAAGTCAGTTCAGTCGAACTACGTAGTCTCTACGTATATAACATAGACAAGGCTTATCTTTGATCAGCCCCTGAGGCCCCTAGGATAAGTCTTTTAGGTTAGGTTCTTGGTCAAAACTCAAAAACCCCCTAAACATCTAGATAACAGAAAATCCCTAAATATTCAAATATCAAAAAACCTTAAACATTTGTAAAATCTTAGAAAATCCCTAAACATTCAAATATCAAAAAATCCTTAAACATTTAAAATCTCAAAAAATCGAAAACATTTGGAACACTCAGAAAAACACAAAAAAATTAGAAAACATTTAGAAAGCCTAAACAACATCAAATATCTTACAGAAAATCCTAAACAGCCTAAAAATAATCGAAAACCAAAATAAACTTTCAAAAAGATCAAAAATAGCCTCAAAGAATTTTCAAAATACCAAAGACATTGAAATATTCCAAACAATCCAAAACCATCCATCCCATTTTGATTTCACCCACAATAAAATTCATCCATAATAAATCAGTTGTCATCTTCAACCTTTGGCAAAACAAGTAGAAAACAAGTATAGCAAGTTGTAAAGTCAGAACCTAAGTGTCCAAATCTAAAGTCTATATCATAGTTAAGTGAGTCAATGAATTTTGTATCAGGAGA
Source organism: Sequoia sempervirens (assembly GCA_007258455.2). NCBI lineage: Eukaryota > Viridiplantae > Streptophyta > Pinopsida > Cupressales > Cupressaceae > Sequoia > Sequoia sempervirens. The sequence continues at coordinate 99,561,455 of VDFB02049217.1, read as the reverse complement.
TTATCAAACACCTCATCCTAATTAAAAAACTTGATCAACATGTCCTAGGATGAATCCTTCATGCGATGGGCATCAATATCAGAAATCGCCTTATCTATATTAAACTAGCAAGAGATATGGATAACACTAACTGTTTGTCTTTAATATTTTCTTATGATTTATCTTATTGACCCATTTCGAGGAGCTCTCAGTGATGTATATCAAAAAAATTTAGAGAGAAAGGAATGGGGCATTGATCATTATCTTTTGTTTGTTGTGCTTGTGGGTATTCTTGTAAAGTAATCTTGGTGCATACTTAGTTGTGTGTAGGAAATTTTTTTGGAGTACATTGTTTACTATGGCATATGATTTGGTCTAATATATTCTAAAGCTTCTAACTTACATTCCAACAAGGTTTCCATATGTCAAGGTGTGAACAAGAAATATCTTATCTATTTGTAGATTCAAAGTCCATTACACTAGATATAATGCCATCCTAGTTATTAATACCTTGATGCATTATGTCTATGTGTTATATCAAAAAATAAGGAATGACAGAAAATCTCAATCCCAAGATATGAGAAAATCATCATCATTCATCTCTCATTACCATCTCTAATAAAGTCTCGATGGATCATGGGCTTGTTGGAATTTTTGAATCAATGGTCAATCCATTCATCTTATTCATCTTATTTTTTTATCTTTACTAACAATTCTATCCAAGTATCGAATATGTGTGATATATCAAAATATACATGAGGCTACCCATAGCTGATGACTGTCTATACATCCTGAAATCTATCTACATTGATATCTAAGATAGCATGCCAACAATCCCTCTTCCACTAGGGCACAGTGGGGCATCTATATCATCTTCAGCTCAATAATCTAAAAAGTTGCAGCTCATTGATTCAAAAGCAACCTAAAATATCAAGCATCTCAAGCATAAGTCTAATTTTCACCTATTGTGAGCTCGATTGGAACACTTTATTCCTTGATCGATCTCTTGAGGGGGAAATCAGCCATCTTCGATCATATTGATATCCAATCATCTAACGAAATTTGTTCCTAGCCTTGCTAGAAAATCTTGATCAAATTATGAAATCAATCATCATTGGGCTATATCTTTCCTTACCAATCATCGTGTTATTCAACACAATCCTTGCATTGTTGTGAATCCTCGACAATTTTATCAATCAATCAATCAAATCAATCAACTTTAGCTTGGCTATCAACATCTCAAAGAGATCATTGATATTCATTTGTGCATCGTCATCAACATCGTCATCAACATCGAAATCAACATTAGTCTTTGAACCAATGCAACAAGTACATTGCTTTATAGAGGGGAAAAATGTAGACCCTTAAAAATATCTCGATGGATCACATTGGCGAACTAACATCATTTCGTCCTAAAACCCATCCTCTTTTCACTTAATTGATTAAAATAACCTAGCTATTTAATTAATTGCCTCATTTTCATCTATTAATCTAATTGACCTAATTAGGTTATTTCATCCCCTTTCATGCTAACATTTCATCCTATTAAATTGAATAAATGAAATTATTTAATTTAATCCCTAAAGTCCTCTTATTTAATTACATAACCCTAAGTCATTTAATTAAATATCATCACTTCCCCTTTCCATTAAATAAATTATTTAATGAATATCCTAATTCCCCTAATTTGCATAATTGAAACTTTATTTAATTATCAAATTACTAATAAAATCTAATCCCCTCAACTTGCAAGGGAATATTCCTCCTTTGCACATTCCTTCAAAAGAAATATTCCCATGGAATATTCCTTCCCTTTTTTTCCATTAAAATTTGGTTTTAATTAACCAAATATCTATTTCCCTCACCCATGAGAATATCCTAGAGAATATTCTCTTTCTTCACTCATTTGAAAAAATGAATATTCTTCCTTACAACAAACTCACAAGACTTCATGTGTAAGTTAACTTACAAAACTTCATGTGCAAGTTAACTCACAACACTTCTAGTGCAAGTTTTGAAAGTGTGCTTGTTTGGATGAATGTAAGCCCTTGATTAAATATCAACTTGCATTTTCAACCCTTGATGAGAATCCATGATCCATGCCTCCATCTTCTTTCCTTTTTGACCATTGATTAGCTTTTTCAATCTTAGCCCTTCATTTTTCATTTGCTTTCCTATGAATAAAACACTATTTGGAGACAAATGGATCCATCTTTTAACATCAAACTTATGATGTTAAAACCATTTGAACTTGCACTCACATTTAACATCATTTTAGTTTTTTTATTTGCATGTTAGGTTAGCTTCCATTAATGGCTTCCTGCATGATAACATAGATGCATACATTTAGCTTATTTGTTAATTAGGATTTTAATCTTTTGAAGCTTGCATACATTTAGAGTATATTTTCATATACCCATATCAATCATTTTAGCATAAATCATGTTAAAATAGCTTGCATCATGTTCATTTAGCTTTAAATCATATTTTCATACACATCTATCAATGGTTTCATCAGTTTTCTTCAATAAAACAAATTGAAACAAGCTCATTATCCAATGGATTGGGAAAGGGTCACCATTCCACATCAATGCGACACCACTCCCCCAATAGGATAAGTTTCAATGTCTTAGATTAGAGGTTTGTCAAGCTTTCATGATTTAGAATGTTAGTTTCAATGGCTTCTTTGTCTTTGTTTATAGTGAATGATATTATTGGGATTGATGCTTAGTAGGTTAAATATGTCTTGAATTCATATGGATCGGGTGTAGTTAACCTATACTATGCCATTGGTCATACTCCTAAATCTAAACGAAAGCCTAAATGGTTTATTTATTTTTTTCAAAAAAGTGAGGATATTTTAACTAGAATGAATCAATCTAAGACTAGAAAGGAAAACTATTGTAATTATTCTTTTATGTCTAAAGTTATGGATACAAATGATCAACAAACTTATGAACAATCTAAAAATAAACCTCATTGAAAAAAAATATGCAAGAAGAATATGACACATTAACTACAAATCAAACTTGGGAACTAGTTTCTTTACCTCATAGCAAGAATCTCATTTCATGTAAATACTTGTATAAAACTAAGTTCAATGTAAATAATGAGGTTAGAAAATTTAAAGCTAGATTAGTTGCTAGAGGCTTCTCCCAAGTGGAAGACCTATATTATAATGAAACATTTGCTCCAGTGGATAAAATGCCAACTATTAAATTAGTTCTTGCTTTAGCTTCTGATATGCATTATCCCATTCATCAAATGGATGTTAAAAGTACATTCTTAAATGGTTATTTACATGAATAAATTTATATGTCCCAACTTTTAAGTTTTATTGAAAAAGGTAATGAACACCTTGTTTGAAAATTAAAGAAATCAATTTATGATTTAAAACAATCTCCTAGAGAACTATATTCCAAAATTAATGATTTCTTTACATCTCAAGGTTTCATTAGAAGTAAAAATTATCCAAATTTATATATTAAAGATAATAAAAATTATATTGTGATCATTATTTTATATGTTGATGATTTGATTATCACTTCTAGTTCTAACAATTTTTTTTGTGATATTAAGTCTAAACTCAATAATCAACTTCAAATTATTGATTTAGGAAAGTAATACATTACTTTTTTGGTATGTAAATTTGGAAAACACCAAATGATATTTTCCTTTCTCAACATAAATATTCTAAATATCTCTTAGATAAATTTAAAATGAATTATACAAATTGTGTTTCTACTCCTTATGAATTAGGAGCTAAATTAATGGTAGTTGGGAGTAATTGGGATCAGAGTGTTTTTAGATGAAATGGAGAGCAAAGCAAAAATTTGTGAATTCGTAGTGGCTGATGAAGTGAGTGTAGAAGGGGCGAAAGTGGATAGAAGCTTAGAGAGGAAAATTTTTGATGGCAAGTGGATGGTGGCAGATGTTGACAGTGTTGCTGATCATGACTGGCGCTCGGGAGGTTTGACTTTCAAACTTGTAGTGGGGAATGCCAATGTTCAGATTTCCAATGCCATCCCATGCACATCCACATTCCCGATCATTGCCTAAACTTGGAGGTCGAAAAGCTTAAGAAGTAGGCAATCATTTCTAAATTATTTGGTGTTTGGCCTTCATTGGAATGGATCAAGGACTGGATTAGAAAAAAATGGAAAGGCTACTGCTCGAAGGTTAGTTTCTTGGCACTTGGGTTCCTACACATTGTCTTTGCTTCAAAAGTTGAAAGGGATAGCTTCCTTCACGGTGGAATGTGGTTCATGGGGAATGTTGGTTTATTTATGGAGGTGTGGACTCCAGATTTTGATTTGTACCACGAGGGGCTCAGGAATGTTTAATTATGGGTCTGACTATCAAAGCTTCCAATCAAGCTTTGGACTGGGGAAATTTTGTGTATCATTGGGAATATAATTGGATCCTATCTCCACAATTCTCATGTGCACAGGAGTGGAAAATCTCCCCCCTACTCAAATCTATGTTAAGGTGGATCTAAGTAAACCCTTGCTTCATTCAGTAAAATTGAGCTCCATTATGGGTGAATCAGTCATCAAAGTTGACTATGATGGCTTCTCTATTAGGTGTTTTAAGCATGGTAAGGTAGGCCATATGGCCCACTGATGCAATGCTACTATTCTTCCTATGTCTAGTGCTTTTGAGCGCTTGCATAGCTTGAGGGATGAGGAAGTGGTGGCTAAGGTGAAGAATCCTCTGACGAAGCCTATTGCTAAAGGGGGTCAAGCTAGTGCTCAACACTCCCCACAAGTGAGCCTAGCTAAGTCCGTGTCGGTTGATTAGTGGTTGAGAGAGGTAATATCGATGCCCTAATCAATATAACTATTGCCTCAAAATAGGTCAAGGAAGTAGTGAACAACCGTGTCTCTCCACCGCTAGCCCCTAGTTTATATAGCGATAGGGATGGGAATGATGTAGATTCTGTGGATAAGAAGCACTCTTGGAATATGGTCATGAGATAGGTGAAGAAATTAGGTGGAAAACCATTAATATCAATAGATGCTAGGGGTTCATGTTTTAAAGGAAAGTAGTCTAAGGCAACAAAGGAAAAGCTTCTGGCTCTCAAGAATCTAAAGAATGGGTCGCAAAGATCAATGAAGAACTTTATCAAGTTTGGAGATGAGCACCTCCCTGCAGGCAAGAAAGTATGAAGCTAGTCAGCTAGAACATCTAAGGGCCCAATTTCCCAGAGAAGTGTCACTTATTGAAGTGGTTAATTGTAGTAGAATCGCCTGATATTGTTCTCATTTAAGAATAAAAAATTACCCTCAGTAAGTTGGTTGAAATTTTTCCCAGGATTTGGAAACAAGGCATGGGGCTGGGGGTTGACGCTGGGCATTCCACTAGAATTTTGGAAGTATTATGGGACAATAGGGGTTGGGATGGTAATGGGATCAATGTGCATCCCTCCTATTTAATAGTTAAATTGAAGAACCTTCATGATGGTAGAGGCTTTCTACTAACCAATGTCTATGGATCGAACTCTGTGCCAAGTAGAGGAGTCTTGTGGGACCACATTCATAATATACATTTGCTGAATAAGGAAAAGGAATGGATCATGGGTGGAGATTTTAATGTTGTTCTGAGCCCAAGCGAGAAGTAGGGTGGTAGGGAAATTTCCAACCCTGGTTCTACTGACTTTAGAACCTTTTGTGATGCTCTGGAATTGGTGGATATCTGCCCCAGTGCTATTTGGTTCACTTGGTCTAATAAAAGGCTCAGTGAGGATAACATCCACTACTTCCTAGACTAGTTTTTTGTTTACTCAGAATGGATACTTGACTTGGATAATTTTTCCTCAGTTGTCATTCAATTTGGGGGCTCAAATCATTTGCCCATTACCCTGTACATTCACAAGACTCCAAAACCTCGAGGGATCCCTTTCAAAATGGAATCCTTTTGGTATGAGCACCCAGGTTTCACTCAGGCTCTACAAGGTTGGTGGCATAGGGTGTTTAAGGGAAACTGTTGATTTGTCCTTATGAAAAATCTCTCTTGGTTTAGGAGTCAAGTCAAACTATGGAATAAGGTCATTGGAAATCTATTTGTCGAAAAACATAGGATTAGCGAGGCATTGCAAGTTGTGGAAAAACACATTATGGAGTCTAGCTTCACACTAGAGCTAAGAGAATAGGAAAATTATTTGTTGATGGAGCAAGATTGGGTTCTCAGAATGGAGGAAATCATGTGGCAAGAAAATTCAAGGGTCAATTGGCTCGTGGAAGGGGATTGTCACACCAGGTTTTTTCATTTATCTACCAAAGCCAAAAGATAGTAGAATAAGATCCTAACTATTCAAAAAGTTGATGGGTCTATTATTGATGACGTGTTTGTCATTCGTGAGGAAAGCAAGCTTCATTTAAGTGCTCTCCTTGGTTCAACACCTCCAGAGGATATTGTGATGCAACCCACCCTTTTGGCTAACATTCTTTGCCTAGTTTTGGATGCACAAAATGGTCAAATGATGGTGATGAGCCTAGTTTTTGGTCCAATTTTGGGTAGAGTCTATAGTTTATTTGTTGGAATTTTTCATGGAATTTGATGTTAAATGTTGATATTTTCATCATGTGTCCCTCAAACAATAGACATTGGATTTAAATCCTATCTCTGTAAGCTTTAATGACATTTGACATATTATGTGGATTATCTATATTGATTTTGCATGTGGTTAATGAATGTTCCTTAAGGTGGTTATAGATGTGTAGTTATTGTGCGTACTGAAATTGCCATGCAGATTTAATATGCTAAGTTGAGGAAGACACCGCCAACTGGGCATTCACCATAATGTCCAACAAAGGAATCGCTCAAAGTCAAAGGAGGTCGATGGAAAAAGATTCTTCATGCAACCGAATGTAACCGCCTTTTAGTGGACTTTAATGATTGAGCATGCCCAGGCATTACTGCTGTGCTAAATTTGTGTTTGGACTTGCATGTCTGACCAAATTCCATGCATGCGTAACCACCATCACTCCATTTTCTTTGTTTTCCCTAAATGGCATCCTCCCAATCATGGAGTTGATTGCCTTGTTTAGTTGATAGTATAAATAAAGATCTGATGCTCCTTCTTCAGGAAGTTGCACGATTTGATATTGTACTTTCACTCTTCAGTTTTCAATAATATATATACATTACTCTTTTGTACTCATAATTTATAATGAATAAAATAAAGTTTTGATTTTGAGCATCTAAGTTTTCATTAGTTTTAGAGGATACATATCCAAGGGGGCCCACTTGGTGAACAATCTGTCTTCTTAGTTTAGTATTACTTGTTGTTTAGTACTTAGTTAGAAATCTAGCATTGACTGTTCTTGCAACACTAGAGTTTCATTATGTGACTATTCTTATAGCCAAAGCAGATAGAGTAGTTTCTTGTTTGTTGCTTAGATTTTCATTCTTGTTATGCATTTCAGCTTGGCATAGTCGTTGATTGATGTTCAACATTTGTCTCATTCCCTTCCAAGCAATTTACTTTCAGTATTGTGTGTTTCTTAGCTATAGAATGAAATGGTTACTTTGAGTTCCTAGTGCACATACTATGCTCAGCCATTTCAAGTTCACATTCCTGGGTTGACAAGTTAAATGCACCTTCATGATGATTGAAATAGCTATTCAAGTTAGATGTCCAATCTATGAATCATGACTGTAAAGGATTAGTTATTAAAATCATTGTAGGAGGCTAAAATTTTTGGCACCGTTGTTGAGGATGGTGTCAAACTAGGGAGTCTTTTGCAATTATTAATAGTTTTTCTTGCTGTAGTTTTTTTGGAAGTTGTTCTTAGTATATCCTCATTTAGGAAGTAATGACCCCCTTATTCTTTACCAATTATTTGTGTGAGCTCGCTGATAGTAAGTGATACTACATGCATAGAGGAAGGAGAAGGGATGCTTATGGGAGATTCCTTCCTAACAATCCTAATACATTCCATCTAGTTGAATATCAAAACCTACCAAGAGAAGAAGAAGAATATCCACACCCCTTTGCTAATGCATATCCTGATCTGACTAGCTTTGAAGTCTCCTTTTAAGACCAAAATCAACTTGAGAACCCCTTTGCTTTGGAACTACATCAAGTAGGCATTGGTGATGCAAATAGGAACAAACAAAACCAACTATCTTTTCCTTTCCCAATTGCCCATTAGAATGAAGTTGACAACATCAAGAACATTCTTGCCTCAACACTCCCCAAGTTTTACGGACTTGTTATAGAAGATCTTGATACCTTTTTATTTGAGTTTGACATACTCTACAGGAGTTATGATTATACTACTGATGCCCATAGGCTTAAGGTATTTCCTACCACTTTGAAAGAGGATGCATTAAGATGGTTCATGAGACTAGGCAGAGATACTGAGGAAACTTGGGAAAACATGAAGATAAAATTCCTTGAGAAATACAAGGAATATTGCAGGCGAAGCAACATGAGAGGAGGTGACATTTTTAGGATGCAACAAAAGAAATATGAGAGCCTGGAAGATTACATTGCAAGGTTTTTATTTTTCCTACAAAAATCTCCACACCATACACTTAATGAAGACTCAAAAAAGTTTCTTTTCCTAAGAGGAATCAATGATATATGCACTAATGTTTTGGACCTCATGGGAGGAGGAGATATCTCCCAAGTTCCTTGAGAAGATATCAAGAAAATATGCCAGAACTACTCTAGGGCAGCTTCAAAGAAGGGGAGATCTTATCAATCTTCCATGAGTAAGTCAACAACCAGTGGAGTTTCAAGAATGGAGATTACTCATTTGCTAGAAGACTTCAAACAAGAAATTATCAATAATCTAGCTACTTAGCTCAATACACTTTAGGCCAAGAAGAAGCAAGAGGAGGGAGAGACAATGTTGATAGAATATTGCCCCATTGCAGAAAAAAAAAGGATTGTATATGCAAGATGGTAGCTAATCTTGAAAGTAAGTAGGTTCCACCTGAGTTCAACCCAATCCAAATTGAAGAAGACCAAGTATACTATGTTACACAAAGGAAGCCTTGGTCTCCAAGACAAGGTGTGCCACCGGATCCACTATCCTATGCTAGGCCATATTTTAATTCCTATTCATCCGGTAACCAATGGAAGCCCCCATATCCATCCAATTATGGAGGATATCCACCATAGCCTTGGATTAACCCTCCAAATTCTTGGCCCGGTCACTATAATTCTCCACCCCAGTGGTAGCAACCTCAAGGGAGTTGGCAACAATTTCAAGGGCATTGGTAGCCACCTCTAGGAAATTGTCAGCAAACAAATCAATAGAGAGGAGGACAACAATGGCCTACCCAGACAACCAATTACATGTAGCCACCTTCTCAACCCCAACAACCTGCTATAATGCCTCCACCTACTAATCCAAGCTCAAATGAACCTAAACCTACTCGGCTACCAACTCTGCCCACACTCAATCCAAATAACAAACCACAACAGTAGCTTGCATACTCTGTTGATTTAAATCAATTCCCTGCATATGTTGTGAGTGTAAGTGATGTCCACTTGCATTCAAGAACTACTCTACCAGCCCCTTCCAAGACCATTATCATTGAACTTCTTGTGGAAGAGGAAGAGGAGCCTCTGAATGATCCCATTCAGCTAAGTGTACCTAAAAATTTTGAACCAGTCCAAGTCAAGCAAACTAAACAAGAACCACCTTTTCCTCAGAGATTGGAAGTTTCCAAGAAGAAGGAAGAAAAGGAGGATACAAATTTTGATATCTTGGATCAGCTGAAGCATATATGTGTCCAGATACCTCTATTTCAGGCCATAAAGGATGTTCCCATCTATGACAAAGCAATCAAGGAGGTATGTCTCAAGAAGCCAGGTAGGACAAAGAAGGACCCAACTATAGTTCATGTAGTGGGACAACTAGCTGACATCATGCTGGAGAAAGTGACTATCCCCAAGTATAATGACCTAGGTAACCCTATGGTAGTAGTTGTCATAAACGATGTCCAAGTAAAGAATGTTTTGATCGATTTAGGGACACCAATAAATGTAATGACCAAAGACATCCTACAGGAACTAAACATTGCAAGCATGAGATATACTCCTACTGTCCTGCAACTTGTTGATAGCTCTACTGTTAAGCCTGATGGTGTAGTGGAGGATCTCGTGGTAGTTCTAGATTCCTAGGAGTACCCATCAGACTTTATGATTCTTTCTCCTAAAGCCACATTAGGTGGGTATCCCATTATTCTTGGAAGGCCTTTGTTAGCAACTGAAAACGCATACATTAGATGTTGGTTAGGTGACATGACCATTTTAGATGGAAAGAGCATGAATTTTTTTTCTTTATCCACCTACTTAGCCATCTCATGATGAAGATAATCCTATATGGCCACAAGTTGGTGAAGAGGCCGAGGAAGTCAATTCTGTGGCACAACTTATGATGCTGGGAAGAAGTTGTTTCATGCAGCCCCAAGATGAGGATGAAGTATTGACTAACATCATCCAAAACCATTATGAAGTGGAGGAAGCGCCATCCTCTCATTCTACTACTCCAGTTAAGACACTTCTATATGCTCTTCCTATAGCCACTGTTCCTGTAGACATTCTTCCCACAACCACTATTCCTGCAAACATTCTTCCTATAGACAGACTTCTTGTAGAAAAAATATCTTCCATATATTGCTGCCATATGAACTAAAGATACCATGTGTTAATGAAGCAGCCATGATAGAGTTAACTACACAAGTACATGTTTTAGAAGGAAAATATCTGAATTTTAACAGTAAATTAAGTGAAGAACAACAATTATTATTGGCGAACCTGTTAAGGACCCATCAACATGCATTTGCGTGGGATTATCATGATATGAAGGGAATGAATCCTAAACTTTGTACACACATAATTTACATCAAAGATGATTTCACCCAAGTAAGACAGCCATAGAGGAGATTAACCTTGCACTCAGAGAAATTGTGAAAGGAGAACTGTAGAAATTCTAGATGCAGGATTTATCTACCCCATTTCAGATAGTTAGTGGGTGTCTCCATTAGTGATTTTTCCCAAGAAAGGATGGAAATGGAAAGTTTGTGTTGATTATAGGGAACTTAATGCTGCCACCAAGAAGGACCACTTTCCCTTACCCTTCATTGATCAAGTTTTGGACACACTTGTAGGAAAGCAATACTTTTCTTTTCTAGATGGATTCAGTGGCTACAACTAGATCTAAATTGCACCAAAGAACTAGGAGAAGACCACATTTACCTGTCCATGGGGTACCTATGCCTATTCGGTGCTCCCATTTGGCTTATGCAATGCACCTACAAATTTTTAGAGGGCAATCATTAGCATATTCTCAGACATTTCTCATGATTGCATGGAGATTTATATGGATGACTTTGCCACTTATGGTGTTGATTTTAATCAAGCGTTGGAAAATCTTAGGAGAGTCCTACAGAGATGTGAAGACCAAAACTTGTCTTTAAACAGTGAAAAGTGCTTCATGATGATGCAAGAAGGTGTAGTTCTTGGCCACTACATCTCCCACAAGGGAATTCAAGTAAATCCTGCAAAGATTGAGGTAATCACAAATCTATCCACACCTGCAAAATAGAAGGATGTTAGGAGTTTCTTGGGTCATGCAAGATATTACAGGTGTTTCATCAAGGATTTTTGTAAGGTAGCAACACCATTGTACACTCTTCTCACTAAAGATATTGAATTTTAGTGGACTAAAGCTTGTGACAAGGAATTTTCTGACTTGAAGGCAACTTTGACTCATGCTCCTATACTCAAATGGCCTAATTGGGAGCTTCCTTTCCACATCCATACTGATGCATCAGATTATTCCATAGGATCAATCTTAGGAAAGAAAGAGGGAGTTGTTGAAAATTCCATTTACTTTGTTAGCAAAAATTTACAAGGAGCTGAATTCAATTATATAGTGGCAGAAAAAGAAATGTTGGCAGTAATCTATGCACTAAACAAATTCAAACATTACATAACAGGCTACCAAATCTTTGTGCACACTAATCATGCAACCATTAGATATCTCATGAATAAACCTTTGATCACAGGTAGATTGTCAAGATGGTTATTGTTGATGCAGGAGTTTGATATAACCATTGTGGATAAGCCAAGGAAGGCCAATGTTGTTGCAGATTTTCTTTCAAGGTTGACTACATTGGAAAGACAATCAGCCCATAGATGACTCTTTTCCTGATGAGCATTTATTCTCTCTCAATATACAAGCACCCTGGTATGCTAACATAGCCAATTATTTGGTCACAGGTAGAGTTACTTCTCACTTCTCTCCAAAAGAGAAAAGGGCACTCATTGAAAAATATTTTCCTTTCTCTTGGATTGCTAGATGTTTGGTTTATACTGGACCAGACCATGTAATGAGGATATGTGTGAGAGAAGATGGGACATATTACATTTTGCATGCATGTCACAATGAACCATGTGGAGGACACTTTGCAACCAAGAGGACAACAATGAAGGTTTTGAACATAAGAGATTACTGGCCAACACTCCACAAGGATGCAGGAAGATAGACCAGAAAATGTGATAGATGTCAAAGAATGGGTAGACCAACTAGATCTGATGAGATGCCACTATGACCTCAGGTAGTAATCACTCCCTTTGACAAGTGGGGATTGGATTTTGTGGGACCCATTGACCCTCCATCAAATGGTAAGTGTTATATATTGGTATGCACTGATTATATGACAAAATGGGTAGAAGTTAAGGCCATGAAGCATGCAAGAGATAACAAGGTTGCAAAATTTCTTCATGAGGAAATTTTCAAAAGATATGGAGTCCCAAGAGAAATAGTGACTGATCAAGGGACACAATTCATATCAACCCTTGTTGCAGAACTAGTTAATTAGTACAACATAAGGCACATGAAGTCTACTCCTTATCACCCACAGGCTAATGGCCAAGTTGAGGTGACCAACAGAGAAATTCAAGCTAGTCTGACCAAAACGGTAGCTGTTCATAGAAAGGATTGGGAAAACAGATTACCAGAAGTTGTTTGGGTCTATAGGACAACCTAGCAAACAACTACAGGCTTAACCCCATTTGAGTTGTTGTATGGAAAGACAACTATGATGCCCATTGAATTTGAATATAAGAATCTGTGGACTATAATAGATTTAGGGATGGAAATTTCTAAGGCACAGAGAGAAAGAATCATGTAGCTAAATGCTTTGGATGAGATAAGAAGAGCAGCCCTGCAACATACATAAGTAGTGCAGAATCAAAGAATCAAGTGGCATGACAAATTTATCAAGGACAAGAAATTCCAACCAGGAGATTGGGCCTTGCTCTATGACTCAAGATACTAGGGCAATACAGGAAAATTGCAAACAAGGTGGCTAGGACCATATGAAGTTGCTGAGGTCTTTCCTAATGGAGTTGTTCAACTTACTACCATTGACCCTGTTAGGCTCAAATTACTTGTCAATGGTCATCACCTCAGATTATATCACAAGCTAGCTTCCAAAGAAGAGTTCCTACAATAATTCACCCAGCATTCAGCACATGAGCTTCTTGCAATCAAAGGAAGTGGACCTAGTGTCCCTCCTTCTGGCTAATTAAGGTAGATACTTCTCATAATAAAGACTTTCACTTACGTGGAAGTCTATTTCTTTACCCATCCATCACCATCTTTCTCTCTCTTCCATCACTTCATTCCACCTCATCACATTCCACTTCATTTTCATTAATTTCTTAATTTATTCCTTAAAAGGTGAGCGATACTTTCTCCACAATCTTTGCAACAAATATTCCACACATTCAGGTATGTGCGCATTAATTGCTATCTTTAATCATCTTTTAAGTGTGTTCATTTAATCACTGTACGTTAGTATAGATGTTCACATAAAATGTCATTATTCCCTATCAAATCACCACTCCCATCTCGCATGTGTGGACACATGTCCAAATTTAGGTTGGGGGGAAGAAAAAATGCAAATATATTGCCCATGTGTTAATTTATGCTAGGCTATGTCAAAAAATTTAAAATGGGCTGATTTGAAATTTAATTGAGGACGCCTTGCATGTGTGAAGTGACATTAACTACAACTACCATTTCTTCCCATCATAATTCTCCTTTATCACTTATTTTCTTTCCATTATTGACCCTATCGTAATCTTGAGATTGCAAGCAAAATGTGAAACAAAGAAAAGGAAATTCAATCGATATTGGCACTGGAAATTTAATAGGTATTGCAATAAAGTGCACTTGATTTTTAGATGGGAATTGCAGGAAAGAAGTTGCAAAGCATTTGTTGATTGCAGACAATGGGAGGTGGGTTAATTCGAAATGAACCCATGGTACATGATGTTTTATTGTAGGATGCACAATGCCTGGCCGAATTTAGAAATTGTGGATGGATAGAATACTTCTTGAAGCTGGACGGTTTTGATGAAAGCATTGCCCTTGAATTCACCCAAACATTTTCTAAAGGAAAGGCCACAATAAAAGGGTTGGAAGTTGTGGCGACTGAGGAAAGAATTGCAAAGGTCACAGGGTTACCGGCTGATGGTGAAAATTAACCTACTTCTAGAGACGCCAAATCAGCTAGGGATGAATTTACAAAGCCAAAGGACCCTTCATTGAGCATAGATAAACAGGGTGCAAAGAGAACGTCTCTGCCTGAGCCATGGAAGCAGATAACCGTTTATGTTGTCAAATACATCACCTATGAGGGTCGCCAATCAAATTTGCATTTCGTTCATTTCAAGCTTTTGAATCACATGAGGCACAGAAGGAGGATGAATGTGCCTAACATGTTGTACAATCTCCTCTCAATCATGAAAAACAAGACCCAAAAAGGTAGGGATAATTATGTTTCCCACCATTCTCTAATTAAATTGCTGGTTGAAAAGTCTCTGCATGATGTATCTAGAATGACCTAGGAAAAATTCATAAATGTTGATCAAATTAGACCTGAGCACTTGCAACCTAGGGCCTTACCTCAACCTCATAGGTCTAGTAGGATATTGAGCATGAATGAAGCCATTCTTGGTGCTTCAACCTTTGGCACGGGCTCTAGTGTGAATCCTCATGTAGCAGAAGAAGTCATAGAAATCAGTTCTTCTAGAATAGAGCACTCAAAAAAAGAAAACTCTTCCTCATATTCTAATGATGACATTCCACTTGAAACCTTGATGAAAACTAGGGCATAATAGAGAGAAGTAGAAACGAGAAAATGGAAGGCTAAAACACAACCTGTAGAAAGAAAGGTATCAAGTTCTAAGAAGAGGAAGGCTAACACTATTCATCCTGCAGCCAAAGGAAAGCATGAGAGACCTCCCAGGAAATCAAAACCAGCTAGGCCTGTGATTGGTACGCATCCACAATAAATCCCTGAGCCTAGTGAGACATCACATGAGGACCCCAAAGCTCCAATGGGGTAGGAGAATGTCGAAGAGGAAGACATATTTGGGAGAGTAGAAAATATAACACTAGCCGATCTTGCTAACATTACAGAAGAGTTTGAGGAAAACCAGGATTTCCTACAACATGAGAAAGAAGTCTTGCAATAGGATATCCTACAACAATAGCCAAAACTAGAGCAAGAATTCCTGCAGCCACAACAAAAACAAGAACGAGGGTCCCTACAACAAAAAGTAGAAGAATAAATAGTGCCCCTGTAGCCAGAGATAGCTGGACAGCCTGAGTCCATGCAGATAGTGCCATATGAGGAGCCACCATCGAAAAAAATACTGGTAGGCATTCATAATCCTTCTAATTTTACAGTACATACAATAATTTTGAATTTATGGAAAGAAATACAAAGAAGGGAGGAAGAATGGAAAAATGAAAACAAAAAATTGAAGAAGGAAATTAAAAAGAGGGATGAGGAGATTGAGGATAAGAGTGCAAAAATTTCCACCTTGAAGCAAAGGGTGGATGATATGGCATCTTTGGCACCATATATTTTGGAATGTAGGACCCCTCCAAGGGTCTATGCTTTTCTCTTGAAAGAGAAATATCTCTCTTTTAAGCTGTCCAGGATTGCCTTAGGTTTGAATCCTTCTATTGACACCCCTATTGAATTTTTCAATGCTTATAGGATTGCCTCCCCTGAAATGAAGAATTTGTTTTGTGAGTTTTATTTGCATAATTATGTTGTAACTAAAGAGCATGATTGGAATCCGTTGTTGTATGTTGGGGATGTCCAATTAAGGGCATTTATGTCTTGGGTACAAAATGAGACTAGTTGGGGACAACAACATGAGGCTTATAAGAAATTTGAGTCTAACATCTCTCTACCTGTTAGGGCTGAATCAAGGAACCCAAGGGATATTTTTAGAGAATGGCAAAAAAATCTTCTCAGACCTAGTTATGGCAATAGGATTATGCCTTGGATTGAGACAATTTACAGTGAGTATGAGGTAAAGACAGCAGGAAAGGAGGAAACTATGAGAAGATGTCTATCACAAACATGGAATTGCCTAACTAATGAGCTGAAACAGGCTGAGCCTCATTCCATCCACAATTATGCTGCTACACTAAAAATGATTGATAGGTATATTTAGATTGGGAGAACACAGGGGTGATAATGGCTTCCCCTAACTTTCTAGCCACCCATGCTCATGTGGCCCATGCCAAACTTCAGATTCTACCAGTATGACATTGCTGCAGAGAAACAAAGATGGAACATATTTGACAGATTAGGAGAATTCTATTGGGATCCTGATTCATGCACAATAGCCACTGATGTTGGACAAATATCACTTGAAAATTTCAAAGCCTTGACCAAGCAGAAGAAAAATCCTTCCCTTGCTGGAGGACCAACAAAACGTTAGGTTGGGGGGAGTGATGAGCCTAGTTTTCGGTCCAATTTTGGGTTGAATCTATAGTTTATTTACTAGCATTTGTCATGGACTTTGATGTTAAATGTTGATATTTTCATAATGTGTCCCTCAAACTATAGACATTGGATTTCAATCCTATCTTTGCAAGCTTTAATGACATTTGACAAATTATGTGGATTATCTATGTTGATTTTGCACGTGGTTAATGAATTTTCCTTAAGGTGGTTATAGATGTACAATTATTGTGTGTACTGACATTTCCATGCAAATTTAATATGCTAAATTGAGGAAGACACCGCCAGCTGGGCATGCACCATAACGTCCAGCAAAGAAATTGCTCAAAGTAAAAGGAGGTCAACGACAAAAGATTCTTCATGCAACCAAATGTAACTACCTTGTAGTGGAATTTAATGATTGAGCATGCATGGGAGTTACTGCTATGCTAAATCTACATTTAGACCTACATGTCTGACCAGATTCCATGCATGTGTAACTGCTATCACTCCATTTTCCCTAAATGGTGTCCTCCTAGTCATGGAGTTGGCTGCCTTGTTTAGCTAATAGTATAAATAAAGATCTGATGCTCCTTCTTTAGGAAGTTGCATAATTTGATATTGTACTTACACTCTCCAGTTTTCAGTAATACAAATACATTACTCTTTTGTACTCATGATTTACAATGAATAAAATAAAGTTATGAGTTCAAGCATCTGAGTTTTCATTAGTTTTAGAGGATACTTATCCAAGGGGGCCCACTTGGTGAGTAATCCATCTCCTTAGTCTAGCATTAGTTTAGTATTACTTTTTGTTTAATACTTAGTTAGAAATCTGGCACCGACTGTTCCTGCAGCCACTAGAATTTCATTCTGTGACTGTTCCTACAACCAAAATAGACGGAGTAGTTTCTTGTTTGTTGCTCATATTTTCATTCCTATTATGCATTTTAGTTTAGCATAGTCATTGATTGATGTTAAACATTTGTCTCATTCCCTTCCAAGAAATTTACTTTCAGTATTGTGTGTTTCTTAGCTGTAGAATGAAATGGCTACTTTGAGTTCCTAGTGCACATACTGTGCTGGCCCATTTCAAGTTCATGTCCCTGGGTTGACAAGTTCAATGCACCTTCATGATTATTGAAATAGCTATTCAGGTTAGATGTCCAATTTTTGAATCATGGTTGTAAAGGCTTAGTTATTAAAATCATTGTAGGAAGCCAACAAATGGCTCCTTTCTCCATGGAGGAAATAAAATAGGCCATCTTCTCTCTTAGCGCTAGGGAATCTCCTGGGCCAAATGGTTATCATGCTAAGTTTTTTCAAAAGTTTTGGGAGATCATAGGGACAAATTTCTAGAAGGCTACTAAGGAATGCAGATGCAGAAGATCAATGATGAAATTGTGGAACCATATGTTTCTTGCCATCATGCCAAATAAACTCTCTGGTCTCTTTTGATGATTTTCAGCCCATTGCCTTGTGTAATTCCATCTATAAGATTGTCACTAAAGCCATAGGTACTAGGTTGAAGGTGTTCCTTGAGGGGGCTATCTTGGAGGAGCAGAGTGGGTTTCTAAAAGGTAGACAACTTGTGGATGGGGTAATCATTTCCCATGAGATGATCCATTCCATCAAATATAGGAACAAAGATGGTATGTTGGTCAAGCTTGACATGAATAATGTGTGCAATAGATTCTCTTGGGAGTCCCTAATTAAGTTAATGTCAAAAATGGGTTTCAGACAAGATTAGTGTGACTAGGTCTTTAGTTGCATCTCTATGGCCTCTTTTTATGTACTTGTGAATGGTGTGGCTTCCAGCTTGTTTTTGGAAAAGCGTGGGCTTCATCAAGGAGACCCTTTTTCCCCCTTCTTGTTCCTCATCATTGGTGAATCTTTGGGTAGATCCATCAAACATGATGCCAACAATAGTCTCCTAAAATAACTTCAGGTCTCTAGGAGAATTATTAATGTCACTCATCTTCAATTTGTGGACAACACACTCCTTTTTGGTGAAACAACTACTAGGGAAGCTAGGCGGTTTAAGAAGATCTTGTCTCTATATGAGAGGGCTATGGGATAGGTGGTGAATTCCTCCAAATCCATAGTATATTTCCTCAAAGATAATTGCATGGAGGTTGGTTGTTGAAGATATCCTTGGGTTCTATTATGCCTACTTGTCTAACAAGTGTCTTGGTATGCCTCTCATTAATAGTTAGATGATAGTTGCAAACTAGAGTGAGGTGGTGTCTAGGGTTCAGGGCAAGCTCACCTCATGGAAAGGATGTTGGCTATCCTTGGAAGGTAGGATTATGCTTATCAAAACTTCTTTAATTGCCATTCCTATTTTCATGATGGCTAGGTTTTAGATGTCATGCAAAGTGGCTAAGGTTATTGAGCAGACCCATGCTCTTTCTTATGGTGTGGGTGTGATAGTTCTTTTAAGTATAGTCTGGTGAAATGGTTTAAAGTTTTCAAACCACTTGGGCATGGTGGGCTCAATCTTAGGAGATGTAAAATGAACAAGGCCCCTAGGGGCCAAACTAGCCTGGAGAATTTATGATGAAAAGGGGTGGCAATAGAGTAGAGCCTTGCAAGCGAAGTACTTGGGAAATGGAAGTGATCACTTGTTCAAAATGGATCTTCCCAGTGGCTCCAACATCTGAAATTTTCTCCACTCTTATATGGATCTGCTCACCAAATATATCTATTGGTGGGTGGGTGATGGGTCAAAATTCAAGTTTGGAAAAATTATTGGTTGGATGATGACACCCTCTATTCCCTCCCCTACCTCCATCCTCTTGCTCAACATTTTCAGAGTTTGTATGGCTTATGGGTGAGTAACTACACTTACTCATGGGGATCAGCTTTGTCGGAGGTCCCTTCAAGCCCCAACAATGGAGCTCTCTTATGCCTGTGAATTTGTGCAGTGTAGGCTTAGGTGGTAGCCTACCCCGGTTGCTAGAAAGGTGGATAATATGATGTGGTGGTCCAAAGGAAGTGGCAAGGTTTTTGTGAGCGATGCTTACTAGACCTTAATGAGTAATGGTAAGGTGCAGCCTATTCTAGACTACCTATGGTTCAAACAATGCCTCCCTAAGGCCAATGCTTTTTTATGGATTTCTTGGAAGTAGAGAGCCTCACATATGAGTGACTGTAGCATTTGGGGAGAAGTGGGCCCTCCATATGTGTTATGTGTTGGCAAACTGGTGAATGCAACACACACCTATTTATTTACTGCCCCTTCACTTGGCAGTTGTGGTCTTTCTTTTATCTTTGGTGGGGTGTCTCTTTGGTTCTACCCAAGGATGTCCCATCGCTTCTCCATATCTGGCATCTGAAGATCAAGCATTCGGGTTTGAAGTTCATTTGGGCTACTACTTTGGCTCTTATTGTTTGGAACATCTGGCTCAAATGCAACAAGCGTATCTTTCAAGCTCAACTGAAGTGTGTGGAGCGGGTGTGGGATATGGTTGAATGCTCAATTGGTGAGCTTGGGGAGGTTTATTACAACAAAAGCAAAGATGCTTTGAATAGTGAGTCTCGTTGGGCCGATGCCTGGCCTAGTTTCAAATGGCTGGGTAGGGTGGTTTCCCTTTTCACAGTTGTCTGTTCCTAGGGTGATTTGGAGGGCGTCAGCTGGGGAATGGATTAAGTTGAACTTCAATGGAACTACTAAGGGGAATCCTGGGTCGGTTGGTAGTGGGGGTGTTTTTATGAATAAGTGTGGTCAACCTTTGGGGCTCTTCACTTTGGATTGTGGTATTTCATCCAACAATATGGTAGAAGCCATCACATTGTATAAGGGTATTCTCCTTGCTAGCGGCAAAGGGTGGCATCAACTATGGATTGAGGGATATTATCAACTATTGATCAATGTGTTGTTGGGTAGGGAGGTCAAGAACTAGAGACTGGGGGTGTTAATGGACAATATCTGGATCTTTTTTATCTAGTTTTGATTCTATCAGGTGCTCTCACATCAATAGACAAGGGCAACTCTGTTGTAGACTAGGTGGCTAATTTTGGTGCCAATCTTTGTACCCATTCGACAAAGTTGAATGTATTTGGTGAGACGCCTTTCCATATGAGGCGATCAAACTGATGCAGGATGATATTAAGGTGCACCATCCCAATGCCTGGTCCCTACGTGCTGCTAGAGGATGATGTTCTTGCTTTTCCTTATTGCCTTTCGTGGCTCTTGTCCCCTTCCTGCACTAGCAGTTTCCTCTATATTGATTGTATTCGCTGCTCATTATGCATAATGTGGCTTTTTGCCTTGGCTCTAGCCTATTTTTTGGGGTTCCTAGTCCTATAAAACTAAGTGTATATACAAATAAAAGGAACTAAATTAATGGTTGATATGGAAACTCCATTTTTTGATCCTACTTTATATAGGAAATTAGTTGGAAGTTTAAATTACTTAAATCTTACTAGACATGATATTTCCTATAGTGTTGGTTTAGTTTCTAAATACATGTTTAAACCACAAAAAATTCATTTAAAGTTATAAAAATAATTTTAAGATATGCTAAAGATACTATTAATGTTGGTATCTTTTATGATGCAAATTATGAATTTTCTTTAAAAGGTTATACTAATTTAGATTTAGGAAGTGATCCTAATGATGGGGGGTCCACTCATAGTTATTGTTTCTTTTTTGGATCAAGTGCAATCTCATGGAATAGTAAGAAGCAACAATATAATTCTCTTTACTCTACGGAAGAAAAGTATAAAGGTCAAGTACTAATGCATCCAAAGAATCTTTATGGTTAAGAAGACTACTTGAAGACTTGGGTCTACCTCAAAAGGATCCTACACCTCTATTGTGATAGTCAAAGTGTAATTGATTTGGCAAAGAATCCCATCTTTCATCGTAAGTGCACAAAGTTGTGACACAAAAAAGGGGATCTTAAGATGCCATTTTTTTTCTTTCTAAAATCAACAAAGTATGATGTTCAATGAGAAAATGAAGATAGTTACGCTAAAAAATTGAAGATACAACAAGAAAAAGAGTTGTAGTGCTCCAAATCTACTTTCTAAAATACTATTTTTTTAAATAGTGAAGATTAAGGGTTTGAAAAGGGGGGAGCACACAAAGTGGTTTTGTTTTTATCAAAAACATAGCATAGCATATGTTGTTCTCCCCATAAAATGTTAATTTTTTTTAGAATTTCAAAAATCACTTCAGTGAGAAATTAGCTAACACCATGTTGTTTATGCCAGTTTTTTAGCTAATTTTTTAGTGAATATATATTTTTTTACTAATTTTCAAAGTGGACACATCCTGAAAAGCAAAAATTTAAGTGTGCACCCCCCTAAATTTTTTGAAAACTAATTGAAAATATTTTTTTTAATATGTGTAGAGTGGAGTCTAGTTTCAAAACATGTAATTTATTTGAAAATTCAATGAATGAGTAAAAAACTATACCCAAACAAGCACATGTTGGTTTTTGACATAAAACGAAGACATCAACAAAAGAAGTTGAAGATGAAAACCTTGACATTATGAAAATGTAAAAAAAATTATATGGTTAGATAGCTAAGAGAGATCTTAATGTCATCATGGTATTTTTATAAGTTTATATTGAAACACATACAAACCTGATGGAGAGCACATCTAAAAATGTGTGAAATTTTGTTAGATTTTCAAAAAAATATCTTTGGCATGAAATGGCGTCCAAAATTTTGGTTTGGATGCCTAAGGAAAATTCAACCCAAAGGGTTGCTATTTCCCAATGCAAGCCATTTGGCGAGTGGCAAATGGAAGTGCATCATTTGGTGAGCACCAAATTTGGGGAGCACAAAATTTGGTGAGCACCAAATGTAAATGTTTTCTTAGAATGCTAAAGCCAACTTCTCTTTCTTTGTCTCTCTCTCTCTCACCCACTTTGATAAGGCTTAGAGTTTAGGGTTTATGATTGATGATGGATAGTTGAGGTTTTACCTCTCACTCCCTCTTTTCCTCCTTCCCTCTTAATCGATACATCCTCTCTTCTCTCTCAACCCTCTCTAGTTCTCTTCCACCCTCTCACCCTCTCTAACTTTCCTTCCCTCATTAACCCCATCTATATCCTTTCCTCCCTACCTCCCTCTTCTTCTCTATCCCTCTATTATTTTTTATTTCCCATCTCTCTCCATTATCTCGACCCCTACCTCTCCCTCCCACCCTCTCTCTCTCCCCGTCTCCAAGTCTCTCTCTCCTTCCCTCTTTACCTCTCTACCTCTCCCTCCTTGTCTAATTACCCACCTCTCTCACCCTCTATACCTCTCACCCCTATATCTCCCTATGGCTCTCACCCCTCTCTCCCTAGGTTGTAGGTATCTCACCTCTATATTGCTCCCCTCTCTAGTTATTTCCATCCCTCTCCACCTCTCTTCCTCCCTCCTTATCCATATTTCCCTCTTTGTGAACTTATCTCTCATTTTCTTCTCTCTCCTCCTCACCTCTCTACCTCTCCCTTATCTAGGTATCTCAATCACTCCTTGTCTTCCTCTCTATCCTTAGCCATCTCTTTCTCTTCATTCTTATCTATCTCCTCTTCTCTCTCCCTCCCCTCTCTACATCATCACCTCTCTATCTCCTCCTTCCCTATGTATCTCACTCTCTCCATGTCTACCTCTCCCTCCATCCCTTGTTACTCCTCTACTGATACTTCCCTTTTCTCTCTCCTTACCTTCTCCCTCTCTCTAGATATTTCCCACTCTCTCTCCCTCTCTCCCTCTCTCCCTTTCCTCCCCTCCTTGCCCCCATCTATGTATTTTCCTCACTACCTCTCTCTTCTTCTCTCTCCCTCTATTATTGTTTCTTTCCCATCTCTCTCCATTCTCTCAATCACTACCCCTCCCTTTCACCCTCTCTCCCTCTCCCCATCTTCGGGTATCTCCCTCCTTCCCTCTTTACCTCTCTACCTATCACTACTTTTCTCATTACCCACCTCTCTACCCCCTCTATCTCTCTCACCCCCATCTCTCCCATATATCTCTCACCTCTCTCTCCCTAGGCTATAGGTCTCTCACCTCTATATCTCTCTAGGCTCTCTAGTTATTTACCTCCCTCTCCACCTCTCTTCCTCCCTCCTTACCCCTCTTTCCCTCTTTTTGAACTTATCTCTCTCATTTTACCCTCCATCCCTTGTTACTCTACTAATATTTCCATTTCTCTCTCCCTCTCTTATCTCTCTCACCCTTATCTCTCCCCTATGTCTCTCACCCCTCTCTCCCTAGGTTGTAGGTCTCACACCTCTATATCTCTCCCCTCTCTAGTCATTTTCATCCCCCCTCCACCTCTCTCCCTCCCTCCTTACCCATCTTCCCCTCTTTGTGAACTTCTCTCATTTTCTTCACTCTCCCCCACCTCTCTAACTCTTCCCTCTATAGGTCTCTTAGTCACTCCTTGTCTGCCACTCCATCCCTCTTTATCCATCTCTTTCTCTTTGTTTTTCTCTCTCCTCTTCTCTCTCCCTACCCTCTTTATGTCATCACTTCTCTATCTCCTCCTTCCATATATCTCTCACTCCCTCCATGCATACCTTACCAAATTCTTGAGGAAGTTATAATTGTCTTTCACAAGCTCAAACCCCCTTCTATTGTCTCTTTCATATCCTTACATATCTCTATACTAGTTGGGGGATATTGTCAATTAGTTGTTATTTGAAAGTACTAACATAAGTCGAAAGTGGATAAATGATAACTCTCAAGTAAATAAGTTGGTTGGAAATATAATGATTATGTTAGATCAAAATGACTCATTTGAAGATCAAGAATTTTTTTTTGCAGATTGTTGCTTCTCAAAAAAAATTCCAGTTTCAAGAAAAAAATTTCAAAAGGGAGTTTCTTCCTAAATTATATTTTTTGAGTTATGAGGATTTTTCTCCCAATGATAAGTTAGAGGAATTGATTAAGCAGGTAATCAATACTATGGGATCCCAAATAATCAATGAAATAGCAAAAGATGTGGACAAAGAAGATCCTTAGATTGATTTTGATTACTCTCAAACTTTGTCCATTTTTCAATCCCCAAGTTCATCTCTTGTAATTAAAAAGACTCCAAGGAAAAGGGGTAGGAAACCAAATGCCACTTAAACATAGGAAAAAATTATAATGGGTCTAATCTAGTTAACTTTGGACAAAACTTTAGAAGGATCTTATGATTAGCAACCTAGGCCAAGGAGAGCATGTTGCTCTCCTCGAATCTAATGAAAATATTATCATGGAATGGTAGGGGTGTTAATTCCCATAAAAAGAGAGCTCAAATCAAGCATCAACTGGATACTCGTTGGGTAGAAATTATGTTATTTTAGGAGACAAAACTCTTTGAAGAGTCAAGTTCGGTAATTTTTAAGCATTGGGGGAAATTAAATTTCTCTCATTCAACTACACAAGGTGCATCTAGTGGCCTTCTAGTTTTATGAAATTCAAAGAGAATAATAGTATAAATAATATCAAATCAGTCCAACTGGTAGCTACTAAACGTTTCCAGTTTTAACCTTGATTTTTGGTTAATCAATGCATATGTTCCATCATCTACAGTAGGTAAAAAAAGTTATGGGATGACCTAAAGGAGGTATTGAGCCAACTTGGACAAGAAAATGTAATAGTAGGAGGAGATTTCAATGTTGTTATATCTTTGAATGAGAAAAAAGGTGGAATTGTCCCATTACAAAAAACAATGGAATATAAATTGCATCTTTCATCAATGATAATTCCTTGATTGATATTATTCCAAGTAAGGGAAATTTTACTTGGAGTAACAAATGGAAATATTTCCTGCAAATTATAGAGAGGTTGGATAGACTTTTAGTTTCTGTAGATTGGTTGGTTGGGGTATATTCTACTTCTTCATAAATTCTTTATTTTATAAGGTTAGATCACTTTTTCATTTCTATTGATATTATGGAATAGGGGGCAAAACAAGTGTTAATCTTCTTTCAAATTTGAAGTCGTGGTTTTGTCATCCAGAATATTTTCCATTGTTAAAAATCTACTAGTTGAATGCACCATTCACTAAAGGCTCAAGAATGTTCCAATTTTGTAAGAAGTTATAGTTCATTAAGAGGTAGATTCATGGATTTCCAATTAAAAAAATTCAAAAATATATTCACCCAAAAGGAAATTATTCGTAAAAATTTGACTAATATTAACAATCATATAATTTCCCATGGGCTAGATGCTTCAATATATGACCAACAAAATTATTTACAAGAAGAATGGGAAGAGTTTTTAGCAAGAGAGGAAATATGTTGGTGTCAAAAATCAAGGGAATTGTGGTTGAAATAAGGTGATAGAAGTAAAAAATAATTCATGCATCAATACAAATAAAAAAGGTAAAAAATGCCATTTTTTCTATAAAAGATAGTATATTAGGTGAGCAGCTCAAAAAGGAAGAAGATATACAGAAAGGTGTAAAATTCTTTTCAAATTTGCTTTCTACTCCACAAAATATTTTCCCTCAAGTTTTTAATGATAAAGAGGAATTATTTGAGGTCATCCCACTGTTGATTTCTAGAGAAGACAATGATCATCTTCTTAAGCCTTTTTCACTGGATGAAACTAGGTCAATGGTTTTCTCTTTGCCTCTGAGCAAAGCTCCTGGTCCTTATGGCTTCACTACAATATTCTATAAAAAGTGTTGGGATTATATCTCGATGGATCTTTTGAATGTAATGGAAGAATCAAGAAGGTTAGGTACTATATTGAAACAATGCAATACAACACAAATTGTTATTATTCCAAAGACTAATAATATAGCTTCATTTGTTGATTTCCATCCCATATCATTGTGGAATACAATATACAATATTTTCACCAAAGAAATATATCTTAGACTACAACCTTTCATCACCAAAATTATTTCAAAGGAGCAAGGTGGATTTTTTCTAGCTAGAGAGACCTCAAAAGGTGTGTTGGTCACACATGAAGCTTTAGATTCAATAAGTTCAAGCAAAAGGGAAACCTTCATAACTAAGCTAGGTATGATGAAGGCATATGGTAGGGTTGATTGTGACTTCCTTCTACAAATTTTGAAGAAATTTGGATTTCATAAAAAATAGTGTAAACGACTTCCTTCTACAATTTCTATTAGGGGAAAAGTTCTTTGTGTTGATAAATGACTCATTTGCAGTATTCTTCAAGTCTTCCCAAGGATTTTTCTAGGGTGGTCCTCTTTCTCCTTTTTTTTAATTTACAATCCTTGTTGAAGCTCTCAATAGATCCATTAAAGAAACAAATATTCAAGGTCATTGGAAGGGCATAACACTCCCAAATACAAATCTAACAATAACTCACTCCCTTTTTGTGAATGATACCATTCTGTTTGGACAATCTTCATTAAATGAAGCAAAACAGGTTCAAATTATTTTGGATAAATACTCCTCTACATTAGGTCAGAAATTCAATGCCTTTAAATAAAAAATTTACACTTTTAATACCAAAGCAACATTAAAAGGAAAGTTATTTCAAACCTTGGGTTTCTAGCTAGTTGGTCTTCCTTGCAAGTATCTGGGTGTTCCATTTTTTATAGGAGGTAAAAAAAATATTGGGGTAAATTTATTAATAGTATTAAGAGTAAAATTACCTTTTGAAAAGGTAGGTGGTTGTCAATAGCTAGAAGGATATTGATGATAAAATCTATGTTACTAGCAATACTAGATAACTATATGGTAGTTTTGCAAGCACCAAAATCTATCATAGAAGAAATAAAAAAGATAATATGTCAAATTTTATGGAAGGGGAACATTGTTCAAAAGAAAAAAAAATTCTCTATCTCGTTGTAAACTATTTGTAAAGACAAATTCTCAGGCGGTGCAAGTCTGCAAAATTTATTAGCAAGAAATTTGGCATTGGGTGCTAAATTAGTATGGCATCTCTACACAAAGTCTAAAACTAAGTGGTGTAATATTATGCAACAAAAATATCTAGATGAAGATTCTCCATCAAGAATATTCACAATTGCCAATCCTCCCAAGTATCTACTATGTGGAATTTTTTAGTAAAGTGCAGAGAGGTTATTACCCAATATCTTACATGGCAGGTTCATAATGGGAACAAGCTTCATTTTGGATGGATTCATGAAATGACCACTTGCCACTAAACAACAATCAAGATCTTCAAACTACAAAATAGGTCCTTTCAATAGAATTGGGTTCTAAAATTAAAGATTATTTGGATTTATCAAATGTTAAATCAAATATAGTTAAGTGGAGAGAGTTCTTAAGCATCCAACTTCCTTTTGATCAAAAGTAGTTGCTTTAAAAGATTCTAAAGGAGAGAGTGATTTATAGCTCAGTTAAGTTAATTTGGGCTCTAGCTAAAGCAGGTTCACACACAGCCAAACAAGGTTATAAATCCTTCATTAGTTTAGGTGGTCAAACAGAGAAACACAGAGCTTATTCTTTTTGCTGGAACGATATGGTCCTTCCTAAGGCTAGCTACTTTTCATGGCTAGCCCTAAAGAAGAAAATTCTCACAAGTGAAAGATTGGTGAAGTTGCAAATTGTTGACCAATTCAATTGTGTTCTCTATGGTGAATCTTTAGAGGATATTGACCATTTCTTTGTCTAGTGTCCCTTTGCGCAAAATCACTATATTTTTTATAAAAAGTAGGTTAAAATGGTAAGCTCCATTTCCAAACACATTATGGGATATGTTCGCAAGTATTTGGAGAATCACATTGTCAATAGTCATATGGCATATTTGATGGGAGAGAAATAGAAGGATTTTCAGGAAAGAGCCTTCTCAAATAGTTTGTATTCTCTCTAAATTAGATAATGTAATTGTAGAGACAACAAATGCATATGTGAAAAAGGGGAAAAAGGATTGGTGCAGTTTTCACATATTGGGATGCAATCATCTTGAAAAGTTGGAGTTTTTTGGTACTACCATTCCAAGGTAGTATGTTTCAGTCCACCAATTCTAGAGTGGATAAGAGTAAATTTCTATGGACACCTCCTCCATCAAGGTCCTATAAATTGAATTTTGATTGTGCAGTGAAGTCTAACCCAAGTAAATCAAGGGCAGGTTGCGTTAAAAGGGGTCATTTGGGGAGTGTTTTAGGAGTAGTGTCATTCAAGCTACTAGATGGTACAAAAAATGAAGTTGAAGCTCAAACACTATTATAGGGTCTCACCTTATGTAAAGTTCTTAATCTATCTTCAATTCATATAGAGGGGGACTCTTTAATAATTGTAAACACTTGCAAACACATATGTGCTCATAATTGGTGTATTAAATACGTTCTACAACAAGTATAGGGTCAAATGAACACATTTGAAAGTTATCAAATTAATCATTGTTACAAAGAAGGTAATAGGTTGGCGGACTGGTTATCAAATAGGGGTTGTGTTCAAGATGAGGAGTCAATTTCTTATGATCACTACACTTTAAAATAATGTTTTGGTAATACCTTAACCTTCGAATGAAAATTTGAAGTTACCTAACTAATTCTAAAAATCATGCAGAAGGGGCCATAATTCGTTTGAATGACTTATGTAAGCATGACATGTAAAGGATATGTTTGAATTAAAAAATCTAACTATGTTTATGTGATGTAGATTGTTAATATTTCTTTGCACCAAGCTTACCTCCTAATTATTGCGGTGATTAAGGTAATGCATCATGACATGTCAATTTTCGTGTCAACTTCAAATTGCTAGAGTTTGAAATGACAAGTTTAATAAATAAGCGACATCTTCCGTCCTCTAATTTGATCCCAATTGTGGAAACCATAGTTAAAAAGGATATTCAAATGCCTCTTTTTCATTGCATTCAAAAAAGTTCTCGGCAGTAAGTGGTGGCTCTCCAGGGTTGTGTGTTTCATAGTAGAGGTGGCATGGAATACTTTTCATGTAATTACAGGGCTTCATTCCTTGTTCTCCCCTAGGAAATGTTGTTCTCAAGTTGCCTTGGTCATGAGAAGCTTCAACAAGTGTTTAAAGTACAGTTCCCAAGTGTTTACAAAAGCATCAAATGTGTAATTGGTGTAGAAATTCTCCACCCTCAGGCATAGAGGTTGGTCTTTCCTTCTCAAATTCTTTCAATTTTTATATCAAACTTATTATATTTTTTGTGCAACCTTCATTCTATGCAAAAAAAAATACAATTCAAGTGGTAAATGGGGTCTTCTTAGAGAATAATGCATTGTTAAAAAGTGTACAAGCCTATGATTTTAGGAAAAGCCAAGGGTATGTTGGTGGGTTATTTCCAAGGCACTTTATTCTTCATAAAATGGTGTTCATATTTGTGTATGATGTAATGAAACACTCTTTTGAAATATACAATCTCAGTTTTCTAAATAGGGATTTAAGTCGTAATTCTCATGAAATTGGTGGTGATTTGGTAGCAAATTTTAGGGAAAAGTTCCATGCGGTTTCAATTCTCTTGGCTCATGACTCTCACCCCAATCTTGCACCTATTGCTTCCTCCAATTATCCAATGATGGCTCATCTTCAACAACAAACCTCAGTCCTAGATATCAATGTTGTTACTAATTCTCAATCTCCTCTAGTGCTTCATCGGGAAGTTGGGGTTCAGAAGCATCAAGGAGAAAATTCAGGTGAATTTTACCGCATGGAAGAATAGAAGGCTTTTTATGTGCACTCTTTGTGAATTTTTGGTTTTAATACATTTTTTATCTATGTTAATTTTGCTCAGTTCCTCTCGGGTTGATATATCAACAAATATAATGCTCCTAGTTTGGTATTGTATAGCTGCAAATAGGTCTATATCAACTATTTTAATAATTCTCTATATTTGCTGATTTTTAAATATTGTCATCAACCTTATGTACATATTATCTATATTTAATATAATATACAAGCTTTTCCTTTTAGCTAAAATAATGATAGTAATAAAATAATAAAATATTATTTAACCATTAGGGAATGACAAATATTAGTGTTAAAATGCTAGTCGTACGCTAGGACAATTTTAGGTATCTACATTTTCCCCCTCTTTCATACAATGTATTTTTATATCATTGTGTCAAAGAGAAATAAAAAATTCATGTTCAATATGTGTCTCGATGATAGTGGGATAGCATGGTGCCCCCTTCGTAAATTTTGTAAAATTTTGAGAAATTTCAAAAAAATTGGCAATTTTTTTGACAAGTTGATTTTATTCATTTAGTTGTGAGAAGTGATAGAAGAAATATTAACTAGAAGGTAAGGTTAGTAAGAATTGAAGAATGGTTAGTTGGACCATCCATGAAAATCAATATTGATGATATCCACAAAGTCAATCATAATTGATATACAATTGATAGATTTTTTAGCTTTAAATAGTGCACAGTTAACATCATAGAGCATTTTATTATGGGACAAGTGGATGTATGCACACCAAAGAATGAATTGTGATGGATGATTTTGTCTCCAGTTGCCTAAAGATATGAATATATGGTCAACTGGATAAAATGTACACCAAGTTGAGACAAACCTCGGTGATGTTAGTATCTATTGTCAAGATTTAGACACAACAAACAAGGATTGCTTAGATTCATACAAGTAACAATAGGACCTTGGTGGAATATGTGAGGAAGTAGCCATAGAGCATGTTGAACCTGATGCAAGAAAGCATTAGCTGACCTTTAACTTGCATAGGATGTTTTAATTATGTCAAATGGAACCCCAATCACACACAAGGAACTTAGTTGCCCTAGTCATATTATCAAGAAAAACCATAAACAAAAATCAACAGAAAGGGACATCATGATCCATCCTTGCTCCTCTAACCACTTGTAGGTATCCTCGAGTAGCATAGGAACATAATAGAAGATAAATCAGATAAAAAAGATAAGACTAACTAGACCAAACAAGTCAGTGACCATTTAGATCTTCTTGTCAACAATGAGTGATTTCCTAATAAGATTCAAAGGATCATGTCTGGTTTAAGGAGTGAAACATTTCATGTAAAATGCATGGTCTAGTTTTGATAATGTAACAACCTAGAAGACAAATGATTTTTGATAAGATAGGTGGTGTCGATAGACACATAGACAATTGATTAGCCAGGTTGAAGGCTAGTTTGGTAGTTTTGTTTGTTATTCCATGATTTGTTAAGCTTAGTTTTTTGTGAGATGTTCTATTTGTGTTCGACATGTCATTCCTTGACAAGCGATAATTTTATTATGAAAGTTGGTTGAATGGATGAAAATTTTATTATTAAAAACCCTAAGGGATAGACCTAGGCCTTGGGGGCTCATCAATGATGGCCTTGCCTACATGATATACACAAAGACTATTTGGACTGACATTAGCACATGCTTGATGGACAATGTTGTTTTTTGACCTTTTTGACATTTTATGATTGTTTTAGATTTTTCAAGGAATATGTGAATGTTTTTGGATTTTGTAGATTGTTTTGATGTTTTTGTATTTTATTGTGATAATATCCTTAGATACCATGTCTAAGATCCTTTTTAAACCCTAGACCAAGAATTTCCCCCAGTCAGGTATAGGACCAATTATTGTGAAAGGGATGAAAATGATAAGTGGTTGATGCTAAATGTTAATCATTCTCAGACCATGAGAAGCGGTGAGAAATATTTTTATTATGAAGAAGCTTATGCTTGAATTATTATGGATGGAACTCTGATAAAAGAGTGATAGATGGTAGAGCAGAAATCGACTACACATGGCATTTGTTTGCCAGGTTTTCACCATGGTACTTATCCAAAGCACCACCAAAATAGTTTTCACTATTGGGAAAATTATTTCTCTTTTTCTTTTTTTTTTCATTTTTCACCGTGGTACTTATCCAAAACACCACCAAAATAGTTTTCACTATTGGACAAATTATTTCTCTTTTTCTTTTCTTTTTCTATTTTTCTATTTTTTTCAATTTTTTTTATGGGATCTCTAAAGATCATGTATAGTACCTTCGAAGGTGCATGCTATTGATCGGATCAGGTAGTGATTCACCTTTAGGAGTCGTCAATTGATACACACCAGATCCATATGCTATAGTAATAATATAGGGACCCAACCAGATAGGTTCAAACTTTCCTAGTTTTTCTCTTTCCTATTGATTCTTAGGGTTTTATTTTAGGACTAGGTCACCAATGTCAAATTGTCTAACTTAGACTCTTTTGTCTCCCAATTACAAAATAAATTAAGTGTAAAACATTGTTTCCCTTACGAACACTCTTATCTATTTCTTATAACTATTTATGTATGTCTTATAGTAGGTGTAAACACCATAATTCTTGAAGATTAACACATGAATATTTTTATGGGTAAACAAAGGTATGTAGAAATGAGGTTAGCCACAACCCATTACATTTATAGATATTTAAAAGAAAGGTTAGGAAACTAAAATAAAATTTACAATTGCCTCTACCAAATAGATGCATGCATAGTGTATCCCTTACATCTGTAAACCACTTCTTGTCAAGAGAATTAAAAAAAGGTAGGAAATCCTAATGAGAAAGTGGGTATTCATATTCTTTTTATAATCATCATTTCTATGAAACAACCCAATAAAATGAGTGACCCCTGAATTTA
Organism: Sequoia sempervirens; assembly: GCA_007258455.2. NCBI lineage: Eukaryota > Viridiplantae > Streptophyta > Pinopsida > Cupressales > Cupressaceae > Sequoia > Sequoia sempervirens. Next base: position 99,528,207 of record VDFB02049217.1, on the reverse strand, counting down.
GTTTTACTGCACAGTGTAGCATCTATCTTGGTGGAGGATCAAGATAGCTTGTGGGTTTGTATATTAACCTTTTGACCCTGCAACAATAACTAGAAAAAAATCGTAAATTTATATATATGATCTAGGTTCTCACCGCATCACCTTCCAAATGAAAGAAATTAAAATTATTTTCCTGTTGTAAGTAAACCATCACATAGCACAAGTATATAAATAATAGTAGAAATCTTCATTAAATCCAGTTTGCTAATAAAAGAAAGAAGAAAAATATTTATATATAATAAACATGCAAGGAGTGATAAATACCAAGTATAACAAGGGATTGCTAAGATTGAAAGGTGGTAGTAGATATCTTGTTTGTGCACCTTCCTTGGGGGTGCATGTAACTACATGTAGGACCTCCACCCAAGCACCAAATTCTTCTCATGTTTCCTATGGTGTCATGAATAGGGTGGTCCATTTATCCCTCTCTAATTACACTTAACCTTCCTTCACGATAGCAGCAAATCACCTTGAGAAAATCACCAGTTGCAAATCTTTCAAAAAAAAGAGCATAAAAATAAAACCTTTGTTGAAAAAATACTACAAGGGGTAAGATAAGTTCTATTTCCTATGTAGATAAGTTCTATTTCCTATGTAGATGCTGAGAAAAATAAGAAAATGAATAACTAGAGGAAGGGGCGCAAGTCTAGTGCCAAACTAGATCCATAGTCACGTAGTTTTGTTATAAGAATCTTACTCTTATAGTGCAGGTTAGTAAATAACTTTTACAAGGATTAAAAAAGTTTATGGAATGGAATAGTTGGTAGAATATATGTGTAATGATCATAGGAGATAAATTCATATTATTTCTATATATGTATGAATTCTACATAGAAATTGATAAATATGCTTGAATAATTATTATTTTTTTAATAAAGATATGTAAATTTGAGTGGAACTTTAACTATTTTATTATCAAATTAAATGTGTTTCTTTTATATGTATATGTTAGTAGACCCTCACAATAAGTATATCGTTATGAAATATTTAATTTTTATTAGAATTTATGCATAAAAAATTAATGTTACTAATAATACTAATACTAATATTATTAGTACCAATAATAATTAATGACAAGTAATGGGATTAACATTCAAAGTAATAGTTGGCTTGTTTTGTTGGTCATGAGGCATGTTTTAATTTTATTGATGGTTTGGGTTTCAAGTCCCAAAAACCTCCATGTAATGGTTTGAAGTCCTGGTAGTCTTGTCCACCCTTGGGGTGGTTGCTGTTGATGGCTATTGTTTGCAATTTTGTGGGTGGCCTATTGGTTTGCTCTTTTGGATGAGAGGCTTGTTTTATTTGGCTACTTTGTTTGGGTTGAATTTGTTGGTCGTGGACTATAGGTCTATTTTGTTGGTTGGTGTTTGTTCTTCCTTTATTGGTTTTTGTTCTATCTTGATGGTTGTGAGGCCTTCCTTTGTTATTTTTTGGTCTATCTTGTTGGTTGTGAGGCCTACTTCACATTGTTGTTGGTTCAAGGCCATTTAACCCTATTTTTTAATCAAAAACATTAAGAGTAATAGTAGTAGCTATTATAAGAATAATATCAATATTAGTGCATAATAATAAAAATATCATTATAGCTAAATATTTTATTAAGTGTGAAAGTTACAATCTTTGGAATGCAATAATATTATTAATGTTATTAACATTTAATATCAGTATTGTATGGTCGTTGATCTCAAGAATAGTAATGATAAGGTGGTGATAATTAATGGCTTGGAGTGAATATGATTTTATGTAATTATCTTATTATAATGATTTAGAATTTTTGTTTAAAAAAATATTTAGCTGTGTACTTACAATGAAATATCTTAAATTAGTTGATTATCATTAATTTCATAGTGTCAAAGACATTGATAAAAATAATTTTGATAAAAAATATAATACATTACTCTGATAAGAATAAAATAGTATCAATCATTCTTGATTGAAATATGATGAAGCACAAATATATGTTTTGCATTCATGGAAGAGAAACATAGAAAAATGAATATGTGAAAGAAAGATTGGTTGAAAATACAAATAAAGCGAATCGCAACAAAAACTTAGAAAGGAAGGAAATCAAGAAAGGAAATTTAGTGGCTACAAGAGCCAATGGGATCCCACTTGGGATCAAAAGATCAGGGAAGGATCATTCCTTACATTCAAAGAATAGAAATATCTAAATACAAAATTCAAAACCCTATGTAAACCCTATAAATAATCGAAAGAAAGTGAAGCCTATCGAAGAGCAAAAGGTTCCAATTGAAATTGATGTATCGTCGATGGTTGAAAAAGCTGCAGAAGCATTTGAACAAACAACAATTATAGGGAAAATTATTGGTAGAAGAGCAGGGAGATAGGAGATCAAAGACTAGGTAGCAAAGAAATGGTTAGAAGAAGCCTCTATAATTTGTTTGCCAAAACAATACTTTATAGTTAATTTCGAAACATAGAAAGAGAAAAAGAAAATATTGAACAAATATTTGTGGTGGTGTGTAAGATTGTTGGTCTACATACAAAAATGGACCAATAATTTTAACCCAAGAACCAAAAATCCATGTGAGAGGGCATATTGGATCCACCTTTACAATCTTCCATTTGAATATTAGTCGGGAGAATGTTTAAGATTAATTAGATCCAAAATTGGGATGGTATTGGGGTTGGACATGGGAGATGGGGACTCATCCCTATTTGTCAGAATCAAACTCATATTAATTTACATAGTCCCCAAATCCATTTGACATTCCTCTATGGGTGGATCTTGGGAACAACTCAACGAAATTGAAAGCAAAAAAATTTATGCTTAAGATGTGGTAGTAGGAAACACATGGAAATAAGGTGTCAAATAACCCTTATTAAGAAGTGGATCAGGAAACTGAGATCAATAGGAGGAAAAAAAGAGGTGTTTGATGCAGAGGAAGGAGAAATTAACCTAAGCAAGGAATTAGGGTTGATACTGAACTTTCTAAGAGTATTGAGAAAGATCAACCATTCCTCATGGAAGCTCCTAGTAATTCTAAATAAATAGTAGAAGAAGATAACAACCTTAATGAAGCCTCAATAAGGAAGGAAACAAAAGTAGAGGAGTCCAAAGAGGTAGAATTTGAAGATCTCAATCAGATGGTGGAAAATATGAATACAAATCATCCACATAAGAAGGGCTTAGAGGTAACCAAAAGGGACAAGGACCTAGTTCCAGAAGAAACGATAATTCAGGTGGGGATGGAAGGGGCCATAGAGAAGGAATTAGAAGGGTATGGCTTGGAAAGAGAACTCATGGATTTAGGTATCTTGGGCATTATAGATACAAGATGCATTAGAAAATCAGCCTCAAGGGCATTAGGAAAAACATAAGATGGAACAAGGCGAGGTAGGAAGACAAACAAATAGAAAAAAGAGGAGGAAATTTAGAAAGGCCTCACAACCATCAAGGAATACATGACTAGATCCAAGGGATAAATCCACTCTCTTGGAGAAATGAAGATCAAAACATGGAATGTTAGGGGATTGAACGCCACTAACAAGAGGCGCTTGGTCAAGCATCACCTAGATAAAATGATGGTTGATATAGTACTCCTACAAGAAACTAAAATTGGGTCAACAGAATTGGAAAATTTGCTAAATTTTACAAAATATGGACATGATCATACTAGGAGGTGATAGGGGTGTGAGAGGTCTTAGTATTTTATGGAAGGACAATAAGGTGATAGTCAAAATCATTGAATATCATCAAAATTGGATGATGTCCCAAATCAGGTTTTTATACACAAATATCTCATTTTCTTTATTTAATGTTTATGGCCCAATTAAAATAGAAGATAAAAAAGAAGTATGGGACAGTATAGGTGTGAAAATAAAAGCAACTAGAAGCCAAAAAATAATTATTGGCAGGGATTTTAATGCACTATTAGACTTAAAAGAGAAAAATGGAGGACTGAAAAAAGTAAATAGGAGATTAACAAATTTTAGAGCCTTTGTGGATGAAATTGGAGTAGTGGATTGTGTACCAAAAATGGAATATACACTTGGAAAAATAGGAGGATGGGATTCACAAACATATCAAAAATATTGGATTGATTTTTATCTCCTAAGATTGGCTTGATAACTCTCACACTTTCGATTCAAAATACCACTGATAGCCATTTCAGACCATTTCCTAGTGCAAATTGAACTTAAATTAGGGGAGAGGCTGAAAAAAAGCTATTTCAAGTTCAAAAACATGTGGTGGCAAGAAGATAACCTGATTCCTAACTTGGAAAGGTGATGGAAGGAATGTCAGGTCCCTGGAGGAATGATCAACTTCAAATTCATGCAAAAATTGCATTATGTAAAGGCTAAATTGAAAGTATGGAACAAGGAATTTTTCAAAAATATGGGTAGGTGCAAAAAGATGGGGGGCCAATTTGTGGCCAATTTTTTTTAAAAAAATTGAAAGCTCATAATGCAAGCGCGTTATAATGTGCTCACATTATGGCTTGGTGTGTCGAGCCTAAGGCTCGACCACAACAAGTACGTGATGAGGTATTAAAAGAAAAAAAAATGAATTCAAAATCATTTTCATTGTGACTATTTTTTTCTGCCCACCACCAAAACCCTTCATTTTTCCGCTCACATTCTGGGAGGAGCCATCTAGCAATTTTTTTCATCAAATTGTTGTTGTTTCATCACCAGGATACTGCCACATCGACGAGGAGGTCTGAGAGGTAAGGATTGTTTTTTTGTTGTTGTCAATTTGTTAGTTTTAGGTTGTTTTTTATATTTATTTGTTGAATTTGTAGGAGATGCTAATGAACCTGCAAACCCTCCTCAAAATCCTCAACAAGTATAGCAACAACAAGATGAAAAAAATCCTCAACAAGCACAACAACAACATCAACAAAATCCTCAAGTTCAAAAACCACAACAACAATCTCCTCCACCTTTCCCTCAACATCCTCCTAGCACTCAACAAAATTTAATGAGTGAAATTGAAAACAATAAAAATCAAATTGAAGAGTTAATCACGAGGTTGAACAATCCAAATGGTTCAACCACGGAAAGAAAAATACTTTCAAATTCACTGAAAGAAATGTTAAAACATGTAGATTCAATCAACAAACAATTAACTGGTTGGTAAGATAAGAGGCAGGTGGCTAGGAATTATTACCAAGATAAATTATCATATAAAGATGTAAAAGATCTAAAATTACAAAATTTTATTTTTGTTCATTATTTACTAACCCACACACAAATGCAATTCTTAGCCTCAATGCAAAGAGGTTTTCTATCCATTGGTACCACCACCAACAGATTAGGACCTTTTTTTGGGATAAATGGTACATGGTTTTTGATTACCCACCATGCAAAAATTGTGAAGTCCCACAATATTTCCTAAGGAAACTATATTGCGAGTTCATCCTAAATAAAATCCCAAATTATTTTGATATGAGGGACTTCCATGAGAGAGGTGGAGGGTCGGCTCAAGATAGACCCTGTGCACATTAGGATCCTAGGCAGCAAGCGAGACGACCGCTCGCAAGGCTACCTCATGAGCACATCGTTATCCCTTCCATCACGAAGGAGAGTGCCGAGGTAGACACTTTGCAAGCCATTAGCTCTTTGGCCCATAGTGTCATCTAGCATGCCAACCCTATACTACAGTGCCATCTAGGGGAGTCTTCGAGTTGTGGGCTTCGAACCCATTTGTTTTAGGCTTGCGGGGCAACTTGTTCATATGACCCCACTGACACTCGGGAGGCTGCTATGTAGGATATGTTTGTAGCTATGGAGATGGCGAGGGCAGTTAACATTCTAAATGAGGCCTATGGCATCGATACTCAGGTAAATGTTAGCATGTTCATTGAATTTAATTTATTAAATTTCAATTTTGAAATGCAAGATTAACTAATTTAGTTTTATGATTTTAATAAAATTTCAGGGTCACAATGTTGATACTGGATACATCGGCGCTACACCCACTTATTACTCCACCGCATCTACCATTGAGTTATGTAACCAGTAAACAATTACAATTTTCTTACATGTTAATAGCATTGTTTTATGAATGGTATTCTAATATGTGATTTTGAATGTTGAATAGGCTAATATTGGAGGTTTCGAGGGAACACCTCCTAGTGCCAGTGGATTTAGACAAACCTACATGCAGGTAATAGAATAAAGATTTTAACTAATGAATTGTACTTAATATATTTATGTAGTTTATATTCGTATCATTGACTACATTGCATTGCACATCTTTCAAACTCAAAGCATTACTTCACGTTCCATAACTAATAACTAGATGTTGATAGATGACAAAATTTCAACTACAATATAGTTGTTTAGAAAGTCAACATAAGTAGTGATGCAATTACTTCACATAGCATAAGTAATAAGTAGGAGCGGCTTCCAATTGCATTTTCTTTTCATGGCATTCCATGAGACCACATTTTAATGAGGCATGTTTTCAAATAGTTCACTGCCTTGTCTATGCTATGGATGCTTGGAAGAAATATATGAAAGAATAATATTAAGAAATAACATAGACAAGGAAATGAGTTGTTTGAAAAAATGCCTCAAAGAAATGTGGTCTCATGGTGATTTCCATCACCATGAGACCCAATTTATTTGAGGCACTTTTTCAAACAGCTCACCACCTTTTCTATGCTACCACATTTTCCATACATGTCTACCAAAGCATTTTATCAAATAGTTCATTTCCTTGCTGCTATGGATAAAAGCCTAAAAAAGGTGCTTTCCAACAAACTATGGATGCTTGGAAAAAATATATCAAAGCGTAATAGTAAGCAATAGCATAGACAAAGCACTGAGTAGTTTGAAAAAATTCCTTGAACAAATGTTGTCTCATGGTGATGGAATGCCATTCCATCACCATGAGACCACATTTCTTCAAGGAATTTCTTCAAACAAATCACCACCTTTTCTATGCTACCACATTTTCCATACATGTGTACCAAATCATTTTATCAAACTACTCACTTCCTTGCTGCTATGGCTAAAAGCCTAAAATAGGTGCTTTCCAACAAACTATGGATGCTTGGAAAAAATCTATAAAAGCATAACAGTAAGCAATATCATAGTCAAGGAAGTGAGTAGTATAAAAAAGTTCCTTGAATAAATGTGGTCTCATGGTAATGGAATGCCATTCCATTGGAATTCCATTCCATCACCCTGAGACCACATTTCTTTGAGGCATTTTTTCAAATAGCTCACTACTTGAAGAATAGAAACCAACCCTTTAGCCAAAATTCCCCTCCAAATTATTTTCAAGGTCCTCATCCTCAATTTACCAATCCATGGAACCTTCCACCTTTTATTCCACTTGTTCATGTCCCCAACCCTCCCTCTTCATGTCATAATCATCCTCCATCTCATAACCAAGACCACACTATACCATCCACCCCATCCCAACATAATACCATAGAGAAGGCAATGAATTATTTGAAAAAATGCCCCAAAGAAATGTGGTCTTATAGTGATGGAATGCCATGACACATTTATTTGTAATGAAATTCCACCACCATGAGACCCCATTTCTTTGATGCATTTTTTCAAATAGTTCACTGTGCTCTATATGCCATCACAATTATCATACATGTCTACGAAAAAAATTTATCAAATGATTCACCGCCTTGCTGTTATGGGTAAAATCTTAAAAATAGGTTCTTTTGAACAAGCTATGGGAAAATAGTAAGCATGATAGTCAGAAATATATGGTTTAATAAGTAATCAAAATTTTGTCCATTATCTCATACATTATAAGCCATGATGTGGATCGCTATTATAGTTTTCGTGATTGAATAATTTGTTGTTTTATTTTCAGATGTTTCAAGTGAATACACCTTTGAATGTTCATAGGGAAATGGAGCTCAATGTTTCATCTGCTATAGACTCATCGATGGCTCTCACAAGGGAGGTATGAGGCAAATTACTAAATTTCAATTTACATTCATTGTTATAGCTGTTAGTTAGAGAAAAATCAAACCATTATTGATTCGTAGTTTAATTTATCTTTGGATGGTTTATAAAGGGCTTTAGCACGCCTCAACATGGACATTTGAATATTTCCCTCATGGAGAGTGATCATCAGATGGCAGTAAGTGATTATTTCGTTAAATATATCATTTTTTATAATGTAATTTCTATATATTAATGTCTTTACTTGTTATTGTAACAGATAAGACTTGACCAAGAACTAAACCCTAGGAGGAGCACCAGGAGAACTCCTTGACCATAGAATAAATGAGTGACAAACGTATCACCATCCAATCAACAAGCAAAGGGCAAGAGTTTATTTCAAGAGCATGGAGAGAAAGAGTGACAAATGTATTGGATATATTTGAAATTGTATGCCTATATGACATTCTTGTAAAATGGCTATTTTGTACATATATTTTATACTTATATCGACATATATTGATGTATTCCTATATGACATTCTTATAAAATGGCTATTTGGTTAATACAAATATTTTTTATCAATGTTTTCCATATTTGCATTATAAATTCATGGTTCAATAGATGAGTTATGTTTATTCAAGTGTATACTTTACAACTTATGTGTATACTTTGTGACTTACGTGTATTCCAATGTATACTTTGCGAGTTACGTGTTTTCATGTGTATACCTTGTATTCATGCATATACTTTGTATTCATGTGTATACTTCAAGGCTTACGTATTTTTGAGTACTTGTGCTTCCCTTATTCAAATGTACATGCTTGACTTATTCACGTGTATACTTATTAATTGGTTAGCCCTAGCATTGATCATTGTTGTGTTTCATGGTTTGTCTTCAATATTAATTAATTGATGCTAAACAAATTTATTAGTCGATGCTAAACAGCTTCAATATTTCTAGGAATACTAGTAAAGTTACAAATTCCAAAATTGCACAAATTGAAAAGAAAACATTAACTATAAATAAATGCACTGATTATTAACTTGATAACTGATTAAGAATGAGTATAAAATATATCAAGAGATGAGGCTTCTAGAATGGAAATTGCCAACTAGAAAATAGGCAAAGCATTCCTAATACTTTGAAAGCAATAATCCACCCAAAATTGCAACGGGAGAGAAGGCTTATTTAAGATCCTTGAGCAATGCATTTCTTAATGCTCCCTTGTTCTTACATATCTCAACTCAATTTAATCCAAAGGGTTCCATGAAATAATTTATCTAAAAGCAAAAAACACATTTTCAATTGGTATTCCATGAAATGTTTCATAAAAAGATTCCAATATATTTAATCTTTTGATTGGAACAACTCAATTAAGAAAATGATACATAATCTTCACAACACTTGCAAAACATAATATTCATAGTAGATGACGAGTAGTTAACTTCTTGACACATTATCATACAAACTTTTATCTTGAATAGTCTTTAAACATTTTCACAATATAATCCTCATAGTGCAAAACAAATTTTTATGTTTTTGATCCATCACCATATAAACACATCAAAAGATGTATATGTCAACTTTTTGCAATATTATTTCTTGTATAGGAAATGGACTTGGGAGAAAGCTTTATAATTTATAATACAAATAAGAAATGGACTTAATGGTGGAAACTTTATTTATCATACCAAATAATTAATGTACGTGCAAGCATCACTTGTTTCTCTTAGACTCCAATTTTCAAGCATAGCAAATCATTTCAAATGAAAATGACAAAATGCTTCACAACCAAAGTTGTTAATTGAGGAAAAATAAAAAAATTCCAAGTTCCACCATTGTACGCATTTATAATTATTTGTATATTGTCGTAAGGGCAAGGAGGATAATTAAAAAATGTCTTGTGCTTGCTAGATTTGAGGATGATCATATGTTTTTTGTGTGGAAAACTCGGACTTCTCAACTGTCGTATGTATGTTTTTCTTTTCAATTGTTTTGCATTCCATCATAAGGGATCAAGCCAGTTGAATGTAGCTCAAAGTGATTCTGTATGTTTGGGTGTGAAAGAGGACCATGCCTAGCATAAATTTACCTATCGGGATGTGTTGGAGCAATTTGTTTGGTCACACGAGTTACAAAATGAAAGTTGCACCACTTTGCAACTTTACACTACTTGCATTTAACACTTTTTCCATCAAGTGAAAATTGAACACCATGGAAAAATGACTCTGAGATAACAAAAACTAAGAGATGTTATTGGAGAGGGGCCCAACGTGATCCCATAGGCTGAAATGGAGAGTTTGTAAGCATCACAGTTTCTAAGAAATAGTTCATCAAAGATTGCTGCCCTTTTACACTTTGGACCCTTAAGAGATTGAGTTGGTTGAATGTAGCTTGGAGCGATTCCGCATGTTTGGGTGTGAGAGAGGACCATGCCTAGCATAAATGTACCAATTTAGACACATTGGAATAGTCTGTTTGGTCACATGAGTTGTAGAATGAAAGTTGCACCACTTTGTAACTTTTCTCTACTTGCATTTGACACTTTTTCTATCAAGTGAAAACTAGATACCATGGGAAAATGACTTCGAGATAACACAAATTGAGAGAGGTTATTGTAGAGGGGCCCAACACAATTCCATAGGCTTAGATGAAGAGTTTGTAAGCGTCACAGTTTCTGAGTGATAGCCCGTCAAAGATTGCTACCCTTTTTCACTTTGGACGCTTAAGGGATCGAGTCGGTTGAACATAGCATGGAGCAATTCTACTTGTTTGGGTGTGAAAGAGGACCATGCCTAGCGTAAATGTACCCATCTGGACGCGTTGGAATAGTCCATTTGGTCACACAAGTTGCAGAACGAAAGTTGAACCACTTTGCAACTTTATATTGCTTACATTTGACACTTTTTCCATCAAGTGAAAACTAAACACCATGGAAAAATGAATCTAAGATAACAAAAACTGAGAGAGGTTGTTATAGAGGGCCCCATCATGATCCTGTGGGCTCAGACAGAGAGTTCGTAAGCATCATGGTTTCTGAGTAATAGCCTGTCAAAGATTGTTGCCCTTTTGCACTTTGGACCCTTAAGGGATCGAGCTGGTTGAACATAGCTCAGAGCGATTCTGCGTGTTTGGTGTGAAAGAGGACCATTCCTAGTGTAAATGTACCCATAAATATGTGTTGGAATAGTCTGTTTGGTCACACGAGTTGTAGAACAAAAGTTGCACTACTTTGCAACTTTACACTACTTGCATTTGACACTTTTTCCATCAAGTGAAAACTAGACACCACAAGAAAACAACTCCAAAATAACAAAAACCGAGAGAGGTTATTGCAAAGGGGTCCAACGCAATCTCATAGGCTTAGACAAAGAGTTGTAAGAATCATGATTTTTGAGTAATATCCTATCAAAAATTACTATCTTTTTGCACTTTGGACCCTTAAGGGATCGAGTTTGTTGATCGTAGTTCGGAGCGATTCCACATGTTTGGGTGCAAAAGAGGGCCATACCTAGCGTAAACGTACCCATTTGGATGCATTGGAACAGTCTATTTGGTCACACTAGTTACAGAATCAAAGTTGCACCACTTTGCAACTTTACACTGCTTGCATTTGACACTTTTTCCATCAAGTGAAAATTGGACACCATGGAAAAATGACTCTGAGATATAAAAAAATGAGAGAGTTTATTGTAGAGGGGCCCAACATGATTTTGTAGGCTTAGAGAGAGAGTTTGTAAGTATCATGATTTGCGAGTAATATCCCAAAGATCGATGCCCTTTTGCACTTTGGACCCTTAAGGGATCGAGCCAGTTGAACATAGCTCAGAGTGATTCCGCGTGTTTGGGTGTGAGAGGACTATTCCTATCATAAATGTACCCATTCAGATATGTTGGAACAATTCATTTGGTCACATGAGTTGCAGAACAAAAGTTGCACCACTTTGCAACTTTACACTGCTTGCATTTGACACTTTTTCCATTAAATGAAAACTAGACACCACGGAAAAATGACTCTGAGATAACAAAAACTGAGAGAGGTTATTGTAGAGGGGCCCAACACAATCCCATAGGCTTAGAAAAAGAGTTCGTAAGCATCACAGTTTCTAAGTAATAGCTCATCAAAGATGGCTGTCATTTTGCACTTTGGAACCTTAAGGGATTGAGTTGGTTGAATGTAGCTCAGAGTGATTCCGAAAGTTTGGGTGTGAAAGAGGATCATACCTAGTTTAAACGTACCCATCTAGATGTGTTGGAATAGTCTGTTTGGTCACACGAGTTGCAGAACAAAATTTGCACCACTTTGCAACTTTACACTGCTTGCATTTGACACGTTTTCTATCAAATGAAAACTGGACACCACAAGAAAATGACTCTGAGATAACAAAAATCAAGAGAGGTTATTGTAGAGGGGCCCAATGTGATCCCATAGGCTTAGACAAAGATTTTGTAAGCATCACAGTTTCTGATTAATAGCTCGTCAAAGATTGTTGTCATTTTGCACTTTGGACTCTTAAGGGATCGAGCTGGTTGAACATAGTTCAGAGTGATTTTGCATGTTTGGGTGTGAAAGAGGACCATGCCTAGCATAAATGTACCCATTTGGATGTGTTGGAATAGTTTTTTTAGTCACACAAGTTGTTAAACAAAACTTGCACCACTTTGCAACTTTACACTACTTGCATTTGACACTTTTTTTATCAAGTCAAAATTGTACACCACGGAAAAATGACTCCAAGCTAACAAAAACTGAGAGAGGTTATTGTAGAGGTTCCCTACATGATCCCGATGCCTCAAAAGAAATGCCTGTAACTAACACGATATCTGGGTAACAAGTCATCAAAGATTGTTTTCCTTTTACAATTTGGACTATTAAGGGATTACGTTGCATGAATTACAAATGTTTGAGGGGAGCAATAAATTTCAAAATTTGAGTAAATCTCATTACAAATGCTTATTTGAATAGACTGCATCCTATATTGATATTGATATATAATCAGTAGGTTGATTTGTTTCAATAAATGAAGTTTTTTAATAAGTTAATCAATTGGTGCTAGTTATAATAGGGAGAGAATAAAAGAAGAAAAAGAATGATTAGTAACCATGAATGGTTATTACACTCACTATATTAATAATATGATGTTTACAATAAAACAATATTTATTTGGCTATCCTAATTCTTTTGTTTGTGCTACAATTGTCTAATATGCTTCATACACCATTCTGAAACCCAAGTGCTTGTGCTTGTAGGCACAATGCCTTAGGTACTCCGTTCTCACAAATCTTTTACAATGTCACTCATACATTTGAGATTCTCTTATAATGTCTACATAATAGGTGATCATGATGAGGTTAAATTCAAATGAATAACTTGAGATTCCCTCACTAATCTTCACACGCTCTTTTATAATGGCTTGAAATTAGAATTGAGATTTGTCAAGATCATCAAAATAAGGATGTTGCATTAATTTTTTGGCTAATATTCTCTTGGATAGCTCATAAATCAGCATTTTTTGCAAGGAGACACCAATCAATTTTTAGTAGTTTACTTACAAATTGGAAAAGTAAAAGAAGTAAAAGAAAGAGCATCCAAAATGGAAATGAAATGAAAATAGATGGAAGGAACATACAGAAAAAAATCCACATCTTCATAGATTCCAGTCTCTCAACTTAATCACTTTTCGCCATACATCTTCATTGGGAGTTCCAAGATACCTATTGCACACAACACCTCTCATGAATATAATAACTTAAAATTTGAGATGCTCTTATAATGTCTACATCATAGGTACTCATGATAAGGTTAACTTCAAATGAATAACTTGAAATTCTCTCACTAAGCTTCACACACACTTTTATAATGGATTAAAATCATAATTGAAATTTGTCAAGATCATCAAAATAAGGATGTTGCATTGCTTTTTTGGCTGAGATTCTCTTGGATGGTTCATAAATTAGCATTTTCAGAAAAAGGGACATCAATGAATTTTTAGTAGGTTACTTATAAATAGGAAAAGTAAAAGAAGATTATATAAACATTAGATGATAGCATTGGAATCATACAAATTAATGTGCATACAAGTATAAATTAATAAGAACCAATGTGCATACTTACAAATTAATCCAACGAACCATCTGGGTCTTCTCTACTCTTTATTGTGTCAAGTATTGCCTCTTGGTTAGACTCACAGACCTTCCACAAGGTCTTGTTCAAAGGTCTACCCCCATATTTGGTCAAACAAACATTGGATTCCACAACAAGTTTCGAGCAATGAAGAATCTTACAATGTGTTTCAAAGTCCTGAAATAGCCAATATTTAACACTCCTATGTGGGTACCTTCTAAGCCACATTCCAATAACAAAAACTGAGCTTGTAGGGTATTCAATGTTTTCTCCATCTATAACTGGGGCCTCCAAATTATTTTTGGCCTCAACACAACAACACAAGTAATATTATATTCCCTCTTCATTGTCTTCATCTGTAATAACTACATAAACATGCCTTGCATTGATATGTGCAACAAATCTCTTGAAATTAGTCAACATTACAAATACACTACAAAGCAAGATAACAATTGGAATTTCAAAAACTAAATAAGTAGATATATTACTTGGTTGAACTAGATCTGATATGTGGTCAAAGTCGACTGATGAATCCATATGTGTTAGTTCCAATGCCATTAGAGGGTGATACGTGTGAAGTAGGAAAAGATAACTTGTCAACCATTTCTCAACCCACTCCTTTGAAACACAATCATTACAGGCTCCCATTTTACATGAAGAACAAAAGCATGCCATCTTTCGTGTATTAATACTCCATGAACTTGCATCTGAGCTAAGGAAAGAGTGTAGGTCACTCAATCTTGATAGTGTACAACAATCCTCATATGGTGCAATGTTAGTATCATCCATCAACTAAAAATATATACAAACTAAAGACGTATCTTCATTACCTAGACCCATCGAAGCATTACACCACTCGACGATTGATTTTGCATTTGTCAACTTTACATTGCCTTTATACTTTAACTCTTCTCATGCTAATTCTCTTTTCACACATGCTCTTGCACCATCATGCTCTCCCTTTCCATGCACGACCTCACAAAAGTTCCACATATGTTGAACACCTGTAATGACATACATCCTGCTCAACCAATGGAACATGCACAAGTTCTTGAACTATGTTGCATATTTATTCGACCATATTATATGCCGACAGTATGCTATGCCCCTCTAATCCAAATCATTGTAGAACATCTAGAAGCAACCTTGCATGAAATCTGTAGAATGTGTGTGATCATCACTAATATAAAATTGATACTCCCTCAATACCTTCCTTTGGTCCTATGTATTATCAACTACATGAATGAATGCTATGTGCACAAATATTGAAACCTGTGTGGAGTTGTAATATTGTGAATGCACCTCATGCTATGGTTGTAGAGTGTAGTTATCTACAAAGTCAACCAATGATACTATGCTGCCAACTAGAAAGGTGTCCTTACATAGCTTGAATTGTGTGTCCATCCATTAGGCTCTATGGTATTCCTTGCATACTCATACACTATTTTGTCACGAAATATGGACATAAATTGATACAATGGAATCTTCTGAATAACCAAATCACACCTTTTTTCTTGATTACCATCTTTTGTAATGTATGCCACTGTTTTATACTTCCCGAACTCTACTAGTTTTTGTCCCACCTCATCTGTGCTTTCCATATGTTGACATACCGGCATATGCTACAAGCCACCACAACGCTCACATGAACCATCCAAGCATAATGTCCTATAGAATATTTGGCCATCCTCTATTTCACATAATTTTTTTGATAAGAACTCTCTTAAAGATGTTGGTGGGGCTTCTATGCCACAATCCTACAAAACATCGTTAGTATGCAAATCTAAACATATAGAATGATAAACATAATAATGGTTAGAGAATTCAATATGTAGTCTACAACAATAAGTAGTGAGTGTGTGATTTATCTTGACATAAAAATATTTAATCATTTCAAAATATCTTTGACAAATACTAATTTGAGGGTAATCCTATTGAAATTTACAAAAAAACTGGGTTTGTGTCGTATCCAAAAAATGCTTTGGATGTGGCTCACAGTTTTGACTACCGATTCTCCTTATTACCACATCCCTTTGATTCAGAGATGGCCTTGTGTTATTCTTCCAATACTCTTCAATTAGTTTTATCCATGCTTCAACAACTTTTTTATCTTTTCTTGGCAGTCTCCCTAAGAATTCCCATAATTCATTTGAATCAATGCCCTCAATTCTTTGCTTCCTTTGAACAACTCTTGATAAAGTTTTTCTATTAATTCTCAATTGTTCACTCATCTTTCTAATGAGACAAGCTCTCTTTTTTTGACTACTTAGCAAAGTCGATGTAATGACACGTTGGGTGACATTACTATCCTTGGAGCGTGAGGTCTTACCCACACTCTCAACATTAGGAATTTCATCAATATTTAATTAAGGTAGGCTAGATTGTGTACCTTCAATCGATGGTGGAGTAGAAGACATACCTTAAGGTTCACATGGGGATGATTGTGTACCTTCTTCATCAAATCTGAGTGATGATGTACTCTCAACTTGAGATGTGGTGGATGGTGTCCAACCATATTCACTTGTGGTAGATGATGTCCCTCCATATTCACTTGTGGTAGATGGTGTACCTCCATATTCACTTGTGGTAGATGGTGTCCCTCCATATTTGCTTGTGCTTAATGGTGTCCCTTCATATTCACTTGCAGTAGAGGGTGTGTCTCCAACTACAATATCTGAATTTTTCTCACCGCAATGCTTTCACATTCATTCCCTTTGTGCTACCAATGCCTTTTCTCTTTTTTATGGTTGAGGTTCCTCTTCAATTGGCTTGTTTTTGTCAATCGTATCCAATTTATTCTTTTCACAATATTCCCTCAACCATTCTCTCTCCTTTTCTTTTTGGTTTCATACTCTTGGTCTGTTAGTTTATTCCTTGTTCATTTCCTTAGCATGGTAGATAATTTTACTTGTAGCATGGTATTGAGATGAATATTAGTTCCTAAAAAATGAATCCATACAAATAAATGAAATATATGTCATTCAAGGCTTCATACAAAATACTTACAATCATCCTATAGAAGAGTATTTTTATCATAGACAAAGATCACATGATTTTTTCCGATGGAATGCCTTAAAGAAATGTGGTAATGTGGCATGCCATGATTGCAAGATAGGCTCAAAATGGAAGCATGGACAAGGAATGTGAATTCAAATTCCTTGTCAAAAAATTCAAATGCCTTGGAAATATAGTGGTGCATTGGCAAGCTAGTGAGCTCACTAGCCTACCAATACGGTAGGGTTGACAAGGTAGGGGAAATGTATGTCTCATAGAAATGGAGTCTCACATGCTAGTGGTGCATTGGCAAGCTAGTGAGCTCAATAGCCTACCAATGTGGTAGGGTTGACAAGGTAGGGGCAACGTATGCCTCATAGAAATGGAGTCTCACATGTGATGAGAGACTCCATTTCTATGAGGCATACGTTTCCCCTACCTTGTCAACCCTACCGCATTGGTAGGCTAGTGAGCTCACTAGCTTGCCAATGTGCCACTAGCTTTCCAAGGCATTTGAATTGTTTGACAAGACATTTGAATTCACATGTCTTGTCCAACCTTCCCACATTGGAAAGCTAGCTCACTCACTAGCTTGCTAATTTTGTAGGGTTGACAAGGTAGGGGCAGCGTATGCCTCATAGAAATGGGATCTCATTGGCAAGCAAGCTCACTCACTAGCTTGCTAATGTGGTAAGGTTGACAAGGTAGGGGTAGTGTATGCCTTATAGAAATGGGGTATCACGGTGATGTACATCACCATGAGACCCCATTTCTATGAGGTATACACTACCTATACATCACCATGAGACCCCATTTCTATGAGGCATACGTTGCCCCTACCTTACCAACCCTACAACATTAGCAAGCTAGTGGAGCATTGGCAAGCTAGCTCACTCACTAGCTTGCCAATGCAATAGGGTTGACAAGGTAGGGGCAACATATGCCTCATATAAATTGGGACTCATGATGATTTTGACTAGGGGTAGTGTGTGAGTCCCCATTTCTATGAGGCATACACTACCCCTACCTTGTCAACCCTACCACATTGGCAAGCTAGTGAGTGAGCTAGCTTGCCAATGTGGTAGGGTTGACAAGGTAGGGGCAGCGTATGTATCATAGAAATGGGGTCTTATGATGATTTACATCACCATGAGACCCCATTTCCATGAGGCATATGTTTCCCCTACATCACCATGAGATCCCATTTCTATGAGGCATACGTTGCCCCTACCTTGTCAACCCTACCACATTAGCGGGCTAGTGATCTCACTAGCTTGCCAATGCACCACTAGCTTGCCTCAACCCTTAATCCCTATACCCTCTACCCTCAACCCTCTACCCTCAACCCTAAACCCTAAAACCTATACCCTCAAACCCTAAACCCTCTACCCTCAAACCTAAACCCTTAAACCTTCTACCCTCTATCCTCAACCCTCAAACCCTAAACCCTCAACCGTAATACCCTCTACCCTATACATTGGACCCTCAACCCTAATCCTTAACCATATGTACCCTGAACCCTAATCCTTCAACCATATGTAGGTCCTCAACACTAAACCCTAAACCATCAACCCTATAGGTCCTCAACCCTATACCCTCAATTCTCAACCCTCTACCCTATACATTGGATCCTCAACCCTCATATATAGCTTTGTCCCTCCCTCCTCTTCTCTCCTCTCTATCTCACTTATCCCTCTCTCTCTCTCAATTCTCTCCCTCCTATCCCCTATCCCTCTCTCAAGTCTCTCTCTCTCACTCACTCACTCATATCTCTCTCCCCTCTACCCTTAACCATCTACCCTTTACTCTTAACCCTTATACCTTCCATCCTCTACCCTTTCTCTCTCCCACTCCATCCTCTCTCTCTCAAGTCTCTCCCTCCTACCCCCTCTCCGTCTCTCAAGTCTATCTCTCTCTCACTCACTCACTCCTTCTATCTCTCTCCCCTCTACCATTAACCCTTTACCATCTACCGTTAACCCTTATACCCTCTATCCTCTACCCTCTATCTCTCTAACACTCCCTCCCTCTATCTCTCTCAAGTCTCTCCCTCCTACTCCTCCCTCTCTCAAGTGTATCTCTCTCACTCACTCACTCCTATCTCTCTCAAGTTAGGTTGTCGATTTCACCCACTAGCTTGCCAATTCAGTGAAATTGGCAATGCAGTGGCTTGTTTGAAAAAATGGGTCCAAGAAATGGGGTCTCCAGATGATGTAAATCACCGGGAGACCCCATTTCTTGGACCCATTTTTTTGAACAGGCCAAGTTAGGTTGTCAATTTCACCCACTAGCATTTCTTGGACCCATTTTTTCAAATAGACCAAGTTAGGTTGCCAATTTCACCCACTAGCTTGCCAATTCGATGAAATTGACAATGTAGTGGCCAATTTCACCCACTTGCTTGCCAATTTGATGAAATTGGCAATGTAGTAGCCAATTTCACCCACCTGCTTTCCAATTTGATGAAATTGGCAATGTAGTGGCCTATTTGAAAAAAATGGGTCCAAGAAATGGGGTCTCCCGATGATTTACATCACCAGGAGACCCCATTTCTTGGACCCATTTTTTTCAAATAGGGCAAGTTAGGTTGTCAATTTCACCCACTAGCTAGCCAATTTGGTGAAATTGGCAATGTTTTCAATTTCACCCACTAGCTAGCCAATTTGGTGAAATTGGCAATGTTGTCAATTTCACCCACTAGCTTGCCAATTAGGTGAAATTGGCAATGTAGTGGCCTGTTTGAAAAAATGGGTCCAAGAAATGGGGTCTCAATGGGGTCTCTCGGTGAGGTAAATCATTGGGAGATCCCATTTCTTGGACTTGTCATCATCGAGAGACCCCATTTCTTGGACCCATTTTTTCAAATAGGCCAAGTTAGGTTGCCAATTTCACCCACTAGCTTGCCAATTTGGTGAAATTGGCAATGTAGTGGCCTGTTTGAAAAAAATGGGTCCAAGAAATGGGGTCTCCTAGTGATTTACATCACTGAGAGACCCCATTTCTTGGACCCAATTTTTCAAACAGGCCAAGTTAGGTGCCAATTTCACCCTCCAGCTTTCCAATTCGATGAAATTGGCAATGTACTGGCCTGTTTGAAAAAATGTGTCTAAGAAAAGGGGTCTCCTAGTGATGTATCATTGGGAGACCCTATTTCTTAGACATATTTTTTCAAACAGGCCAGTACATTTCCAATTTCATCAAATTGACAAGCTGGAGGCCAAGTTAGGTTGCCAATTTCACCCTCTAGCTTGCCAATGTGGTGAAATTGGCAATGTAGTGGCCAATTTGAAAAAATGGGTCCAAGAAATGGGGTCTCCTGGTGATTTATATCACTGGGAGACCCCATTTCTTGGACCCTTTTTTTCAAACAAGCCAAGTTAGGTTGCCAATTTCACCCACTAGCTTGCCAAATCAGTGAAATTGGCAATTTAGTGGGCTGTTTGAAAAAATGGGTCCAAGAAATGGGGTCTCCCGGTGATTTACCTCACTAGGAGACTCCATTTATTGGACCCATTTTTTCAAACAAGCCAAGTTAAGTTTCCAATTTCACCCTCAACCCTTAAACCCTCTACCCTATAACATTAAATCCTCAACCCTCAATTCTCAACCCTCAACCCTTAATCCCTCAACCCTC
>VDFB02049217.1:99419963-99504968 GCA_007258455.2 Sequoia sempervirens | reverse complement strand
TCCTCTCTCCTCTCCCATTCCTCTCTCAAAACTCTCTCTCACTACCACTCTACCTCTCTCTCTCTTAGGTCTCTCACTCCCACCATACCTATACAACTCTCTCTCTCTCTTAAAATCCCCCTCCCTCTAAAGACAGATAAATACATACAAGCATAATACATATGTACATACGATCCTACATACATACAAGCATACAAGTACATATGTAGATACAATCTTGCATACATACAATATACATGTATTGGTACATACATACATACATACATACATGAAATACAATCATACATGTACATACAAACATACAAATATATAAATATACATTCAATAGAGTAGCATTTAACATAAATCAAGGCATAACATGAGCACATTATACCATGCTCGCATTATGTCTTGTTAGACATGTCCTACATAAACACAAAAAACCATGTCAAAACTAAGATATAATACGAGTGCATTATAATGCATTCACGTTATATATTTCTTTGGGAATCCCTAAACCTTAGGCTTGGTACTTTCCTTGGAATACCAACCCAAAGACTTGGAAAGCTTTCCCAATGACTAGAGATGTGTTTTGGTAAATTCTACAATATTTCACATAATCAAGCTTGTGCTCACCATCAAGATTGCATGTGTTTCAATGTCGAACAAATTGAACACTTGGGTAATGTTAGGTTCACTCTTAGCTATCCAACAATGTAATTCTTTTCACTTTTTGACAATGTTAAGCCTTTCATCTATAATTTCTTTTGTTTGTGTGTCTATTTTTTGGAAAAAAGTAGTGTTTGGTGTTTTTTTCGTTATAAATTAACCATTCATCAAAATTTCAAATAAATTACATTTTTAGAAACTAGAATCCATTCTACAATTTTTATTTTTTTTAAATCAATTACTTTCCAAAATTTGTAGAGGTAGTATGGCCAAAATTATGTTTTTCAGGAAGTGTCCACTTAGAAAAATAGTAAAAAGTCAAATATTCATTAAAAAATTATGAGAAAAATTGTGCATCTAACTACATACTATTAGCTAATTTCTTATTGGAGCGATTTTAAAAACACTAAAAAAAAGTTCATTATGCTAGGGACATACAAAAGTTGCTATGTTATGTTTTTATGACAAAAACAACACCAATTTTTGTACGTCCCTCTTTTGAACCCCTTAATCTCAACCATTTTAAAAATGAATTAGTAGTTTAGAAAGTAGACTCAAAGCACTTTGATCCTTGTTTTTCTTGCATTTCAAAATTTTGAGTGTAACTATCCTCAATTTCACATCCAAGCTTAGTATTTCTTGATTTCAAAAAAAAAAGTGGCCACTTAAGCCCCCTTTTTGGCCCCCCATCTCTTTGCACTTACTCATATCTTCAAAGAAGAAGAATGGGTAGGAAAATAATTAGAAAATATAAATAAGAAGGTAATTAGGCAAGGTATGTTTAGAGAAGACTATGAAATGAAGAAGTAGTTGTTGTGGGAGCATGTTGAAATTTTAGTTAGGGAAGAAATATTTTGGAGAGACAAGGCAAGGGAGAGTTGGTTGAAAGTAGGGGATGTGAACACTAAGTTTTTTCATGCTTTGACAAAGGGAAAGAAAGCCATAAATAGGATTGAGGAAATCCAAATAATGGATGACACTTTAGCAAAATATAAGAAGGCCAATGAAGCTGAGACACAAAAGTACTTCAAATCCCTATTAGCGACCAGGTCTAGGTCAAACTCTTTCAAAGATGATGAGTTCCTTTCTTGTGTCTTGAATTGAATCTCAAAGGTGGATAATAAGATGCCCAATGCTCTAGTAATAATGAAGGAAGTTAAAAAATATACCTTTTAACTACATCTAAAGAATTCCCTAGACCCGAAAGGTTTCCTGGCCCAGTTCTATAAAAAATGTTTGTACTTCATGGGGAATGAGATATGAAATTTGGTCAAATAATTCAAAAATAAGAGAAAATTTGTCAAAGAAATGAACACGGTGATAGCGTTGATCCCAAAGAAAAGTGTATGCACATCTTTCATAGATTACAGACCAATATCATTGTGTAATATAATATACAAAATTTTGGGGAAAGTCCTAGCAAATTGACTCAAAACCAGCTTAGGGGATTGATAATTTCTAAAGAGAAAAATGGGTTCACTCAAAGCAAGGAAATAATATATAGCATCATAATCACTAACAAGATTATCCACTCAATGCACACAAAAATAAGCAAAGGAATAATTATTAAATTGGACATAAGAAAGGCATATGATAGAGTTAAGTGGTATTTTCCTTATGGAAGTTATAAGAAGGTTCAATTTCAATGAAACATGGTTACAAATGATCCTCAAATGTGTATCCACAACAAGATTCTCGGTGGCAATAAATGGGTCATTATGTGGATTCTTTGAAGCCACCAATGGTCTCAGACAAGGATATCCAATATCCCCCTTCCTATATTTTATTATGGTAGAGGATATGGGGAGATCGTTCAAACATTGCCGTGATGAGAATAAGTGGAAAGGAATTAAATTTGTTGAAGGAATTGATCCCATAACACACACCCAATTTGCGGATGACAATTTTGTTTGGTGAAGCTTCAATGAGGGAGACAAAAGCAATAAAATTGGACAGATACTCTAGACTATCAGGTCAAATTTTAAACAAATACAAATCAAAGATTGTCTTCTTTAATACAAAGAAAGGATTGCAAAGAATAATTTTAGGTTTCCTAGAATTTAACATAGGGTCACTTCTTAGAAAATATTTGGGAGCTCCGCTCTTCGTAGGTACTAGCAGGTCAGCTCACTAGGAGGAATTGGTAAGAAAATGTAGAGCTAAAGTCTCAACATGGAAAATTAAATGGTTAAAGTTGGTAGGTATGTTAACCATGATCAAGGCGGTTTTATCAAGATTCCCAATATATGTTATGTCATGCTTCCAAATAACATGAAAAACCGCTTCTAATCTAGAAAGTTTGTTTCAGAAATTTATTTAGGAAGGAGCCAAGGAAGAGCAAAAGATCTAGATAATCCATTGGAAGACAACGTGCCTCCAAAGGGAGGAAGGGGGCATAAGTTTAAGAAGAATTAAAATGTAGAATGAGGCACTAGGAGAAAAATAGGCATGCAAAATGTACAAAGAGCCCAATAGGTTATGATGCAAAATCTTATAGGAAAAATACCTTGAGGAAACAGACCCAAGTGGAATTTTAATATTAGAAAACTCTCAAGGAGGCTTTGTAGTTTGGTGTTTATATGGAATAGTAGGAGGCTCATCATGAACCATCTAGCATGGAAGATAATCAATAGCAAAAAGATATACTTTTGGTATGATTCTAGAATAGACACACACCATTAAAAGATATCGACGACATTGGGAGATACATCAAGACTACATAAGAGATATTGTAAGATGGTGTGTGGTAGATTATATTCAACAAATAGTGATTGGGATTGGAGAAGATTATAGATGGATTGAATTCTCCACATTTTTTATGCCAGAAAAAATCAAGAATGCTCTCAAAAAATTGTTAGAAAAAGGAAGATTTTCCTAACAACAAAGGAGGATGAGATCATATGGTGTGGTTAAAAAATAGGGGAGTACATATCTATGTTTCATGGGTTTTCAATTTAGGTAGCATATGCAAAAACTAGGAATTAGCCAGCTAAGTTGTGATGGCATAGAGTCATCCTACCAAAGGTTGAAGCTTTCTTATGGGTGACACTTCACAAAATAATATTAATAGGAGAGATACTATAGAGAATAGGGATTAATGGTCCAAGTAGATGCCCTTTGTGTTATATTAATAATGAAATATTATATCACCTAGTGTTGAGATGTCCTTACACAACTAAGTGTTTGACTAGATTCAATCCTCTCTTTGCTGGATGGGGCCTCAACAAGAAAAAATATAGAACTTCATCTATAGTTGGTTGAAGTTACAAAAGAATGCACTATGGATAAACATATGGTTTTTTTCTCTCTCAATTCTCATATAAAACATTTAGAAAGAAAGAAACAGGAGGATTTTCAAAGATCAAAACATGCCAGTGGAAGAGTTGATCCAAAAAATCAAGATGGTTATTTGTGAAATAGTTAACTCAAAATGTTCACATAAAACTGGAACTAACTTCTCTTGTTAGGAAAATGAAATTCATAAAATTTGAGGAGAAAATCCCCAAAGGGAGGCTCAATGGGAAAACCAATAGGGAGAAATAATGCAAAATGGATAGCTTCACCATGGGGTAGGCTAAAGCTCAGTTTTGATAGGGCCTCAAAGGGAACCCCAGGCTAGTAGGAGTGAGATGTATCATAATAAATTAGGAAGGACAATGTATTTGGGCCCTTTCACAAAGACTAGGAGAGACCATGAATAATGAAGTAGAAATGGAGGCTCTAGCTAGAGGATTGTGGTTATGCAAGGAAACAGGTTTGGATCGTATAGATATAGAAGGTGACTCAATGTTATGTATCAATGTAGTTAAGATGAAAAATAATCCAAATTGGAAACTCAAGACATGGGTCACCAAGATTTGTGAATGTCTAGAAAAAATGGAATATTTTTCAATCACTCATATTTATAGGGAGGCGAACTATGCCATAGACCGATTATCCAACTATGGGGTTATGCAAGAAGATATGGAGTGAATTAATGCATTTGATTCAAGCTTGGAAGGCTTGAAATACATCTTATGCAAAGAGCACAAGCAAGAGGGAAAAGGACCTCGATTCAGATAGTAAGTGACTTGAGATCACAAAACATGGCAAGAAAAGAAACATGAATAAGACACTATAAGAATAATTCTACAAATATCTCAAGGATTACATTACTGTATTTGGAAAATGTGGAAAAAAAAAATGGTTTTCCTCTTGAGATCATTCATAAGCCTCGCGAGAATTTTTTAGTCATGTGATCTATGCAAGTTGGATAGCCTACAAAATAGCTCTTCCTTGGACTTTAAGAAACTAAGACTAATTGAACCATAGACAACTCAGGAGGATTCAGAATAGATAGAAGAACAACCATAAAAATAGAGGCTGGATTGTAGATGAGTTTGGGCCATTAGATCTAGACCTCGATTCATGAGAAAATTGAAACACTAGTTGTTTAGTTTCTAGAAGACTCTAGCTGATGAGCCCAATCTATATTAAGGGATGAAGGGGAGCATCAAAGGTAGCCTAAAAAAATTCTTATAGATTTAGTATTGAGTTCCAATGTTGAGAGGAAATAATGGTGAAGTGGATAGGAAGGTTTTTCAAGATGAATGGAGAGGCAATGGTAGTGGGAGAAAAAGTGAAGATAGTGGAAGAAGCTGCATGGAATGTAGGTCATGTTCATGACAAAGTGGAGTATGAGAGATTCTATTAGAAAGTGATTCAGGTAATGGGAAACCTCACATGGGGCTCGTTATTTGCTCATAGATTGGTGGCAGACTCCAACGAGGTGGTGGTAAATGCCATGCTTGAATGATCCATTCAATTAATTCTGGGTAGAGGACTTAATGTTAATATCTTTGATTTTGAGGTTGTCAATATGAAACACACTGTGTATTAGGCTTTACAACTTTTTAGGAATGGGATTGAGAGAGGTACCTTATTAGCCATTGGATAGATTATAGGTAAGTATGGGGATCTTTTCTACCCATACAAATATAAAGGTTGTATGAAAATGTGGAGGAGACTATGTATGTAATGCAAAAACTATTAGATTTTATGAATAAAATGGGAGCTACCCCCTTATCAATAATTACATATTAAAAAATAATAAAATAGTATCATACTTTAGAAAATTATTTTGAAAATGCTAACAATCAAAAAATAATACTTTTGTACTTTAACCTATCCAAAACAAAGATGACTTTTGTTTTAGATATGTTACTTGAATATATACAAGATTGGACATAGACTGTGTTGAATAGATCAATTTATTACACAAAATTTTAGCACTATAAGATATAAAATTCATCTCATTTGTCAAAATATAGAATCTTATCAAATAAACATTTTTCAAAAGAAAGAAAAAATAAAGATGAAACTTTAAAAAAAAATCAGATATAATATAGAAATATCAAATTAATATTTTAGTTTTCATAGAAAAATATATAATACATTTTTTGATAAGAGTAAAATAACATCACAATTTACAAATCTATTCTAGAATTGAAAACAATAAAGAAACAAGAGTTGCAAAGCAGCGAAGTTCCTGCCAAAATGTGCAAGAATAGTCCTATTTTTATTTGTTGTGTCTACTATGTTTTAGCAACAGTGTTGATATTATAACTTAATATTAATCTTAAAATTTGTTAGATGGTGAAGTTGTTACAAACAAGAAACATGTATTGTCCTTTCAAAATTAACAATATGTGTATTCAAATCAAATACAATGAACAACCTGCCCTGCTTATTATGAAACACAATGAATAACCATAGAACTATATCTCCAACAAGACGCAACGTATAAAACTTATTAATAGATGTTAGGATATATTAACCCAAAGAACCTATAATAACCATGGAATCAAATTTTGTGTGCCATAAGGATCGCCACTTTAAATAACCTCTAGGTGGACAAAAATTGAAGAGGAAGAGAGAATTCTCATCATTGACTTCCAAGGAGAAGCTAAAAACTATTGAGTTTTGTTCAAAATCTCGTGATTATCCATTTTCTCAAAAAATAAATTTCAATGTTGATTTTGAAAATGATTTAAAACAACATGGAACGCAAGGTGTTGGTATCTACATTCCAAAAATTATTTAGGTTTCCATTATAATCAAAGCTTTAGTGGAGCTAATGGTGAAGGCATGTGTACTACATGGAGGAAATAGAGGCTCAAATCTGGAGTAGGGTACATGCACCCTAGATGAACAATATTCAAGTTAAACTGAAAATGATTCCTTTGCAAGTTTCCACAAAGGAGGTCTCATACATGGTAGTGGTGTCTTGCTTTCCATTGGCTTAAAAACTATCTTTATCTTTTTCTATGCCCCATAATTCAAACCAAGATAACTACCAATCGAAAATAGCTATCAAGGTGGGTTTTAATATGGAAGTTGGACGGTAGTTGATTCCCAAGTGTCCAAAATGTGGAGAGAGGACTTCATTTATACAAATGGAAATCAAGGTAGATTCTCATTTTGAATGGAATTTTGAATATGGCAATGCATTCACATGTCAGTATGGTGTTTATGAAAGTTGGTTAGATATGTATGCATGATGAGAACCAATGTATAGATCTAAGAGTGTGGATGTAGACCTGGAAAAAGTGTTATTAAAGTTTATAGAGACTTTGGAATGTAGGAGGGCCTAGATTCAAAATTTTTGATTTTTAATTACCCTCATACATGTTTGGTAGGAAATTGTTCTCTCAAAATACTTAAGGGACCAATTTAAGTTTAGGTTACTCAAGGTGCCATCCCACCAACTCTAATTTAGATCAGCCATGATAGACATGTGTGGATAGGACTTGTAGGCTTTTTCCACTCAATGAGATTGAATTTGAGAAGCATTCTATTGTGAAAGGTATGTCTTATGCCATTTTTTATTATCCTCACTAGAGGTGTTTGGAAAATGGCATCTCTTAGTGGATAGGATCCCTGTGTGGATAGGACATGCAGGTTTTTTCCACTCAACAAGATTAAAATTTGAGAATCATTTTGTTGTGAAAGGTATGTCATCTACCATGAGTGAGAGTTCAAATAAAATGAAGTATGAAATTGAAAAAATTTCAACAACAAGATAGATTGAATGGAAATTCTACTAACAACCCAAATCCAAAATATTTGTAAATAACCAGTATCTAAAGACCCAAGAGAAATGTAAGAGATTGAATTAAAAAAGACAAACCACAGAGAAAAATATTGTTCAAGAGCATGCAAATATCTTGAATATATGACCAAGAGATAATCCAAAGAATCCCCATGAAGGTAGCTAAGAGGAAAAGTGCAACTATGAATATAATCAAAAGAGCACCCAAGAAATTTAGATGGCTCTAAAAAGGGGTTTTTATGCATGAAATAAGACTACTAGGATGCCTGCAACTAGTAAACCATAAATAATACTAGCATATATGTCCTTAGAAATAACAGCTCAGTGTTTTAATTCATTGTAAGATGTACTATTTGGCATTAGTTTCAAGTCATTGGTTTTAACTCAATTGGTAATATTGTTAAAACTTTGTTGAGATTTCATTTTGTTTTCTTGTTGATATCATTAATAGTAGCAGGTCAGGTTGCTTAATGGATAGCCAGATTGGATTCCTTTTGTAAGCCTATTTAATAGGAACAAGTACAATGAACCTCTACTGGTTGTTTGTGGCTTTGATTCTGCTCAAATCTATTGCTCTAATATGGTATAAGTGAAAGTTTTTTGTTTCCCCAGGGTAAGTGGAGTTTTGTAGAGGCAGGGAGCTTGTTTCTGTCAAGCACCACAAAGGACAAGAAAAAAAAAGATGTTCTCAAATTATTTGTAATCTCTATCTGATATCATTGTATGATAAAATGACTTTCTTGCTACCTTGATTACATCCTTGTCAGCCATTGGGCTCTTTCATACACTGTACTTTTTTTCCTTTCATTGTATATTTATTTTCATATTGTTGCAAATGTATTCATCTTTTTTATGGCCTACATGTTCATTTAAGTTGATAAAAGAGGTGTTGGAGCTGGAACCATCATCTTACATTCTTTTCTTTGTGTTGTTGAGTGATATAAACCATATACCTATTGTATTTTCATTTGGTTCTTTTCCTATATTTATTCCCTTTTTATGTTTCTTGTTTTCCTTACTGGCATAAGGGTTGTTGCTTGCAGGAGTAGTCTTTGATTTTGTATTTTAATTTAACTTTTATCTTGGATTCATGGGGTCTTATGGATAGACGACCTATTGTCATCACACAAATTTCAATGCTCAACACAATATTGCAAACTATTTACAAAACTAAAGCCTGTATACCAATCACAATACAATACATATAAATATCATTATCAATACAAAGGAATGTACAATATAAATTTAGACATGTTGAACTTTCTAAAGTGAAGAATAAAGTGACATTGAAGTACTATTGTAGAAGAAATCATGGCCGCTATAGACATATGATTCTCAAACCTTATGGAGACAAAGACTAGTCTGTTTTGCATGATGTTAGAGCCTTTTTAAGCTAGAATTGTATTTTCTATAATAGGCTAAATATATTCCATATATATTCCTCAAAATTAAAAAATTCAATCCATGACTGATTTAGTTCAAACTTAGACAGAACCTATGCTCACTCCATGGAGACGGAAGAGGAAATGGAGGATGGAAGAAATACAACTTATAGATAACTAGGAAGGCCAACAAAGATAATTGTTTATGTTTTTCTTTATTAAGCTTTATTTTTTAATAGGTCAGCAAACTTTGTGGATTTTCTTGGTAGGAAGGTTAAACATATTGTAGTTCTTGTAGTATGTTCACATGGGGTATATTGATTTTAGATATCCATTGTATTAAATTTAGTTGATTTTTTTTTACATAAGATTATTTTATTAATTTAGAAGAGGAAATCATAAAACCGTCTACTAAGAAAGATATATCAAGCAATCCAACACAACCCTAAGACTGCCAAACTACATTCAACCTACATAGTTAATTCGATCATGGTGGTATAGTTTTCAAAATTGACAGTTCCACCGTCAAAACCTAAAAAACCCCAAACTCATACTAGCCACATCTAGACCTTAGCAACTACTGGCAAATTCTAGAAACCAAGCGATTTATAGAAACCCATTAACCTTTGCAAAGGACTCAAAGTCCATGAACCATTTGAAGCCTCCAGCCACCATTAACCCAAGCATTTTGTTTAGATACTCCACTGCAACAACAACAATCAAACGGTGGCACATGAGAGTCATCTCACTCAGGTCCAAGAGGAAGCGATAAAACTTAATGGCCTCGTCGGTCTTTCACAAGAGCTCCAAATCATCTGGATGTGGGATCCTAGTGCCTAAAATTTCCACCTTCAATACCTCCTCCACACCACCTACCAAATCCTTCCTAAACAACCTCACCAACAACTCCTTCACCTCCAACTTAGGAAGTTGGCTATCAAGTAGAGAGGAAAAAAACCGTGAGGATACATGCACATTGTCTCTCCCATACTCCTTACGCTCGAGGTGACCAATGCCTAGAATCATTTTGACCGCTGCAACTGTGAGAGGATCGTTGTTGAGAAAAATTCGCTTCAACCTATGATCTGTTATCTCACGAAACGTTGCCTGCCTCAACATCGCATATAGAGAAATTGGGGTGTCTACACCAAACCATGTCAAACCCTCCACCGAAACTTCTATGATAAACTTCAAGTGCCCAACCATTGGCACCCACAGACAACTCCATAAACCAAGAAAAGTTTTCCAACCAACTCACCACCATTAAAAAATCAACAACACCAAGAATGCATTATTATGGTGTACATATTGTCACCTCCACTCATTAATAAAGCCTATGCTTGCCAAGTAGTGCTATCAACACACGAACAAGAAATTATTTCTAAGCAAGGAAAGTTGTACTTGTGACAAAGATTTCTTCCAGCAATCCCTACTTCATATGTGATACCTTCATGAAAAAAAGTGCTTAATATGTTAGCCTTGAATACTTGTACTCGCCTTGAATAACATCTCCAACCTTTCACTCTACGAAGCCTTCAGCTTCCACCTCAGCACTATTCTCCCCTACATGGGTGCCACTCACCTCGATCGATCAAAATCCCTCCACCAGCTTGGAGGGCCACCCCCCCAACTGTCCAATTAAATTTAGTTGATTTTGCTTTGATTCAATGAGGAGATTAAATTATCCCTGCCCCCATGTTTATAAATTTAGGAAGCAGTGTGTCAGTTTTTATTTTTTGTTTTCCACATTTTATATGGCTAGAACTCTTTCCATTTTCTTGGCCGTATTGTTGTTATAGCATAGGATTCAAGAGTTTCTTGAAATCCTATAATGGTAACTAGGGCAAGTGGCCTTCCCTGTGATTTAAGATATTGATATTTTTGGGGATATATAGTTAATAAAAATCACAAGATATGTTTCATTTCCAAAATATATATTACTTTGTACACCCATTTCCTTGAGTGCTAGCTAGGTGTAATAAACATAACTTCGATTGTCATTTTTGTTCTTTTGAATGATTTTTTTCCAATTTCCAAATATTCATGCCAAATGTGAAATATATAAGACTAGAAGGAAGAAATTTATTAATGCAGAGTATAGTAATGTCAAGGACTTCTAAGAAATTAAGAAAACCAACAAGTCCTCAAAAATATTTCAATAAGGACTTTGGAGAAATCCCACAATAGAAATGCATCTTACAATATTTGATAATTAAGGGAATTCCCTAGAATGAAAATAAATATATAATATACAGAAGATTGAAAGGAAGAGAAACAAACTCACAAAAGTCAAGGTTAGAGAAAGTTGTCCAAAAAATAGTTTGATGGTACAGACAAACTATAAACAAGATATGACATAATAAGATTGTTACCAAACAAAGCAATATCCATACACAGAGCAAGCATAAAGAGACAATATAAAACCCTACAAATATAAAATATGAGAGCATGGAAGATGCATTTGAAATGTTTTAGAGCATGACTACATGAAACATTGTCTCATGGACTGCAATGATTCGTGGCTATACACAGAAAGGAAGTGGTGAGGAGACGCCAAAACTTTTTAGCTCTATGCTATGATCCTAGTACAAAAAAAACAATATATGACTAAATAAACTACTAAAAATTGCATATAAATGACTAATTTTGGTCACGTGACCATTAGTAGTTTATTGTTGGTCATTTATAGCGTGACCAAATTTATGACTAAACTATTTTAGTCATTGATTTTGTTATTAATTTAGTCATTGATTTGGTCATTGATTTAGTCATTGATTGTTGTTAACTGGTCATTTATTTAGTCATGGTAGTGATTTATTTAGTTATATATTTAGTCATTGATTGTTGTTAATTGGTCCTTTATTTAGTCGTGGTAGTCATTTATTTAGTCATATATTTAGTCATTAATTTAGTTATTTTTATTTATTGGTTTCCATTAATTGGTAGTAAATATAGTCATGAAATGAATAATTTATTAAATACCATAAATTTTATAATGCAAAACTAACATAATATTAAGCTTGAACTAAAGCATAAAAGCAAATAAAAATATTACATATATGAACAAGTTACAACATGCTAGAATTAAAAGATTGATTCAACATCATGATAAATAAAGGTAATCTGCAATAAAAAAATTTAATGCAAATATATATATATATATATATATATATATATATAAGATGTCAAAGTTGTCTAAGAGTTTCCAACTCTTTCAAATACACCATGGTAATTAAGATCCCTGAACAACACATTCAAAATACTACATAAAGTAGTGAGCCAAGATGTCTAAGAACTAGTACATGATAAACATGTTCAAATATGTCATTTTTTGCAAATATGTTAGTAGCCACCGTGTGAAGGTTCCCTCTTTCTCTTCCAGACGAACAACTCCATCTATTTTTTCTTCATAAACAAGGGGTATGTTACTTGTGACCTATAAAATCTTTACATTTTCATCTACTATTCCTTTCAAGTTGACTTCATGTACAATAGATAAGGAGTGAATTTTCCCAATGCCTACAACATCACCATAAAACGGATCCAACACCCTAACTTTATCCCCTTTGAGTTTATCAATACATTTCTGCAAAAAGGAAAAAAATAACACATTATATTACATCTAGGTAATTATTACCCTTGTTTGCATAATAAAACAACCATTACTTACTTAAATAGTAGTTGCATGTGTGCATTAAAATAATTACAAAAGGAAAATTTCAAAAATAATTGCAATGATCAATCTAATTTACTAAAAAACCAACACTCATAGTAGTGCTTACAATGTTACTATTAGCTTCATGTTAATCAGATACAAAGGCCACAAATATGAACACTACATTACCATGCATGCATACCAAACACATAAGGTTATGACAGCACTGTTACACATAAAAAAGGTAGCTAATGCACAAAAACAAAGAATGCAATATGAGAGCACTACTACTGTTGTTGCAAGGTGAAGGTGAAATACATTTGGATGTACAAAAATAGTGGCATTAAATCTCTGAAACATAACCCCATGCCGTCAACATAACCCTATCAATGATGACATATAAAAGAAGAACAAAGAAGAAAATGTATCAAGGAAACATGTGAGAGCCATTAAGAGTAGTCATTGAGGAAACAATGTAGTCTTTCTCTGTGGCTTTCATAGTAGTAGTAAAGGAGTACCAAATAAGGTTAGATGTAGAGGTCATATAAATAATAAAGAAAGATCCTTTCACTATTAAAAAATAGTGTAAGAGTATGCAAAAATAAGTAACGAATGATGTCCAATGAACAAGTAGTAGTAGCAGTGAGTTTCATGGTTGTAGCAGTGAGTTTAATGCAAGGGTAGTGAGTTTTATGGCTATAACAATGAGTTTAATGGATTAAGCAGCAAATATCATTACTAAACAACAAGAAGACATTAAGAGAAAGTGGCAAGAATATCAAAAGAAACTTTTTTTAATAACAACCATAATGAAGAGTTAACATCAGATCCATGAAGGAAAGAACAACAGGTATCATCCAATGAAAGAAGCAACACCCTAAGTTCAAGATGTTGACAAGGTCAATTATAATGCCCTAAAACAAAGTCAAGCATCATAAAGTATTGAAGTGCCAACAATCCCCACTGAAAAGTGACAAAGTAGGTACAATGATTGTTCTATGGGTTACATTCAATGTTTTAGTTGTCTATTCACTATTCTATAAGCTTGTTCATTGTTTGGGATCATAACAGTCATTAATACATGAAGGGTTTCAGAATCAAGGAAAATTCACATTTCATAGCACTCACCTCAAGTTTAGCACCACTAGTACTATAAATATCATGCACAAACTCCTCAAATTCAGCATAATCATTGTCAACATTGTCCTGAAGTTGTGTAGCTTTACCGAGAGCTCTATTGACAGGGTCATTTCCTTTTCATTTTGTTTTCATTTAATTTCCCTGCATGTGGATTAATCATCATGAAAAGTTCATATAAGTCAAGTAAAGAATGCAAAAGCTATCAATTTTTCTCCACAACAACTATTATATTACCTCAACTTCAACACAATTATGATTGACATCAAGGCATTTTTGTTTTCATGTTGCTTTGATAAAATTGTTTTGCATGTAGTTTAAACATCAAGCAAAAAAATATATCCAAATTAGGAGTAATTCATTTAAAAAATAGTCAACTGATCCTTTCCAAGCATAAAAGTCATAGTAAACAGTCATATTTCATGAATATCCTAAGTTATACAAGGCAAAGGGTAGCATGTTATAGGTCACTATCATTGGGACACATATATACACCCCCTTGATAGTAAGAAGCAGCTATAAAAACATACAGAGTAAGACAATTATAAAGAGCTCAGCAAAGAAAAAATAACAATAAGAGTAAGACAATTAATAGTATTTCTGTCACACCTCAAATCTAGCAAGGTAGGAAAAATGGAATTTCTCGTGACAAGGCATTGAAAAGTTTAAATAAATTATTCCAATTTCTTCTAATCCTTTGTCAAGTGATGCAAAGCAAGGAGGCAATCAACTAACAATCACTATTTAAACTCTTTCAAACAACTTCTTAATCCTTAAAACCCCAACTTGTCCATATTCTTTAATTCTTTCATACTTGTCTTGTAGGTCTCCAAAAAAATAATTTTGTGCATATCTCTCAAAATATTCCTCTAATCCATAAAATAAATAGCATTTCAGATACCCATTAAGGATTTCTTCAACGTATCCCAAAGGCTTATAGACTTGTTTTGGAACAACACCTCTGAAAATAGACTGATATTCTGAACAAGGGGTTCAATTAGCCCACTTTTACAAGACAACACCAACCTAATCCCACTTCTAGACACAGAAATATATTGGATAGTCTCAACCAAGCTACACAAGCACTGAATCAACAATTTTAATCCAAAGAAACAACCACCAGTACCCCAAAACACAAAACCCTCATTTTTGACTAGTTTCAAGGGGATTCATTGAAACTATGGTTCCCAAAGCCTATTTCATCTTACCAACTCATAAAAAATGCCCCAAATTCCCTACACATGCTTAATCAACCTTCAAAATTCACTGCCCCAAGATTTTTCCACAATTCCCAACTTTTAACCACCAAATTAAGCCAAAAACACATGAAAATGACAACTAGGGCATCACACAAAACCCCTTAAATGGCCTCCCCTACTCTTGAAACCTCATAGACACCTAATCCTGCCCTAGACAACCCATTCCACCAAGTTATAGATAAAACCAACAGTGTCAATGGGTGTTTAATCTATTTTTAAAGCTTACAAACCCTCAAAACTGACTATACAGACCCATCTACAAAGATTTGGCTATAATATTCTTAAAATGCTATGAAAATCCTTCAAACTAAGCTGACTAAATTAAATTCACTTCACATTTCCATCAATTTCAATGCATTAGGGATCCAGAACAAACTGTACAAGCAAGTATAAAGATCTAAAATAGCAAACTTGACTAGTAAACACAATTTTTTTTAAGTTTATTGATCTTCTTCCCAAAAAATTCAAGAGAGACATTACATTGAGACCCCAAGAATATTTAAACCTTTCCCTCCTAAAAACAACTAACCCAACCAACAAAATTAACTACCTTTTGAGTTATGTGACCATTGATCTTCCCCAATGTTGCATTTTGCAGGTTTTACATATGACAATTTTGACAAAATTCCAAGATATGACTATGAGAACTCTAAACTGACCAAGCACAACTCACTACATATTAGATGGTCTATTATAACCTTATTATATTGAAAAAATATTCAAACACACCTAAATCCTATCAAAGACCAAAATTGATCATATTTACAAGTCTCAACATGGTGCCCCTACACCATACACCCGGCCTAAAAAAGATTCCAAGTCCCTTGGAAATTGATTTGTAGTTTGTCCACATTTGAACACTTCATCTCTTTTACTTGGTAAGCCTTTCCATTGAACTAGGTACTAAAGCTTTACATTGTTCCTTGCACTTGGAAACTCCAACTTCATCAACTGACCTGTTAGATGTTCACTTACCTTTTCACCATCAAAAATTGATATAGAACTTTCCTTTGCACCTGCAAACAATCCTTGTCCAACTTTATCTTTGGTTGTCTATTACAAATTTAAAAAAGTTAATTGTTTATAATTTTATATTTGTATTTAATATTTATATTATATTGTTTAAATGTTAGATATTTTTTAAAAATAAAACTTATTCTTTAAATATAAGTAAAATTTATTAATATATATAACTATTTATTCTTTACTAAATTATTAATATTTAGCTTTTAATATTATTTTAATTTATATTTTCTTATTTGCTTTTAAACTAATGAAAGTCTTCTCTAATAACTTAGAAAATATATGTGTGTTTTTTTTATGAATGTCGTATCCAGTCGTATCCATATTGGGGGTCTTGAAAAATGGATGTATTTGTATCTGATATCGTATTCGTATTTGTATCTCTATTTGTGTCCATGCAAATTTGGTTACCCATATTACCATATGATGACATCCATCAATAATTCCAATACTCCATGGTCACCACTCCAATTCCTAAGAAATTTAACACTATCGACCTAACATTACTACATAAGGGGAACTCCCCTCATAGCTCCACCGATAGACTGATGAAAGCAACTCATAACACAAATATCAGCATAACAACACTCCATCAGGTAAACTTCCAAAGGACTCTCCCCAATGTACCAATGGGGTGAACAAAGGTGAACACATCGAAGTAACAGAAGTGTATCAGTGGAGCAAATGCTATCATTTCCCTGATGGCCCAAATAAAGCATATCGGCAGCACTAGAACATATCAGCAGAAGATAACACAACATCCCACCGATGGGGAGATACACTATATAATAGGGAGATTCAACATGTGGTAAAAGCGTATTGATGGAACAAAAGGCTATCAGGCCAAGACAAAACTTGGTTCCCCCAATGCAACGATAAAAGGCTAAAGGCATCAAATTAAATGCTCTCCTCTGATGATAAGATTGAGAGCAAGTGGAGCACTTATGAACTAGAGCTAAGTGAATTATATCTTAATGCGATCATATTTGGTCATTAAGACTTGAAAGAATTTGTTGGAAGCGGGAGCAAAGGAGAGAAGGTTGGGAATACGCCATTTTTACACAACTTAGAGCCAAAGAAAGTGAATTCAAGTAAGTGTACAAAACCTGACTAAGAAGTTGCTTTAATAAAGGCTTGTAAAAAACTTTAACAATGGAAGAAAGATCAGAAACACAAAAAACTAAGAAACAAAAAATAGAGAAAAGACTTCTAAACTAGGACTTGATTGACCAATACCCCATGTCAGAACCGAGACCCAAAAGGAGTGCACAGTCGAATCCTTCCATGGACAAGTCATGGGACAAGCACAAAGGTTTAGGAGACATGTGGACACCATGGCGAGGATATGAGTTGTTCATGTACCATTATAGGAAATAGTACAGGTTTCAACCTATCTGCAAACTATGGGGATTCAAATTAGGGAGATTAGTGGTACCCAATGTGTTTGTCAATACTGTTGATGGGTGTTCTTGCACCTTCTCAACACAGGTAATGCATAGGTGCATCACCTCTCTTGAAAGGCAATCTCCAACAAGTTGTTGAAAATCACCCCAAGGTCTCTCGAGTGTCAAGTCATGACTTGCTTGGAATGTCTCAGTTGTTTTGATATGATCTTGTTGGTAATCATAGGGCGGACTTACGTAAGTT
Organism: Sequoia sempervirens; assembly: GCA_007258455.2. NCBI lineage: Eukaryota > Viridiplantae > Streptophyta > Pinopsida > Cupressales > Cupressaceae > Sequoia > Sequoia sempervirens. Next base: position 99,487,127 of record VDFB02049217.1, on the reverse strand, counting down.
AAGCTGGAGGAGAATTGATTTTTCCAATTAAGTTCTTAAAATGGGAAAGTGATCACACAATTGGCGTAGGTTCAAATAGTAGTCTAGAACTCCTATTTCAATTTCAGAATTGGCTTTACAATGTGCAATGAACCTTGTTCAAAGTCACTACTAAAAAAAAGGAAAAAGCACAGGGAAGAGAGAAAGTTCCTAGACATGAAACTAGCAATGAACAATGATAATGGAGGACCCTATTTTGGACAACCTTCCCAAAACTGAGTTCCACTTAACCATATTTCCTCACAATCTCATGAAACTAGTGCAATCTTCTAAGGACTGCAGATTTTCAACCATTCATTCACCATAAGCATGAATAAAAGATAGAAATTTAGTGCAGATTTCAATTTATGCCTAGACTAACTTTACACAGCTATTCATCATCAATAAATAGCAAAAATTATGGACAAGGAACGTTGCCAACACACAATAGAATTCTTCAATATCAATGCACAACATTAACTAACTTACTAACAACATGCAAACTCATAAACAACAAAGTAAATCTATTTAAATTCACTAGCTATGAGAAGAAGAATCATGCAACATGAAGTTGGAACTCAAGAATCCACCAAATCAATGAATTTATATTAAAATTACAATAGCATGTCTTTACAACAACTCAACTCTCTCTTGAAAATGAGAGGATACCCCCTATTTATAGTGTCCAAAAAGAAAAATGAATGGCCAATATTTAATCTCATTGTGTGGCCAAGATTCACTACAAATTATGGTTTCACCTATCCCCAAATATTTTACAATTTAAAATTATATTTTGTCATTTAGTCTATTTTGTCCTCATGTGGCAGCACTGTAGCTCTTTTGTCTTCTAGCTAATTTCCTTTTGTTGCATCTACTTGGCGATGAACTCATCATTAATCATAGGATTCCTTTCATTCTTCATTGCAGTGGCATATTCTACCAAATTTCTAATTAATTCCTGGAGCTTATTCCACTTCAATATGTTAGATTGAAGCACTTGGAAGTTCAGTTTCCTGGATTCTCTCGTAAGCTCATCCCAGTCCCTATCATACTTTTGTGCATTCTTGATCACCTGTTTAGATTGGGTGAAGGTTCATGCAACAAAACCCATAAAATCTGGTGTAAGCACATCTGTGGTCCCATTCTCCATCTTCATATGGAAGTATGGCTTTATTTTCTCTGGGTCTAGTTCGATGGTGGGCATATCAAAATCTATCACCAACCTTAGATATTCTTCATAGGCCGCCCTAATTTCCTTGACCCAATCAATATCAAGCTCCACCTAATGGAGCACTCATTCCAACACTTCTTTTTGATGGTTCAATCCCAACTTCCATGTCTCCACGAGCTAGTGGTCACCTTCTACCAAAGCAAGCTCCTTTTTCCGAGGATCTCTCAGGTATCTTGAGGATAGCCTCAAGCCTAGGTTATGTGACTCTATATAACTTTGGGAAGTCGATGCAGAATTTCCTTATTCCCTTGAATATCTTTTGTACCTCCAAGAATTTGTTTTTTGTTCTAACAGTGCAACCTATGCCCATGTTTCCATTGTAGAGGACCTGCAGGAACCAATCATCTGTGGCCTTTGTCCAATTCTTTCTTCTCTCCAACTTATCAATGTGGTCCTTGGATAGCAATTGCGGTGGTGCAGATGACATGGTGGGAAGTTCCTTGGGTGACAACCATTGCTGAATGTAAGTGGTTAGATCCGCCACCTATAATTTTAACTCCTCTTTAGAGGTCTTATCCTTATGCATCTGATGTACAATTGTGGCAACAGATCACTAGAGATGGTCAATTTTCTGCTCTCTTGTAGTTATCCCCAAATCAATGGTAGAAATATTATAACTGGCCCCTTCTCCCACAATGGGAGTGGCTATTTGTACAATTTTGGTTCTTGATGCATCCATTTTCAGATGAGATCTAACCTTTGGCTTTTTATCCTTCTTTTTACATATTTGGGCTCAAGCCAAAATGGACTCCAACCTTGCCTTTGGATCCCTAGGAGGAAAAGTCTTCTTTTCTAATTGTTTCTCAAGCCACTCAGGCATCTAAGACTCCTCTTTCAGTGATTCATGATCACCTTCTTCTTCTTGGGTGTGTTAGATTTCAATATCTTTGTTTCTAAGAGCCTCTTGCTCTGTTCTTTCTTCCTCTTCTTCATCAAAATTCTGGATGAACACTATTTCTTTTCTTGGGGACTCGGTGGTTGCATGCTCCTTGGGGCTATCCTCCCCTTTAGTGGTTTTCTCTTCTTCCTCTTGGTCATTCCCATGTTCTTCATGATGCTTTGTCTCTACGTTTTTGTTCATGGCTTCATCCTCTTCTTCAGGCTTGTCTTCTTCTTTTTCTTCTGTTTCTTTTTCTTCTTGCTCTTCAGAAAGAGGCATCTCCTTATCATGCTTGGGGATTTCATCTTTTTCTTCAGTTGGAGGCTCAGTGTTCTTCTCCATTTTCTCATTTGTATTCTTCTCTTCATTGGAGGGCTATTTTTCTACTTCTTCCCCGACGTTCTTGAGCAGCTGAGCCAACTCCTCCTCAAGCTCTGGGTTGAAAGTTTCCACAATATATTTTTTGTTAGGCTCCTCAGTGTCTTCCTCGGATGACTGTGATTCTTCCTCCTCTCCTTCATGCACCACCTTATCAATCACTAGGTGCTGGTACTCAGGGTGTTCATGGTAATCATCTACTTCTTCTTCCATCTCCTTAGTAGCTTCCCTTTCTCACCTCTCCAATTCTTTTGATATTTGCATTGTTTCTTTCATTTATGGTGGTTTGGTTGGAGGCGTAGGGACAGGAAGGAAAGAAAAAACTTGTGCTAGGGCATCTTGCATAGTAGGGTTCATGAATACCCCAAAGAGCTCCATTGGCATGTTTTGCATGTGCCTAGCAAAGGCTTTCAGAAGTGATAGGGTAGGCATTGTAGTTGTCATTGTAGTGGTAAGTGGAAGAGATGTGAATGGAGATATGGATGAAGAAGAAAGTGGAGAGGTGGTGGCAAAGGAAAAATCTATCACCACTACTTGTGCAATAGGCAGGGTAGAAGCAAGGTGGAACGAGATATCCACCGCAAGTAGAGAAGTGGCAACCATCACCGGAGAAGCAGGTAGAGGGGCAATAGTAGTGGCAATGACAATAGCGATGACTATGAGATTGGAGGAAGGAGGTGGGGACTTTGGTTGCTCGGCCTCTTGTTCTTCTCCCTCATGGAGCATATCCTCCTGGATGGTGGGCATCGCTATGAAACTACCAAATGTCTTTGATTTCTTAGAAGGTTCACCTTCTGAGACCTTTCTTGAGTACACCCTAGGCTTAGGCTATCGTTCAATCGTCTCTTTTCCCTTCCTTGATCGTGTAGTGGGAGGATATTTTGAAGTTTCTCCTGACGGGGCACCAGTAGCAGAGGCACTGTCAGTATCGCTTCCTGTCTCATCCTCGAGCTCACCATATGTTAAGGTAATTCCCTGTAGCTTCAATTGGGAAATATTCTCGTCAATCCATTCCTTTGTCCTTGTGTCCATGGGCTTCATTAGAATATCGAGGTCATTGACCTCTTCTTCGTTCCAGTCAATTAATGGCAGTGGGAGATTGGCAACTGCACCATATCGAGGATCAATTACTATATTTTCATCCTCCACTATTTGATCTGGCATAGGGAACAAGTTGACCTTCTTGATGAAGTACACCATCATGCACATGTAGTGCCTCATTTGCACTTCTTTTTCATCTCATTAGTTGGCCCAAAACTCTTCAACCTAATGTACGTGGGCATGTTCAATCCTGACCATCTTCCTGAGCTTTCTGTATGGATCCATCTATGTCTGAGCAGTGTGGAGCTCCAGGTTATATTCCACAAGTTCCTTATTAGAATATTCCACACACTGGGATGTGTGGAGTTCATACATTCCTTGGCCGAAGGAGAGGGGATAGGGAATCCCCACTCTGTGTTTGTCACTTAGGAGGGTGTGTGCTCGATGTAGCTATTGAGAGAGTTCAAGTAGTATCAGCTAGTCATTTGGGTACCAGGGTAGCCTATATGGTTTCTCTGAGAAACCCTGGGCTCAAATGTAGGTAAAATTTGTAAACTGTATGAATAGAAAGACAAACCAGTGGATGTAAGCATTAGCACTATGTGAGACTCTTCTTTCAAAGTCACCTCCAAGCATTCTGATAATATGGCCTATGAAGGCATCATTGACCCTGCAGTAGTCTTTCTTAAAGTTCCATAATTGAAGTTGGGGATACCTATCATAGACGTTCAATTCCCTGCCTGGAGTTGGATTTGGTGCTATGAATAGTCCCCTAAATTGGGCATGGTTGGCAAGAAAATAGACCAAGTATTATGTCATATATAATTGTGAAGTCTTCTTCACTGCCAAAAATTTCTCGTGCAGGAACTAGCTACTCATCCCTACCCAATAAAATTTGGTTTCCCCTCGAATTATTTCCTCTACAAAGTATAGCATCCACTCCTAAAAGAAGGTTGCAGTTGGAAGTCCCATAACTCTACTTAATAGGGGTACCAAATCATGGTAATCCTCATAGAAATTGGTACGGAAGAGCTTTTGGGGCACTTTATTTGCATTGCCCCTCTTCTCCTTAGTCAATATTGGTTAATAAGCTTCTTGCACTTGAGGGTATCAGTGTCCCACATCTGCTTACCATATTCTTTGGATGTTTCCTCCATCTCACTGAAGGTAGGGATGTGGAAGGTCTTCCCTATTGACTTGGCAGATAGATTAGCTAATTATTCCCATCCCTGTCTACAATTCTTTGAGAATCCTCTTGATATGCCTCTTTGCAGGCCATTACAAGCTCAGGGGCTATGAAGGCAGGTGGGAATCCAACAGCCTTGGCCAACCCACTGCCTCTAATTATCTTGGAATTTTTTGTTGTGGGGTTGATTCGGACCCTTTGCTTCAATTCATTAATATCTATATGTCCCAGATTTGTATCTAAGATCTCCCTCCAATCTGTGATGACCTTGGAGTTGAGGGGTTCCCCTTGGAACTTGTACTTCATTTGGTATTTATCCTCTTTAGCCCTGGGTGCTTTAGTTGGCTTCTTTCCATTTTCTTTCTCCACAGCTTCCTCTAAAGGTCCTACACCTGCTTCCATATATCCTGTGGGTGAGAGAACAATAAGCACATTCAAGTATAAAAACATGGGGAAAGTTAGCCAAAATCCAACAAAATGATGTTAAGTCTAATAATTTATCAATCAAGGATTCTATCATTTCTCTCAGATCATCATTAGATGTTCACATAAGGGAGTTATAATAATGCGGGCCCAGCGGTGCGGACTTCCCTGGGTCGGCAATCATTCTAAAGGAAGCTACAACAGAGGCGACAATCAGGGGACGATGACCCACACATTCCAACCCACATCGAGATTTGGTCATGAAATGGGGCCCACCGAGGAGGTCAATCCATTTTGGCATGTGGGTCGAAATCACCTTGAAGTTTTGGGAGCGTTAAGTTCCTCTTTTGGCCATGTGGATATAGGGAGGCAGAAGTAGGAGGTAGCTTGGATGTTCAAGGCTCCATCATTTGAAACAGATTTTGCAAGGCAGTTCCCTTTAAGTGGCACTCTATCATGCGGGACCCACAACCTCAGGAGATGATGGCACTTTGCTGCCAAAATTCAAGATGCCTGGAAGAATGCAGGTCGAGAGATGCGAAGAAATGTTGGGTCATAGTCATTTGGAATGGCGAGGGACAGACAAAGGTCTGACAAAGGAGGCCCACATTATCGGGTCTACATGGAGCCTGGGCTTTCTTACTTGTTACCAAGTAGTTGGAGGGAGATGGCGAGGTGAGGCCCCACATAGCGGATCAATGGAGGTCTGCAGATGCTTTGGAATAGTGGGAATGAGACCAAAGTCTGTGACTAGCCTCTCACAAAAGGTGGTCTGCCTAAGGTTTGTCACTTAATTGTTTTTGCTTTTGAGCTCAGACGGATGTGGCGAGTTCGGAACCCGCAGTGTGGAAGGTCGGCATGTAAAAGCCATTTGGAGCGGAAAATAGGTTATGGCGGTCTGCAGACAGAAGCCCATGGGGCAAGGCCCACAAGGAAGTTTAGACTTAATCACTTAGGGCATGAAGGAAAATGGTCGGCAGAGGTGAGGCCAGGACTTGGTCACCGGAAAGGCGACATCATTCTGTTGTTTTGAGTAATCATTGGCTTGATGGCAAAACGGGAGCGACGACCCACGAAGGATTGCCTACAAGGAGAGATTACCTTATTTTTGGTTTGGATGGCAGGTCGAAGGGTGGAGTCCGATAGGTAGAGAGACGAGTTGCAAAAGTTGTTTCAAACGGCGAGGCCAGGATGAGAACCCACATACAGCGGCGCACAGAGAGAACTTTTCCATAGACCAAGACCTGGAAATTTCAGTGACATTGAATTTGATGGGAAATGGCTAAGGCGGGATCTGCGCACTGGGAAGGTGAGGCCAAATGGTCGTTTGGATCAACAAAGCCCAAAGAGAATTCTACAAGTGGAAGCTCGTGTTGGTAGACCTAATAGGGGTTGAACACTCTCCATTAGGGTTCATGATTTTAGCTGAGTTTGGGATGACTGATAAGGGGTGCCCTCCCGTGAGGGTGAGCTTGGTGGGGGCATTTTTCATTTTGAGTTTTAGTCATTTTTCTAGGACGGTGACAACGATGGCGGCTAGGTAGCAGACCTGCAGGGCATGGATTCCCTGGTCGAAGAACGGTCGTGGGGACCTCAAGGCCCACAAGCGGCCCATGGAGCGATTTTTGAAGTTTATTAAGATTTCAACTCATGGGTTTTGTTCACTCGGGTTTGCTTTAGTTAGATTTTGAGTTTTCTCCCTTTAGGTTTAGCAAATTTATATAGAAATTGAAGAAAACTTAAAACATTGCTCATAGTGAAAAACCTACCTTTGAGACCTGATCAAGGTGAATGAGCAATCAGCTAGCAAAGGCTTTGGATTGGCAAATGAACTCAATGGGCACGATGACAGTGTTGGCAGGGGCTCTCTGACTCATTTCTGAACTACTGACAAGTGAAAATGATAGTTCAAAATGAGTTATTTATAGAATTTTTTATCATTTAATGCTCCTCATAAATGTGGGTACGACAGTGTTTAGGGTAGGTGAGCCAGCATTTCAAAAATGGCGGTAGGAGCGGCAGAGGCTGCTAAGTGGATGACAGTCAGAAGTTGGTCATTTGAGCTAACAGTAATGAAAACAACACCAGAGGGTATGAGTCCCACGATGAGGAAGGACAACAGATGAAAGTCATTTCAAATGGAGAAGAGGCAAGGGAAACTTGCACAGGGCAGTCCGCAAGGGTGGACCCGTAGGGTATGGAAGACGCCAGTTTAAAGATTAACGGTTAACATCCAAGGAAATCCTGCAAAGACCTAAAGCCTTGAAAGTTTGAGGGTAGTAAAATAAAGTCAACTCAAAGTGACTCTTCTAAGACTCCCTGACCACTTGGGACACAAAAATAGGGAGCACACAAAATGAGGTAGTAACAAAAGCGATCCAATGAAGTGAAAAGAGAGGGTCCCCATTCCAAATGGGGCGTGTGTGTTATAGGCACAACAAATGGTGACTCTGCTGGGGAATGCTCCTGAGTGTTCTAAGGATAAGTGTTCCTTCAAAACCCAGAATCTCCAGTTTCATAGACTAGGGTCCGGTTTCCAAAAGTGAACTAGAAGAACTTGATCCTTAGTTAAATCAACCCATGAAACATTTCAGAAGTGTGTGCATTCAATGAATTCATTCCCTTCCCTTAGAAACTGTGAAAAGTGGCAACTAATCAAACCAAGCAAGCTACATGAATCATCTAACCCCAAAAGTAACCTGGACATTGCCCCACTACCAGTCAGGTGTCCATAGCCCCGATAGGGTTGTCACTATGACCCCACGAACATTTCTCTACTGCCAGTTGGGCGTCCATAGCCCTAGTAGAGTTATCCGCACACCCATACGATTGCTTGATTTCAACATTTTTCATTTTCTTTTCTTTTCTTTCGATATTTCTTTTAATACTTTTCTTTTTCCTCAACTGTGTAAGCATCAAAGCCTATTGTAAGTTTGGGAATCACAATGGTCACTAGAGTAGACTTGAGATTTTTTACTTGCCAAGTCATCATAGCGACCATGATACAGCTCTTTGGAAACAATTAGTGTATGTTTCGTGCAAAATATGAGATGAACATAAAAGGAAGATTCAACTAAGGGTTGGGTTCTAAGTAAAAGTTCAAATGAGGATACCATTCAACGGCAGCTATCTAAGACCAATAGTTGAGAGTGAATAGCTATCCAAATAACATTAAGAGCAGGACACAAAGTGAATCATTCATTGAATGAGCATGACCACTGCATCATAAACAAAGAGACACCCCCATCAAGACAAAGCGGCCGAGAAACGAGCAAAACAAAAGCAACGTGAAGCAACGTGAAGCAGCGAGACAAAGGAAAACCAAAATAAACCTAAACTAACCTATATACAGTTATTTACAAAGAGTAGCTTGAGAGAGCTCAAGTTTGGAAATAATGCTTCAGGTGCTGCCCATTGACAAGCAATGAGACATCTTCACCAGTTAAGGTCTTGAGGTGGAAAGCATTATCTTCAAGGATTTTAGCAATCTGAAAGGGGCCAAGCCAGAGCTTGTCAAATTTTTCCTGTCCCCCTTTCTTTTCATGGGCCTTGTCCCAACATAGGACCAAATCAGCAATTTTGAAGGCCTTGACTTTGGCTTGTCGATCAAACCACCTTTTGATCATGCCCTGATGTTTGGAAAAAAGTTTGATGACATGGTCACGTACTTCTAAGCGTAGCAACTCAGCTAAGTGAGCTTCTCTTCGATCCCCTTCTTCATAAAAGGTGTTGATGAATTGAAGGGTGGGGATCCTGAGGTGGACAAAAAATATAGGATCTAGGTCATAAACAAGGTGAAATGGGGAATCACCCAAGGAGGCCTTGTGACGTGTGTGGTCTACCCAAAGAGTGAAATGAAGTTAGGTATGCTAGTCCTTGAGATTCCTATCAAGTAGCTTCTTGATGACAGTGCTAAGGTTCTTGTTTGTGGATTCAGCTAAGTTGTTGCCTTGAGGATAGTAGTTGGATGAGAACTTGAGGGAAATTCCATAGTCAAAGGCCCAGCTAGAAAATTTAAGTGAGGCAAAGGTAGGGCCATTATCACATACTAAAGCATAGGGGCACCTGAAGTGATTTAAAATAAAACTTTCAAGAAAATTAACCACTACCTCTGTTGTACATTTCCTACATGCAATAGCTTTTTCCAATCTAGTACAATAATCAGTGGCGGTTAGAATTTACATGTGACCCACAGAAGATGGTGGGCTTACCAAACCAATGAAGTCAAGAACCCATTGCATGAATGGTCTTACCTCCAAGACTAGTTGCAGTAGGACAATAGCATTCCTTTCTCTGGTTACGGTGGTCTGGAAAATGTGGCACATACGAACATGGCTATGAGCATCTTTGAAGACTGTCATCCAATAGTAACCTGTACGTAGGATCTTATGTGCAGTTGAAAGACTAGATCCATGACCAGTGCCAAATTTATCATGAAGTTCAATCAAAACCTGCTCTACTTCCTCTTTCCCAAGGCATCTAAGGTAGACGCCTTCATGATTCTTCTTGTAGAGTATGGACCCTCGCAGCATGTAGTTGCTACTTTTTAGATGGAAAGCACGTTTTTGAACCCCCTATAAAGGGGTTAGACATTTGTTGTTCAACAAGTAGTAGACGATATCATCGTACAATTCTCTGGGAGAAACGTCTTCAAGCTGATGTTGTTGAACCATAAGTTTGGACCTTGCTTCAGCCTCTATCTCAGCTATTATTCAGGTGAGGGCCTATCCTCTTACTAACTTCATTGGATGGATTTCCATGTCATACTCCTGCAACAGTGTGACCCACTTTGCTCTTCTTTCACCCAACTCATTTTGCATCAGCAGTATCTTTACTGTCGGGTTAGGGAGGGACAATGGTGAACACCTTGTTCCACAGGATGTAGTGCCTAAATTCCTTGACTCCTCTAATCAGAGCATATGCCTACTTTTCGTTATGATACCTCAGTTCAACATCCTTCAACAAAGCACTCATGAAGGCAATCGGGTGCTCATTTCCTTTGTCATATTTTTGAGTCAAAATGTTGGCACATGAATGATCTGAAGCAAATGAGTAAATATAGAAGGGCTTCAAATAATTTGGGTTGAATAGTACAGGTGATTCAACAATGGATTTCTTAATTTCCTTGAAGGCCTACTTTTCCTCCAAAGTCCACTCAATTTTAGCATCTTGCTTCAACATGGCATTGAGTGGCTTAACGATTTCAGCAAAGCCTATAATAAATTTTTTGACAAAATTTATCTTTCTGAAGAAAGATTTCAGCTCTTTCATGTTGCCTGGCAGCTGAATCTTTAAGAGGGACTGGATATGCTCGGGGTCTATGGAAATCCCTCATTCTAAAATAACATGCCTGAGCAGCTTGCCTTCTGTGACTCTGAAGATGCACTTCTTCGGATTAAGGGATATCCCAAACTCCCTACATCTCTGGAAAACTTTGCACATATCAGAAACATGATCACCCCATTTCTTTGAGAAGATGGTAAGATCATCCATATAAATGATGATGCATTTTCCTATCAGGTCCTTGAAGGCTATATCCATTGCACACTGGAAAGTGGTGCCAACATTGATGAGCCCAAATGACATTCTTTTGTAGGAAAAGGTTCCCCACTTCATGGTGAACGCAGTCTTGTGTCCATCTTCATATTGCACCATCACTTGGTTGTATCTAGAGTACCCGTCGAGGAAGGACATCATCTGTGATCCATTAATGATTTGCAATACCTCATCTAATGAGGGCATGGGATAGTTGTCCTCTGAAGCTCTGTTCAGGTTGTAGAAGTCCACACATAATTTGATTTCTCTGTTCTTCTTCCTTACCGAGACCAAATTGGCCACCCACATGGAATTCCTGACAAGGAATATGATCCTAGATGATAGCAGCTTCTACACTTCTTTATAGATGATGGGCTCCAGTAGGGCATTAATGGGATGTTGTCACTATTGAAAAGGTCGGACATTCAGTTTAAAAGGAATAGTGTGCATAATAATGAAGGTATCATAGGTCTTCAAATCTTCATAGCTCCATGCCACTACATCATGATGCTTCCGCAAAGCATCAATGATTCATTTTCTTTCTTCTAACATACATACTTTACCAATAAACACATTTTTAACCTCATCAGTTGTCTTGAGGTTGTGAGTGTTGCACTAATTTTTGATGGAGTCCTTCTTTTCCTGCTGATCCTGGTCTCGAATCTGATCTAGGTCAAATATATGCTTCAATTGGACCATACCTCTTGGAATGGTATTTTTTTTAGATTGATGACCCCTTCTATATCTAATTCATCCTATTCGAGCTTGACTTCATCAATTATTTGAGTAGCAAACACATCGAAACTAGTGATGAATTTCAATATGTGTTTGTAATCATTGAACACCTGAAAATGAGTGACATTGTCTAGCATGGATAGGGTAGAAGTAATTTCAATAGTGAACCTCTTAAGGGCAGACAAAGAAAGGGGTTGTAGCGCACTGGCTGCTTGAGAAAAGGCATCAGCAATATGGTTCTGAGAACATGGGATCAGTTGTATATTGAAGGCATCTAGACTCTCTAACTAATCCCATACCCTATGCCTATAGTTTGCTAGCCTTCGGTCATGGAAGTACTATAATTTTCTGACTTGTTTCACTACTAATTCTAAATCACCAAAGACTTGCAACATTTTAACTTTCTTTCGTAGAGCCATTAGGAGACCATGAACTAACACTTCATATTTGGCTATGTTATTAGTACAATAAAAGTAGATTCTATGAGCAGTGAAGTAGGTCTTACCCGTAAGACTGATGAGCTTGAATTCAGCTCCTGCTCCTTCATTGGATTTAGATCCATTGAAGCGTAGTGTCCAGAATTTAGAAGGTTCTTTAACTCCAAGGCCAATAATATGTGCATTCCTCCTTGGTTGCATGCTTGCATCCACAATCTCTGGAGTAGGTACCGGCTCAGCATGGTTGGAGATAGGCAGTGCAGTTGACAACTCCTCTTGAGAGGTGACTTGTCCTTTGACGTGTTCTACTATTGTTTGACACAAGCAACATTCAAATTCTGAATGGGAAGCATTATGTACTCTACACCAACTAGGGAGCAAGAGTTCCTAGAAATTCATCCTAGCCCCTAGACTGAGTTGATCTTGTATGCATTTTTCCATGAAATCCTGGAACTAGTTTAACAGTCCCAAATTCTCATCATCGTATGCTTCATCATCGTTTGATTCTACTAGCATTTATGTGCTCTAGGGTGTGTAGGCTAGGTTGGTAGGAGGACTACGTTGCACCAAGAAGACCTCATCAGCTATCTCTTCTTGATATGCCATGGGAGAATAATTTTCTAGCTCAGTTTCAACAAATAGCACCTCATTGATATTGTTGTATTCCGTAATCATGAACTTCATGCGGGGTTCTCGGTCAATGCGAATATGATTTGGCAACCCCTTCCATGGAAACCACATGTGAGAGAAATCAATTGTGGTGTACCCTTCAATGCCTGGGTGAAGTATCATCCTAAAATTATTTCGTATGTGTCGGGAATATCCACAACCTGGATGTCAATAACCTGTTGTACCCTTGAATCTACAGCAATCTGCATAGGGATATGATTGATCTCTCCAGTGATGTTCACCTTAGTTTTTTCCAACTAAGTTACTTTTCTTCTTGAGGGTGTGGGGACAATCCCAGGAGCCTTGGATATAGCCAAGGGCATGACATTAACCGATGCTCCTGATTCAATCAAAAAATTATGTAGGTTCTTCCCAAATACTCTAATAGTGGTAAGGAAAGGAGACATTCCAAGCCTTCCCTAGAAGAGTCCTACAGGTGTGTCAGCCTGGGCCACTTGACCTTTATCTTTTTCATTTGTCTTTTCCTTGGATTTCCTCTGACTTTTCTAATTTGGAGGAGCATCCTTTTTCTTGCCTATAATTTCCTGAATTATGGAATCATGTGGTGGTTCTTCAAAAGAGACTCTTTTGGTTGGTATCTATTGTGTTGTCTTAGATAAAGGAGACCCATTAGTAACTCTAAAGAAGGTGTGCCTAACTATAGGAACCTTGAGTAACTTAAAGGTGGATAGACTAATTTTAACCTTCTTGAATTTGTCAATGATATACTCGCCCATTTGCTCAATTTCAGACTCGAAAGCTCTACCTATGGAAGAGCTAGCTAGTTGTTTTTGCATTTGACTTAGTTGTTTGTTTTTGTCAAAGTATTGAGTTGGTACATGGGAAAATTTGGAATTGTTGTTGCCATTAGGATCAGGCAGGGTGTTAATGTTATTGGGTGGAGTGGAAGTAGTGAAAGGTCCTCCTGCTTGTCTATTTCTTAAGAAATATGGGGATATTCTTTGGTGGAACATTTGGACCTCATCCTCACAAAACTCTTCCTCATCTATGGGACCATTATCTATGGAATTAAAGAGTTGAGACAAGGCTTCCTCATTACTTACCTTTTTTACTTCTTCGTTCTTTGGGAAGGTGGCCTCAGTTTTTGGCGTGTTACTATCACTCCGCAGAAATGGCACTTGATTGACCACAAGCATAGAAGAATCGTATGGCTTGAATGGGACTATATCTTTGTAACCCACACTATCAATGGCGTTTTGGACCTCCACTTGAAATATCTCCATAACGGTGAGGAATTTAGGGCAATCCAGCCCAAAGTGTATGTTTGTTTTATGAATTCAGCGCCATCCGGATAAAGCAACCTCAATGAGGTACACTCTACTAGTCATTTTCTCCATATTAGTAGGCTGATAAAGAGGAGTGGGAACACCTCCATAGTTTTTCCTTGTATTGCAAGTCATATTTTGTCTTTGTGAGGGTCTCCTTTCAAAATTCTAACTGAAGCCTTGCCCTCACTCATAATTCTCCTTGATGAGGTGCTTGCTTCACAGCTATCCTTATTGTCTTGATTGAGGTTAGCCTAAATGCTGCACTGAGAAGCCTGTAGTTAATTATTTTGGTTCCTGAGATGAGTTATTTCTATGGACATCTTTCTAATCATCTTTTTCAGCTCATCTAACCATTCTTTCTCAGCATTACTTAGCTTTGGTGTCTGATTTTGGAGGAAGACAGGTTGTGCTACTGGTTGGTTCCACTGCTCCAAGTGAAAATTTGGGCCCTTGTAGGTATAAGGGCACTTGAGGCTGCTGATAATGAGGTACAAGAGGTGCTTGATTCATCAGTTGTCCCAGGTGAGGAACTATCGGCAATTGCGGCACCTGGTTCATAAGAGGTATATGGTGTTGGAGTGCTTGATTAAGCCCTTGAATCTGCATAGGATGAGCGACCTACCCCAAGGAAGGAAGTGGACTAGAAATGCATTGCCCCAAGTCTATGTTGGATTTGAATGCCTTGACATAAACATCCACCAGTTTGGTAGGTGGTGGGTTCATTCTTTTCACAAACGTTGTTGTGAGATTATCTAGGGCAGTGTAGTAGACTATCAAAATAGTAGCATCAGTAAGTACATATGGAGTTTGTAACTGTAGAACCCCAATCCTAGACCTACATAAACATAAGAAACAAACACCATATTAGATCAAATGCAAGTTAGTATCAAGATTCCCCATGAAATCCATTTATTGCAAAGAACAAGAAATGAGATGAAGAACACAAGCAAATATAAACAAAAACTATCAAATCTTATTCAATGTAATGCAAAATCTTGATCTCATGGGGGAATTGGTGCCAATTTAATGTGGAATTTGACCCTTTCCCAACTCCTATGATGCAATGTTGATGAGTGATCCACTTTGGTGAAGATTCAAATGAGCTCCATGATGAAAAATCTGCATAACCTAGCTAAGATCTTGATAAAATGGATGAAAATAGAGATGCTTGAGGATGAAATTGAGTATAGTAGACTTGCTCAAATTGTGGATGATCAAAATGAGGAGAGAAGCCTCTTATTTATAGAAAGACAAGATGGAGGAATGAGAAAAATGGAGCAATGTGGGATCATTCAACATCCAATGGGAAAGTGCCACTTGTTAAGATGTGAATGGAAGAAGCTTGAGCACATTTTGATGAATGTGCACAATAAATGAAATTAGGTGGAATTTGAAAATAGTGAAATGACATGCAAAAGGGAAAAATAATGAATTAAATGTCACTTGGCTCAAGGTAGAGGATGGGACATGGATTAAGATTAAATTAATCAAGTTTTAATTAATTTAATGAAGGATTAGATGATGTGACTGTTTGATTTAGATTTTTGGGTTGATTTAAATCAAAAGACAAGAAGAATGCGATTTAGATTTAATTAAATAAAGGATTTGATTTATTTAACTAAAGGGGATGATGTTAGATTAAATTAAACAAGGTTTAATTTATTTAATTTAATAAGATGACTTTAGAGATTTAATCAAATAAAATGAATTATTTAATTAAATAGAGACCTTGGGTTAATTAGATCATATTGATTGATTTAATTAACAAGAGAGAATGACTTAATCAGATAAATGATTATTTATTTAATTAAGGGATGAAGATTGATGATAAGCTGAGATGGTGATTTAGGATGAAACAATGTTAGTAAATCAAGATCAAGTGTATCGGTATATTTTCCATGTCTACATTTTGCCCCTCTTTGAAGCAAAGTACTCGTTGTGTTGTTTCAAAGAATAAATTCTCTCAATCAAAATTAAAAAAAAAATCAATTTTCAAAATTGCCCCACTGCTGCCCCAATGGACAAATTACGCTGATATACTTCCCCCTCGAGAGATCGGACAAAATTTCAACTTTTTGGGTGATCTCATGAAAAAAGAGTACAAGGTGCTTGACAGGTCCAAAAAGGCTCTAGAGGGTCAAAACATGTCAAAATGATGCAAAATGGTCCATGAAAGGACAAAAATAGGCTCGGGGGGTCAAAACCCTAATAGGACGATTAAACGAGGTCAAAAAACCCTAACTTTTAGGCTTAAATAGGCCTCAAGGGGCCATTTCCAATTCATTTGCACATTTAGCCTTTAGAGATTTCTATAATTTGAGCTATGACACCTTCATGAGATGGTGCAACGAGAGCTCCCCCGACACATCTCAGACCGAGTACACACACACCAAAGGCTACCTGGCACTGGACCACTAGTGAGTCAACTTGACCTGACCTCATTTTTCAATTTATGTGTGCATTTATTAGCCTAGGATTAGGTCTTTTAGGAGCAGTCCAATATAGCACCGCTTGAAATGCTCTTTCGGCGTCATGTGGCCTCAAACTGTGCCACAGTTGCAAATAGCGACGTCGCAGCGTAGTTTGGAATTAGGGTTTAAACCCCAAATAGAGCCGCCTATGAAGATTGCATTGCAGCAGGTCATTTTACAAATTAGGGTGTAGGGATAAATTGGACTGCACCTCAAATTGCGACACCACGACGGAGTTTGAGGGCCAAAGGCTCCTAGTGGTGCAATTTGAAACTTTGAAACTGCGTTGCACCCATAAGCAGTGACATGTAAGTTGTTTGGGGTATGCCGAAATTAGGCAGGATCACGATTTTTGATGAATTCTGACACGATGGCTTTCCTGATGCAGGAGGAGGTGCTGATACTTCACTCACATGAGTAGAGGTCTCGAGTACTTTTCATCATTTTGCAGGGCATGCCTGAGCAATAGTAGGAGCATCTAGGGGTGTTCAGACTGTGGTACATTGCTTACGCACCACCCGTGAGGACACACTTGGGTATGATGACGGAACTCACTGAGAGATGGCATAGTGAGACATCCTCTTTCCACCTCACAATAGGTGAGGTGACGATCACACTAGAGGATGTGTGGAAGATTCATAGATTGTCCATCCATGAAGAGCGTGTGATTTATGATGTGGATGTCAGGAGGGAGGCCTGTTATGATGTTAGGGGCCTTCATGAGCTTTTTTTATACAAGGGTCAAATCGAGTTGGAGCATTATAGGCCCACCATTTCACTCTTTCAATTAGTTATTGCAGCCATCATATCAGGTCTCGTCACACCAGATCGACGAGGCCGATACTTCAGTCCTAGTTTGGGGGATCACTTGGGAGAACATGGTTTGGAGGCAAGTATGCTTTGCTTGGGGGCCAAGTCTGTTGGCCTCATTATACATAGATCTTCATGAGTTTGCATACCTTGACGGCTGAGCTATCGGGGCTAGAGTCACGCTCCTTCATATCTGGGCCTGGGAGCACATCGTTGTGCTTCACTTGAGATTTGTTCTAGTTGATATGGATTCAAATGATCTAGTTGTTTGATGATACAGAGGAGGTGTCTTCTTTACACATACAGGTCAACACGGGATTCCTCATTGGAGGAGAGTTTTGGATGACATGCAAGCCTTCACCTGGTGGCCATACCTTGGATGGAACACATGGTATAATGATGTACAACAACTCTTTTTTGCTTACCAGGACAAATTGATGCAGGCCAAAGAGCATACAATGCTTGAGATGTACCTGCCAGGAAAAGTGTAGTGATAGTTCAAAGAGCCGCAGGATAGGCTGGATGATCGGTATGTTGCTATATTTGCACGTACGATGAGCCAGAGCTCCTAGGGCTGATATATACCTGCACATGAGGCAATGCAGAATTTTATGTAGCTAGTGGCCAGGCCATGGCCATATGATCAGGGACAGGTTGATGCAGGGACAACATAGGCATACAAAGATTGGTTTAGGCCACCCCTTAGACTTACAGTGCCAGGGACATCCTCTGCTCGACGTAGAGTCAGAGGCAAAGGAATAGGATGGGACTGAGGGGATGAAGACAGGGACCGAGGAGGGGGAGGACCACCACCACACCAGCCAGATCAGGATAGGGGGCTATAGGATCAGCCACTCCTAGATCCGCAGGTGGGTAAGAAGAGACAGGATGTCCCCAGACAGGATCTAGACCCAAGAAGGTAGGATGGACACTAGGATAAGGTTCTGACACTGCCTAGAGACGGGGGCCATGATCAGCCACCCGTGTAGCCAGACCCCAGGGATGGTCAAATTATCTAGTTATAGGCATAGCTATAGGAACTTATCGCTAAAAGGGATTAGTCATGGGAAAAGCAGGACTAGGTGGTCCAGCAAAGATAGGTTGTAGAGCTATAGGCAGCAACAGAGATGGGAAGATGATAGTAGATTGAGAGCATGTTTGTGTCCTCCTCCTAGAGCCTGGTACTGCTTCAATCATATAGGGAGGCCATCCAAGAGGCCGACTATTATAGGATGCACTATCATTAGAGGTGCCGAGAGTAGCTCAAGTCCCAGACTTTTTATAGAGGACAGGCCACAAACCCATAGAGGAGCATGGGGAGAGAGTAGGTGGTGAGGGCAGCAGCCAGCAGGGCTAGCCCTAGTTTTGATCAGAGACAGTATTCTTTTTGTGCCCCATGGGCTCATTTTTAATAGCCCAGTGGGCTATTGTACTTTATGCATTGGATATATATTTGATCTAATTCTTTTTTACCATGACAATATATTTATTTTGATGATATATGAGATGAGATGATATGTATCCGATATGATGTGTCCTAATCTACTTTATGCTTTATGGATGAATCTTATTTTCTATATGCAATGCAATGTGATGCAATGATGTTCTATGTTATGATGCTATGATGAAGCTACTATATGATGCTTATGTGATGATGTAATGTGATGGTTTATGGATACCTTTCTTTTTTTAGTACCTTTTCTTATGTACTTTTTTATGATGTATGCAAATGTTTAACCTAACAGATCTATATTGTGCACTTGATGGATGATAAGATTTACGTAATTTTCTTATGTATAATATGCACTTATGATGGTGGTATAACGTGATGATGTATGATGAATATATGATGTATGAAATGATGCTTTATGTAATAATGTATGTGTTATTATATGATGTTTATGATATACAATGGATGCTTTGATAAATGACATATATGGGTTGTTACTAATGCTTTAGGTATATGATATGCTCGTGTGATTATGAAATGGATGCTTTTGATATACGTGATATGGGTTATATGGGATGATTATGTAATGAATGTAATATTATGGTTCATGAGATGCTTAGAATGACCAATCTATATTATGTGATGATGGAGATGCAAATGCATGTGGTATGATAAATGCTTTCTATGTGATATGATATGTAATATGCAATATGTTGATGGTTTGTGGATGCAGGATGAATGTAACAACAATAATGATTTGTGATTAACTGTCATGGTACCATGTTAGCATGGAAAAGGAGATAGAAGAAAGCAAGAGATTCCAACAAGACACGAGATGATGATGATGATGATGCATACCAAGGAGCTGGGATCTTCAAAAGGGCCAATTACCTTATGTTTGATTACACAAGGGGTACATTGCATCAAGGTATAAAGAACCAGGATGGCGTTGTACCTAGTGTGATGGACTTTGAATTGACAATAAGATAGGAGTATTCCTATTCACCCCTAGCATACGGAAACTTGTTCAGAATGTAGTTCAGATATTTCAAACATCCCAAACCAAAACATAGAAAAGCAAGCCTTCATATGTGGTCAACAAGAAACCTAAAACATCTTCCCTACAAACCAAGCAAAGCATGCATAACTGAGTTATTTTACAAAAATATCCAACAAGTATAGTACATAAAAATATCATGATCATTTCCCCATTTCTATCTCTCTAAATCCCTTCATTTGGGACATCATCGAGAGGTCATTGAAATGAGTGCAAAAAAGATAAGTCAAAAGTCAAAGATAAAGTAAGCAAAACAAGCTAATGTTCTTCAATACCGCTAGCCAAGACTAAACTATCATGAAGCCTGATGTTGATGTCCATTGTAGGAAGGATGCATCCTAGGACATGACAATATCAGATGGTTTGATATGGGACTGATTGGATGATAGGCTATTGACACAAAGAGTTGACCAACTTGTTTACTTACTGACCTAGACTTGAGACTTTGACGTTTAAGTTTTCCCTTTTGAACTGGTAGACTTGTTTCCAACTGTTTTACCAAAGGTTGGGGATGATGATTGATTTATTATGAGTGATGCTTATTGCAGGTGAAAGCGAGATGAGGCAGATGGATTTTTTAAAATATTTGGATGTTTTTGAAATGTTTTGAGGTTGTTTTTGGTATTTTCAAGATTTTACAAATGTTTTGATTTTCGATTTCCAAATGTTTTAGAGTTTTCTAAGATTTTGACCAAGACCTAACCTAAAGACCTGTCCTAGGCACCTCAAGGGTTGATCAACATATTAGCCTTGCCTATGTTATACATGTAGAGACCACATAGTTTGACTAACATAGACTCGATTATTGATGAGATATGAACAGATGGATTGCCAGTTTATTATGATGAACTCCTAAAGGACTAACCTATGTGTCTCGGGGGATGATCAAAGATCAACCTTGCCTACATTCAAAGCTTAGAGACGATGTAGTTCAACAAGACGACTCTATTTTTTATTTTTTGACCTGTTTTCTGGATTTTGAATGTTTTGAATGTTTTGAATGTTTTTGGATTTTGATATGTTTTGAATGTTTTGGGATTTTGTGATTTTCTTATGTTTTTGGATTTTCTGATTTTGGGATTTCAAGAACATACATGAATTTGATCCAATGAGAACATGCCCCCAGCGTGATGCAATAGACTACTCTGATAAAGGCAAGACAAACTGACCTTGAGAATGGGACGAGTAGTACTAGAAGGGATCATGACACGAATACAGGATCAAGTTATGGTGCGAACGTGGGTGGATGATGGATGGAGATAGATGGATAGTAGAAGCGTGATGGATGGATGATGCATAATAGGTCATGAAGGTCCTAGTGGATGGAAAGTGCTTATTTACACAAGGCGCTTGTTTGCCAGGTTTTCACCAAGGTACTTTCCCAAAGCGCCACTGAAGTGGTTTTCACTAGAGGACGCTTTTTTCTCTTTGCTATTTTTTAATCCTTTTTCTTTTTTTTTGAATTTTTTCCTTTTTTTTGTTGTCACCAAGACGCCTGTTTGCTAGGATTTCATCAAGGTGGCCATTTTTCAAGACATTTTTTAATTTTTTGGTTTTTTTGGTTCTATACCTTGGAATATTTGTAGGCATAAAACTTTTTGAGATGGGAGCTATTTATGGGCTCCTGCAGAGGTTCCCCTTTGAGTTTTGATAACTGATATGCCCCTGACTTATAGCTCGTTGTGATGATGAATGGTCCCAACCAATTGGGTTCAAATTTTCCCTTGTCATTTGGATTTGGGACATTATTTTGGTTCTCCTTTAGCACAAGTTGTCTAACTTGGAAGGTCTTGCTCTTGATCTTCTTGTTATATTTCCTCTTGAGTCAGTTCTGATACACCTGCAAGTGGTTCAATGCCTTTGTTCACCATTCATCTAGCAGTTCTAGCTCGTTCAGTCTTGATACCCGATACTCCTCATCTGTGATGAGATTTTGCAGTGATATTCTTAGTGATGGGAGTTCGATCTCAATGGGTAATATGGCTTCTGATCTACAGACCAAGGAAAAGGGGGTGGCACTTGTTGGTGTGTAGATGCTGGTTTGATAGGCCCAAAGGGCGAGATTTAGCTACAGATGCTAATCACAACCTATGTCATTGACTATCTTTTTGAGAATTTTTAGAATGGTTTTGTTTGTGGCTTCTACTTGGCCATTTCCTTGGGGATAATATGGAGTGGAAAAGCGATATTAGATTTTTAATTTGTCACAAAGGTCATGAACATCCTAATTCTTGAAAGGTGTCCCATTATCTGAGATAATAGCTTGGGGAACATCGTATCGTCATATTAAGTAGTTCAGGATTAACTTTGATGTCTGCTTTCCAGTTATATATGTCATTGGCATATATGTCATTGGCATGGCTTTCGCCCACTTTGTGAAGTACTCAGTGGCAGTAATGATAAACTTGTGGCCATTGGATGAGGTGGGGGTGATTTTTCCAACGAGATCAATCCCCTATTGTGAAAAGGGCCATGGTGTGATGATAGGATGGATCCCTTGAGCTGGAGCATGGATGAGGTCCCCATGTTGCTGACATTATAGACACCTTCTGACATAGTCATGTGCTTCTCTTTCCATAGTAGGCAAATAATACCCCATCCTTAGCAATTTTTTGGCCAAGGTCATACCGCTCGAGTGTGAACCACATGTGTCGTTATGCACCTCGGTCAAGGTAGTCAATGCCTCCTCAACATTTAAGTAGCATAATAGGGTTCCTTCTATGCTCCTATAGTAAAGAGTTTCTCCTAGGATGAAAAATCCAGATTCTTTTCAAAGGTTTTCTTAAGGTTTGAGGTTATGTCAGCTAGGAGGACTCCTATTCTTAGATAAGTGTATATGTCGTGGTACCAAGGATCACCATGATCAACTATTTCGTACACGAATTCAAACTTTGGTACCTCGAATGCAAGAACGAGAAGTTGCTCTACCAAGAATTCATGCTTTGGGACATTGCAAGGGATATCCAATAGGGATCCATTTTTTTCCATGGCGTTATTGATTTGTTGTTTGTTCTAGGTATCTGCTCGAATGTGATCTCAATGAAGGACTCCTTAAGGCTCTCCACCAATTTCTTGTATAGAGTTAGCTTGTCATCCTTATTTTGATAATCATCATTCACTTCATTGATTATTAGTTGTGAGTCCCCATAAACCTTGAGAACCATGATATTCCACTTCACCGCTATTCTAAGTCCTATGGTTAGAGCCTCATATTCTGTGATATTGTTTGTGCAAGGAAATTCCAATTTGTAGGATCTTGGTATGCAGTCTCCCTATGGAGTGATAAAAAAGATGTGGGCTCTTAATCCATGTTGTTTGTAGGAACCATCAAAATACAACTTCCATTGGTCTGCTATGGTCAAGTTGAAGATGGATTCATCAGAGAACTCTGAAATTAACAGATTTTTTGAGTACATTGGCGCTTCTTCCAATTGGTCTGCAATAGCTTTCCCTTTAATAGCCTTTTGTTCCACGTACTCAATGTCATATTTTGATAGGATCATGACCCATTTGACCATCCTTCTTGTGATCACTGCCTTGGAAAGTAGGTACTTGAGTGGGTCAATCTTGGCAATGAGCTTGATTTTGTGTGTTAACATGTAGTGTGTAAACTTCTATGAGGCAAACACCATTGTTGTACAAGATTTTTCAATGAAGGAATAATTTAACTCATGCCCTACCATGGTTTGACTGATGTAGTAGATGGCCCTCTCTATTTTTTTCTCATCGTGCTAAGCTTGGAGAGCTCTAAGGGCTACTGTTGTTGTTGATATGTAGAGGATTAGAGGCTTTCCTAGGATTGGCGACATAAGCATAAGAGGCATGAGCAAATACTCTTTGTTTTTTTTAAATGAATGATCACACTTGTTGTCCCACTTGTACACTACTCCCTTGTGGAGTAGGTGGGAATAGGGGATTCACTTGTATGCTAGCAGAGCTATGAACTGACAAATGGATTGGATCCTGCCTTGTAAGCCTCTCAATTGTTTCAATGTCTTAGGTGCCTCCATCTCAAGGATTTCCTTTACTTTAGCTGGATCTATTTCAATTCCTCTCATGGACATGATGTATCCCAATAGCTTCCTTAATTGTACGCTGAAGATGCACTTCTTTGGATTAAGGCGAACTTTGTATTCCTCAAGTCTATCAAAGATGGCACTCAATGTTGCTATGTGGTCTCACCTTTTTTTGGATTTTTCAATATGTCATCGACATAATCTTCCACAATCTTATGGATCATGTCATGAAAGATTAATGTCATGGATCTCTGATATGTTTCTCTAGCATTCTTTAGGCCAAACAACATCATGTTCGAGCAATATGTCCCCCATGGACAAGTAAAAGTTGTTTTGTGTTGATCTTCTTTGGCTATCATGATTTGGTTATACCCAAAGAATCCATCCATCAGTGAAAGCATATCATGTCTTGCGGTCATATCTACAATCATATCAAGTTGGGAAGCAGAAAGTCATGTACATGCCATGTTCAGGTCTTAGAAATTTGTGCATATATAGATGCCCCCATTGGGATTTGAAATAGGAACTAGATTTGATAACCATTCTTGATAGTCAATTGGTTGTATGAACCTTATGTCCAATAGCTTCTTCAATTCCATTTTAACTAACAAGGCTATCTAGGGATAAATTTTTTTAGTTTTTTCCTGAAGGGCTCTGCTTCTGGGTAAACTGCTAGATGGTGGACCAAAATATTCAAATCAAGCCTGGACATGTCGGCATAGCCCCATGCAAATTTGACCTTTCTTTCCCTTAAGAAGGTAGCTAGAAGCTCATGTTCTTCTGACATTAATGATTCAACATAAAATGTGATATGTGGAGTTTCCTTTGTTCCCAAGTTGACTGGGTTGCACTTCTTGGCTAGATCCACTGACTTTTCTTAATGTAGAGCACTAAGGAGGAGATTGAATCCTTCATCCTCAAGTGCCTCAAAGAGGTTTTCACTGTTGGATACATCCTTTTTTTTTACTATTTTAGGGTCAGAGAGTGCCACAATGTGGTTTTCACTCAAAGACCTTGAGATTATTCTCAAGTTTTTGCTTTTGTGACTAAAGGATTCAATTGTCTCACCGTAGTAAGCTTGTGTGTCTAGAATGATATCAAACCTAGCCTTGTGATCTCTACATCGTATCATGCTCCACAGTCCCATGAATTCTAAGAGCACTTCATCATTTTTTAAAGTGTCTAGAATTGACAGTCCTCGTTGGTTATAATCGATGAGCTCAGGGTAAACTAGGTTGATTTCATGGTTTTGACTGGCTGACTCAAATGACACAGTACTAGTCATTAGGAGAGAGGAATTATTGAAAAGCATAGGTAAATCAGTTATGGTATCTTCCTCATCACTACTACTACAAACATTGGTTATGTCAAATGTGAAATTTTCTAAAGGCAGACCAGTGGATACGGGTAATTGAAGGGCGACTGTCATTTGTTGAGGAGTTTTGACTTTCTTAACCAGGGGATTTCGGCCACATATGGTTATACTCGGAGGGTACATCTAAGGCCAAGATTTTTCATTCGTGTCTCAGGAATGATGGGTATTAGAATTTCGTTGTCATTTTTTCTAAGCTTTCTATTTTTGGCATAGCCCATGATGAGCATCATCTATAAGCCTTTATTACTATCATTCATAGGTAGATCAGCTGTCAGTCTATTTTCTTGGTACAGGAGATGGTTATTTCCCGGTTGAGATCTCCCCAACTTCTAAAGCTGGAGGAGCCTACTGTGAAGGTTTGGGATGAGGAAGCATCATTTGATTGTGGTCATCCTCGTGACCTGGGTGATTGTGGTAACTCTCCTACCACATAAGCATTTTTTGGAAGTACATAGTGTCCACACCCATTGTCCTAGATAATGACCTTGATGTCAGAGATGGCGAGGATGGCATGTGTCTCTGTTGCAGAAGTGGAAGTGAGAGTAGTTGGATCAATGTATGGAGTTGACCTTCATCATTTTTTGGCACTTGGGGGATTTTGTAATATTTGTCTTCTAGGCTCTTGTAGTAAGAAAAAGGTTCAGGATCCCAATGGATAGTGACTTTTTGGCCTTGGTATGTGAACTTGACACATTGGTGGAAGGTTGATGCTACTGCTCACATCACATGAATCCACAGACGTCCTAGGAGAATGTTCTAAGGAAAATTGAGGTCAAGGACTTGATAGGTGGTTTCCATAATTGTTGGCCCTACTTGAATAGGGAGATGGATAGTGCCCTGAGACACTCTTTCTTGATCATCGTAAGCCCTGATTGTGATGCCTTTTCCTTTAGCAATGGAATCCTCTGAGATTCCTAGATTCTTTATGAGCTTGAGGGAACATATGTTTAAACCTGCACCTCCATCCACCAAGACTATTTTGACTTTTCTCTTATGCACTAGGACCTCCAGATGGAGTGTGCAATTGTGAGATGGTTGGGTAGGAAAGTCTTGATCGAAGAATGTAAGAAGATTTGGGGTAATGATGTTTCCAACCATAGCTTGGAATTGTTCAACATCAAGATCTACGGAGACGGTGGATGAAGCCAATGCTTCTACAAGGATCTTTTTGTGGGTCAATGATATCTTCAATAACTCCATGATGGAGATCTGAGCTAGGGTTCTTTTCAACTGATCAAGGAAATTATAGCCACTAGGAATAGATCTTAGGTTGGAAGTGGGTGCTCTAGGAGGCTGAGATGACCCTATGATGGTGATTTTTCCACCTCTTATGGTGACTCCACAATCAGCTTGGGCTCCTTTGATGGTGATAATAGAGCAATACTCATATAGGGGTGTGATGACATGGTCATATACATGATTCACACTTTTAAATGCACCCTTCCCCTTATCATTGTTATTGTTCCCTTTGTTGTTATGATTGGGCATCGAATTCGTGTAGATTTTGAGATTTTGATTTCCCATTGGTTGTTCCACATTTATGATTTTTTCATCAATGAGGTTTTGAATTAATTTTTTCAACCTCATACAACTGGAAGTGGTGTGTCCCTTGATCTTATGGAAATCACAAAGGTGATTTTCATTGTACCATAGTGGTTTCACCAAGGGCTCTTGATAATTGTCATAAGTGGGGATTGTGATGAGTTTTTTCTCCACTAGCCTCTTCATGATGGATTCAACTAATTCCCCAAGGGTTGTGTACTTCTACTTGGGGGAGTTTTTGTTTCACTGGGGTGGCCCCCTTTGATCATTCACATTGCTGATTGTTTGATTGTTTGGTTGCTGAGTCACAATGTTAGCTTGACAATTTTTCCGATGGTTATTTTGGGTTGTTGTTGGGGTGTTGGTGTGTTTTGTTGAGGATCACTGATGAAAATTTTGGCGTCAACAACACCATCATTGGTAATGTTTCTATTTTACACCCATGTGTGAGGTTTGTCATTATAGCTGGTGGATGGGCGATTGTTTTACCATTCAGGGTATGTGGGTGTCCCTCCTTGTGCAATAAGGGCTCATTCAATGTTAAGCGCTTTGGAGATCAATTGGTCATATGTGGTGATCCCTTGCACCTCGATATGGAAGGCCAAGGTTCCTTCCAAATTAGAGATGATAGTGCAATTTTTTTGTTCTTTTGGCATGACCCATTTTCTCCTATTGGCCTTTGATCGCCATCATTGTAGGAAGGAAGCAAATGATTTATTTTTACCTTGTTTAAGAGCTGATAGTTCCTCTAGACTAACATCCATACTAATATTGAATGCGTAATTTTTTATGAATGTGTCTACTATCTCTTAGAACTTTTTTATGCCAGGAGAAAGGAAAGAGAACCACTCCATGGCATGTCTAGCCAAACTTCTAGGAAATAGCCACATCAAATATGTATCATCATATGCAACTTCCATGCAATGAACTTGGAATTCCCTAATGTGATCTTCAGGGTTTCTCGTCCCACGATATTTATCAAATTTGGGGATCTCAAATCCATTTGAGAATTGTTTCATTACAAGACTCCTATCAAATGGATAGGGACACAATTTGTTGGGTGTCTTTGTGGTTTTCCCTGATTGAAGATCAAGCACTTGTTGTGAGAGTAGCTTGTTTTGTGTTGCTACGTCATTTTGCAAATCAGGGGGTGGGATGAAGAGGTTCTATAGTGGTTCACTTGTTGGACGGATGGGTGGATTGGTTGGTGTGTTGGTGGATGGTGTTTGCACATTTTTCTATGCCAAGTATGCTTGTACTTGTTGTTGTATCAACAATGCTTATTGTTGATCTTGTTGTTGTTGCACTAATAGTGCATGTTGTTGTGCTTGTTGATGTTGTTCCACCAACAATGCTTGTTGTTGGGCTGCTAGTTGGGCTGCTTCTTGCTACTCTTGGTATTGCTTTAGTGCTTGCTGGTATGCTTGTTGTTGGGTTACTTTTTTTTGTGCAAGGTACTGTGCTTGCGCCTACACTTGTGCTTGTGTCTACACTTGTTGAGCTTGGTATTGGGCTCGAGCTTGCGCTTGTGCCTGAACTTAGGCTTGTGCTTGTTGGGTAGCTTATGTAATCTATGTAGCTTGTGTGGCTTGTGCAGCCTACGCAGCTTGAGCAGCTTGCTATTGTTGTAATAAATCTTGAGCTTGAGCATCCTTCTACACTTGATATGCTTGTTGCACTTGTTGTGCAGCTTGAGCAACTTGCACTGTTTGAGCGGCTTGTGCTTCCTGCACAACTTGTTGTGCAGCTAATTATATTTGCACTTGCTAAGTAGCTTTGTATTTGTTGAAGTTCCTTTTGATAGGCAGCTTGTTGAGTAGCTTGTAATGCAATGCTATTTTGGCTTGACGTATTTGTGTTTGGTGGAGGAGGTGGTGGTGGTGGTGGTAGATTTGGTATGGTGTTTGTTGTCGTGATGAGAGGCACCATTTTATTGATGATTGGGATTGTAGTGGATGGTGTGATTGATATGCTTGGTCCTTGAGAGACCATGTTTTTGGGAATGGTTGATGACATGGTGGTTGCTTGTGTTATTGGGATGGTTTCCATCTATTGTTGTGATATCGATGGCAAGATGGGAGGATTTGGTATGATGCTTTGATTGATGTTTGGGGGATTGTTTTGAATGAGTGGCAAAAATGGTGGTAACCCCAAACTAAGAGTTGATGTTGATGTTGGTGGTAACTGTGGAAGTGGTGGAAAATTGAGTGGCATACTTCCTTGGGGAAATGATGAAGATGTAGGGTTAAAGATGCCCACTGGTCCAAATAAGTCTTCTTCTCCTTGTGAGGTCATAGGGAGAGAGGTTTATGTATTTAATGGGTAGGTTGGTGTTGCGTGAAATGATGATGGTGGGTCATTTGGATCATGAAAGGTGAGGGGGACATATGGATGTGATGCATTTTGGGGTATGGATTTCCCTAAGATTGTGTTTTCGTCCAAATCTTGGTTACTCACAAGGGGGTGAGTTTGAATTGCATTGAGAAATGCACTCCCTTTGTTAACAATAGGTTGAGTTGAAGCAATGGATGATGTAATTTGGGGGATGGGTTGGGTAATGCTTTGGAATGGAGGTGTAGATGAGATTGGGGGCATGGATGAAATTGGAGGCATGACCCCAAAAGGTTGTTCCACAATGGTGCTCACATCGTAATCGGAAGGGAGTTTAGCCCCTTGTTTTGCTAATTCAAGCATGTATTATGAGGGATGGAGCTTCATCATGATGTTGACAATTCTATGATTCTCAGGATTTTGGACCATTTTGGTGATCTCGTCTTGTGTCATCTCGAAGGCATTATTGGTGATATCATCTACTTGACTTTCCTCTTGTGGATTTTGTGATGATGAAGGAAAATTAGTTAGGGGACCACTTGATCCAATGGGATTCATTTCAGAATTGGTTTGGTTTAGGTCACTTGAAGTTGATGTTTCTTTGTTGGTCTCCATGTTCTTCTTGTGTTGTGATCTTGTTTGAACCATAAAATGAGGCTCAAAAGAGAAGATCTAGGATGATTAAGGATCAAAGGTGTGATGGTGAAATGTGTGGAAGGTGGATGATATGGATGATTAAACTCTTAGAAGATCTTGAGAGGGGATGCTAGACTTTTGGGAATTTTTGGATTCTTGGATTTTGATTTTGGATTCTTGGATTTGATTTTGGATAATGAACAAATGGATCCCAAGATGTTAGATGTTATCTATGGGGTAGGCTTTCTCACCAGATGATAGTTTGACTAAGTGTAGGGAGAAGGATACATCTACCCACACTTAACCAAACAAGATGATTTGATGATAATTTAACTAAGCATATGGAGAAGGATACATATACACATACTTAATTAAACAAGATGATTTTGATGTTTTGATTCAAGGATTTTGATTTGTTTCAAGGATTTTTGATTCATGGATCTGCCAAAAATTCTAGCATGAAGGATGATTTCAAGATTTTCAATAGTTGTTGGTGAGATGACTTTGGTTGGATGTTTGAAAGATAGATGGAGTTTGACTTTGATCCTATGTGTACCTAAAAAGACTCTTGTTTACAAGACCTTGGTTTTGAAGAACATGATTTACTCTAAACAAGTTGTTCAAATTCCTGTAAAATATTTGGATTTTGACAATAATAGAACAAGTACGAATTGGGATTGTTTCTTGAAGCTCTTATGTAAAAGTTGAAAAGCAATCTTTGTCTGAATTTGTAGAGTGTTAATAGATGCTTTTGATGATCTTTTGGACTAAGAGCTTTTGACTTTGGTTTCTGGATTTTGATCTTGCATGAAATCATTTGAGACACATGTGTGGGGTTCAATTGTTCTTAGCTTTGCTTAGTGAGTTCTTTTTACCACAAACAATTTTTGATTAGGTTTTTGAGCTAGATGTCTAATGTCTTAACTTCTTCTCATCCCACAAAGTATATTATGTGGAACTTCAATGAAATCAAGGCAAAATTTACCTATTGTTGACTTTAGCAAGCAAATTGAGATATAAATCCAAATGTTTAGAAACCTCTAGAGATATAATCCCTAGGGAAAGCAATAACACTTGAATTTTGTCAAAGATATTTGCTTTCTAAAGGGTTTGAAATTTGATGGCAATGTTTAATGTTTGCTTTCCTAATGTTTACAATCAAGCAAAGTTTTTTATTTCCAAGAACATGTACAACCCTATGGCTATGAAAGATTGTATTTGTTGAATCCCCACTTGGACAAGTCCATCTACGCTTACTCTTAACGAATGGTTAGATGCTTGACTACACAGGCTCCCCCTTACAATGCACTCACTTCTCAGGTCAGCCAAGCATCAATACCCATGAATCTCCCATGGCATACTTTCCATTTCTACTAAAAGTCATAAAAGTGTGGGGCGGCTTGAAAATGACTGTTCTTACACCAACAAATAGATCAAGGATTTTGACCTCTTCTAAAAAAGGGTTTTAATGTGGGCATTATGTTCGTGGGGGATCATCCATGCAGCGAGAGACCATTGTTTCCCTTCTCGTCAGAATAATCCTCGTGATACTTTCCTTTCAACAAGTACCAACACTTATATACCAGTTGGAAGTTGCTTGGTTTTAGCGTGTTGTCAGTTGGGTCATTCCCTTGGGTGAGTACTTTTTCCCACAAGGCAAGCCCTCTAAGATAAACAAAAGCGAGCAAACATGTCCATAGTTTGATCGATCTTTGTTGAGAAACAAAGAGAGAATACACACAATATGTTCCAATCACATTCGCAAGATTTGTTCAATTTTCAATCCCAAATGAAATGTGGAGGCAATCACTTTACCCAACTTAAGACCACCAAAAAGCCTTTTGACTTTCAAGATCACCGTGAGGTACGAGAGAAGCGCATACGTCTTTTTGAGGGTATTACTTTGGGTAAGTGATTACAAGACAAAGAAACACATGTTCATTTTATCCTTTCAAAGCAAGAGTGACTTATTTTTAAGCGCCAAAGGAAATGTGAGATTTTGATTGTTCAATTGTTAACCTTTAAACCAAATCTAGTGAGTTTTTCTAAAGTTCTTTTTAAACCCCTTTGTAGCAAAAATGAAAGTTTTGGAAGTGTTCTTTTTAGTGCCCAAAATAAATTTAGTGTATCCTAAGAGCATGAAAAGATAACAAATTCTTAAGAGAAATTATGAGTTCTCCAAAATTGTTGAAAAAAAACTAAAGTGTTCATAAACACTTGATGTAATGAGAGAATGATGCCATAATGCCACTTTCAACCTTGTTTTCCTCCTTAACCTTGATTAGACCAGCCTACAAAAACTGATTAGAACTGCAAAATAGAGGTTAGAAAAACCAGTTAGCAACCTAAAATAACCAAAATAAAAAAGCACATGTCAAAATTGAGTTACCTTAAACTTTTTACTTCACTCCAGTGGCACAGTTTGCATAGGCAGTGCAATTTGAGGAAATCAACGACATTGTATAGCACCACTAGGTCTACAAGCGGCGCCCTGCAGCAGACCAAAGAGTGTGATTGTGGTGGATTTTTGCTTAGCGGCACTATTTGGAGTTTGAGAAAACCAGTGAATGGAAATTGACTTAGCGGCAGGGTTAGGAAATTTGAATTTTGGGCAGGAAAGACTACGCGATGCAGTTTGCAGTTTGAAGCATTAATGTATGGCACTGTTGGACTAGTAGCGATGTTGTATGGTGTCATTGGACTGATAGTGTCACAGTTCCTTGTAGACACAAAAAAACAGAGAAAAACACAAAATTTTGTTTAAAATTGTGATTAGAACTTGAGATCTACCCTCCTTCTAGCGCCAAATGTAGAACCCCAATCCTAGACCTGCATAAACACAAGAAACAAACACTATATTAGATCAAATGCAATTTAGTATCAAGATTCCCCATGGAATCCATTTAAATTGCAAAGAACAAGAAATGAGATGAACAACACAAGCAAATATAAACAAAAGCTATCAAATCTTATTCAATGTAATGCAAACTCTTGATCTCATGGGGGAATTGGTGCCAATTTGATGTGGAAATTGGCCCTTTCCCAACTCCTATGATGCAATGTTGATGAGTGATCCACTTTGGTGAAGATTTAATTGAGCTCCATGATGAAAAGTCTACATAACCTAGCTAAGATCTTGATAAAATGGATGAAAATAGAGATGCTTGAGGATGAAATTGAGTATAGTAGACTTGTTCAAATTGTGGATGATCAAAATGAGGAGAGAAGCCTCTTATTTATAGAAAGACATGATGGAGGAATGAGAAAAATGGAGCAATGTGGGATCATTCAACATCCAATGGGCAAGTGCCACTTGTCAAGATGTGAATGGAAGAAGCTTGAGCACATTTTGATGAATGTGCACAATAAATGAAATTAGGTGGAATTTGAAAATAGTGAAATGACATGCAAGAGGGAAAAAGAATGAATTAAATGCCACTTGGCTCAATGCACAAGGACGTGTAAGAGGGAATGAATGTCTTGTTGGAAGGACAAATCCACTTGGAGGGATTTCAAATTTGGAAGAATATTCCTCTAAAGATGCCAAGTTGAGAGAAAATAGAGATTTAATAAATGAATTAAATGTATTTTCATGTGCAAGTGGCAAAAGCTAGAGGATGGCACATGGATTAAGATTAAATTAGTCAAGGTTTAATTAATTTAATGAAGGATTAGATGATGTGACTATTTGATTAAGATTTTTGGGTTGATTTAAATCAAAAGATAAGAAGAATGTGATTTAAATTTAATTAAATAAAGGATTTGATTTATTTAACTAAAGGGGATGATGTTAGATTAAATTAAACAAGGTTTAATTTATTTAATTTAATAAGATGACTTTATAGATTTAATCAAATAAAATGAATTATTTAATTAAATAGAGACCTAGGGTTAATTAGATTAGATTGATTGATTTAATTAACAAGAAAGAATGACTTAATCAGATAAATGATTATTTATTTAATTAAGGGACAAAGATTGATGATAAATTGAGATAGTGATTTAGGATGAAATGGTGTTAGTAAATCGAGATCAAGTGTATTGGTATATTTTTCATGTCTACAATAACCTTATGTATGCTCGGTGGAAACAGTTGTTGAAGGAGCCTATTGGCTCATTAACCTCTCTACGAACAGACATGAACTACTAATGTAGTTCTAAAGGGTTAACTAGGATCTTGTATTTCCTTAAGAAGGAATTCTTCAAAAGCTCCCAAGTGGTGATGGTCCCCGTTGGTATATTGATGTACCAATAAAAGGCTTCTTCTCCCAAAGAATAAGTGAAAAGTCTACATGCCACATCGTTGTGATCAATCTGCATATCCTTAAGTGTTGTTTGAAATATCTTGATGTGCTCTTCAGTTGTCCTTTGTAGATATCAAGGGTTGAACTTCATGCAGAAGCCCTTAGGGTTCTTGTGCATGTCATGGTAAGTGTTCAATAGTAGTGGAGAGGGGTTGTTCCCCATCCAAGCCACAAGGGGAGGCAAAGGTGGTATTTATTATTGAACAGTAACTTGGGGTTGCATAGGGGCAGCGACAGTTGGGACTATGCCTTGGACTTGAAGGGAAGGGATGGGGGTAGCACCCTACCTGTGGGAAGCGAGTGATTGAAAGGTAGTTTCAGACGACTGAATGGAAGAGGTGGAAGTGGAGAAGGATTGATGAGTATGGGATGAATGAAAGGAGGAGGGAGGTGAAGGTGAAGGTAAAGGGGATGGAATGGAGGAGGAAGAAGAGGTTGTGTCCCCTCTTTTAGTCCTTCTAGCCCTTGTAGGGGGTTGTAGTTCTTGAAATTCCCCTTTGTTTGGTGTTGATGTTAAAACTCTTTGGAATCTCTCAAGGGAAAATGACCCAATTCGATCCAGCTTCACTCAAAAGGCCCTCCTTCTAGTGCCAGTTCTGTTGATAGGTTTTTTTGCACCTTCTCAACACAGGTAATGCATAGGTGCATCACCTCTCTTGAAAGGCAATCTCCAACAATAATTTTCTAAAAATCACCCCAAGGTCTCTCAGGTGTCAAGTCATGACTTGCTTGGAATGTCTCAGTTATTTTGATTTGATCTTGTTGGTAATCACAGGTGTACTTACATAAGATAAGTTGGAGGAGAATTGGTTATTCCAATAGGGTTCTTAAAATGAGAAAGTGATCACACAATTGATGTAGGCTCAAACAACAGTCTAGAACTCCTATTTCAACTTCAGATTTGGCTTTACAATGTGCAATGAACCTTGTTCAAAGTCACTAATAAAAAAAAGGAAAAAGGGCATGGAAGAGAGAAAGTTCCTAGACCTGAAACTAGCAATGAACAATGATAATGGAGGACCCTACTACAAACAACCTTCCCAAAACTGAGTTCCACTTAAAAAGATTTCCTCACAGTCTCATGAAACTAGTGCAATCTTCTAAGGACTGTATATTTTCAACCATTCAGTCACCATAAGCATGAATAAAAGATAGAAATTTAGTGAAGCTTTCAATTTATGCCCAGACTAACTTTACATAGCTATTCATCACCAATAAATAGTAAAAAGTATGGACAACGAAGGTTGCCAACACACAACAAAATTCTTCAATATCAATGCACAACATTATCTAACTTACTAACAACATGAAAACTCATAAACAACAAAATAAATCTATTTAAATTCACTAACTATGAGAAGAAGAATCATGCAACATGAAGTGGGAACTCAAGAATCCACCAAATCAATGAATTTCTATTAAAATTCCAGCAGCATGTCTTTAGAACAACTCAACTCTCTCTTGAAAATGAGAGGATACCCCCTATTTATAATGTCCAAAAAGAAAAATGAATGGCCAATATTTAATCTCATTGTGTGGCCAAGATTCACTACAAATTATGGTTTCACCTACCCCCAAATATTTTACAATTTAAAATTACATTTGTCATTTAGTCTATTTTTTCCTCATTTGGTAGCACTGTAGCTCTTTTGTCTTCTAGTTGATTTCCTTTTGTTGTATCTACTTGGTGAGGAACTCATCATTAATCATGGGATTTACTTCATTCTTCATTGTAGTGACATATTCTACGAACTTGTCGATCAATGCCTAGAGCTTGTTCCACTTTAATATGTCTAATTGAAGAACCTGGAAGTTCAGTTTCCTAGATTTTCTCGTAAGCTCATCCCAGTCCCTATCATACTTTTGTGCATTCTTGATCACCTGTTCGGATTGGGTGAAGGCTCATGCAGCAAAATCCATAAAATCTGGTGTAAGCGCATTTGTGGTCCCCTTCTCCATCTTCTTATGGAAGTATGGCTTTATTTTCTCCGAGTCTAGTTCAACGGTGGGCATATCAAAATCTGTCATCATCCTTAGATATTCTTCATAGGCCACCCTAATTTCCTTGACGCAATCAATATCAAGCTCCACCTCATGGAGCACTTGTTCCAACACTTATTTTCTATGGTCCAAGCCCAACTTCCATGTCACCACAAGCCAGTGGTCACCTTCTACCAAAGCAAGCTCCTTTTCCCAAGATCTCTCAAGTATCTTGAGGATAGCCTCAAGCTTGGGATATGTGATTTTGTATAACTCTGGGAAGTCGGTGCAAAATTTCCTTATTCCCTCGAGTATCTTTTGTACCTCCAAGAACTTGTTTGTTGTCCTTACAGCATGGCCTATTCCCATGTTTCCATTGTAGGGGCTTGTTGTAACCAATCCTCTATGGCCTTTGTCCTATTCTTTCTTCTCTCCAACTTATCAATGTGGTCCTTGGACAACAATTGTGGTGGCAACAATGATGTGGTGGGAAGTTCCTCAGGTGACAACCATTGTTGAATGTAAGCGGTCAGATCCGCCACTTGTACTTTTAACTCCTCTTAAGAGGTCTTATCTTTATGCATCTGATGTATAATAGTGACAACAGATCCCTGGAGATGGTCAATTTTCTACTCTCTTGTAGCTCTCCCCAAATCAATGCTAGAAATATTATACCTGACCCCTTCTTCTCCAACCACAGGAGTGGCTATTTGTACAGTTCTGGATCCTGATGCATCCATTGTTAGATGAGATTTGACCTTTGGCTTTTTCTCCTTCTTTGTACTTATTTGGGCCCGAGCCAAAATGGCCTTTAGCCTTTCCTTTGGATCCCTAGGAGGAAAATTCTTCTTTTCTAATTGTTTATCAAGCCACTCGGGCATTTGAGACTCCTCTTTCGGTGATTCATGATCACCTTCTTCTTCTTGGGTGTGCCCAATATCAATCTCTTTAATTCCAAGAGCCTCTTGCTCTGTCTTTTCTTCCTCTTCTTCATTGGAGTCCTGAATGAACATTGTTTCTTTCCTTGGGGACTCAGTGGCTACATGCTCCTTGGGGCTATCCTCCCCTTTAGTGGTTTTCTCTTCTTCCTATTGGTTGTGCCCATGTTCTTCATGATGCTCTATCTCTAAGCTCTTCTTCATGGCTTTAGGCTTGTCTTCTTCTTTTTCTTCCATTTCCTTTTCTTCTTGATCTTCTGAAAGAGGCATCTCCTTATCGTGCTTGGGGCTTTCATCTTGTTCTTCAGTTGGAGGCTCAGTGTTCTCCTCCATTTTCTCATTTGTATTCTTCTCTTCATCGGAGGGTTGTTTTTCTACTTCTTCCCTGATGTTCTTGATTTTTTGAGCCAACTCCTCCTCGAGCTCTGAGTCAAAATTTTCCACAATATATTTTGTGCTAGGCTCCTCAATGTCTTCCTCGAGAAACTATGATTCTTCCTCCTCTCCTTCATGCACTACCTTATCAATCACTAGGTGCTGGTACTCAGGGTGCTCATGGTAATCATCTACTTCTTCTTCCATCTCCTTAGTAGCTTCCCTTTCTCACCTCTCCAATTTTTCTGATATTTGCATTGTTTCTTTTATTTCTGGTGGTTTGGTTAGAGGTGTAGGGACGGGAAAGCCAACAACAACTTGTGCTCGGGCAGCTTGCACAATAGGTTTCATGAATACCCCAAAGAGCTCCATTGGCATGTTTTGCATGTGCCTAGAAAAGGCTTCTGGAAGTGATAGGGAAGGAATTGTAGTTGTCATTGTAGTGGTAAGTGGAAGAGAGGTGGATGGAGACATGGATGAAGAAGAAAGCAGAGAGGTGGTGGCAGAGGAAGAATCTATCACCATTACTTGTGCAGTAGGCAAGGTGGAAGCAAGGTGGATTGTGATATCCACCATGGGAAAAGAAGTGGCAACCATCACCTGAGAAGTAGGTGGAGGGGAAATAGTAGTGGCAACGACAACAGCGGTGACTGTGAGAGTGGAGGCAGTAGGTGGGGACTTTAGCTGCTCAGCCTCTTGTTCTTGTCCCTCATGGAGAGGATCCTCTTGGATGATGGGAATCTCTATGAAACCGCTAAATTTATTCGATTTATTTGAAGGTTCACCTTCTGAGGCCTTCCTTGAGTACACCCTAGGCTTAGGTTGTCATTTAGTCATCTCTTTTCTCTTCCTTGATCGTGTAGTGGGAGGATATTTTGAAGTTTCTCCCATTGGGGCAACAGCAATAGAGGCACTGTCAATCTTGCTTCCTATCTCATCCTTGAGGTCACCATATGTTAGGGTAACCCCCTGTAGCTTCAATTGGGAAATCTACCCATCAATCCATTCCTTCGTTCTTGCTTCAATGGGCTTCATTAGAATATCGAGGTCATTGACCTCTTCTTCATTCCAGTCAATTAATGGCAGCGGGAGATTGGAAACTCCACCATATCAAGGATTAATTACTATATTTTCATCCCCTACTATTTGTTCTAGAACAGGGAACACATTGACCTTCTTGATGAAGTACATCATCATGCGCATGTAGTGCCTCATTCACACTTCTTTGTCATCTCTATAGTTGACCCAAAAGTATTCAACATTATGTATGTGGGTGTGTTCAATCCTGACCATCTTCCTAAGCTTTTCATAAGGATCCATCTGCGGCTAAGCAGTGTGGAGCTCCAGGTTATATTCCACAACTTCTTTATCAGAATAGTTTGCACACTGGGATGTGTGGATTTCATACATTCCTTGGCCAAAGGAGAGGGGATAGGGAATCCCTGCTCTATGTTTCTCACTTAGGAGGGTGTGTGCTCGTTGTAGTTGCCAAGAGAGTTCAAGTATTATTAGCTGATCATTTAGGTACCGAGGCAACTTATATGGTTTCTTTAAGAAAGCCTCAGCTCAAATTTTGATAAACTTTGTAAATTGTATGAATAGAAAGCCGAACCAACAAATGTAAGTATTAGCACTATGTGAAACTCTTCTTTCAAAGTCACCTCTAACCATTCTTATAATATGGCCTATGAAGGCATCATTGACCTTACAATAGTCTTTCTTAAAGTTCTAGACTTAAAGTTGGGGCTACCTATCATAGACCTTCAATTCCCTGCTTGGCGTTGGATTTGGTGCTATGAATATTTCCCTATATTGGGCACGGT
The DNA here is from genome assembly GCA_007258455.2 of Sequoia sempervirens. Classification (NCBI taxonomy): domain Eukaryota; kingdom Viridiplantae; phylum Streptophyta; class Pinopsida; order Cupressales; family Cupressaceae; genus Sequoia; species Sequoia sempervirens. The sequence goes on along the minus strand of VDFB02049217.1, from coordinate 99,448,197 downwards.
CGGCAAGCAAGTAGACCAGGTACGATGTCATATAAAATTGTGAAGTCTTCTTCACTACCACAAATTGCTCATGTAGGCACTGGCTGATCATCCCTGCCCAATAAAATTTGGTTTCCCCTCGGATTCTTCCCTCTACAAAGTATAGCATCCACTCCTGAAAGAAGGCCACAATTGGAAGGCCCATAACTTTGCTTAATAGGGTTACCAAATCATGGTAATACTCATATAAATCACTTTTGGAAGAGCTATTAGGGCACTTTATTTGCACTACCCCTCTTCTCCTTCAGCCAATACTAGTTAATAAGCTTCTTGCACTTGAGGGGATCAGTGTCCCACATCTGCTTACCATATTATTTGGATGTTTCCTCCATCTCACTGAAGGTAGGGATGTGGAAGGTCTTCCCTATTGACTTCGTAGATAGATCAGCTAATATATTCCCATCCCTATCTACAATTCTTCTAGAATCCTCTTGATATGCCTCACTGTAGGCCATTACAAGCTCAGGGGCTGTGAGGGTAGGTGGGAATCCAGCTGTCTTGGCCAACCCACTGCTTCTAATTCTCATGGAATTTTTTATCATGGGATTGATCTGGACCCTTTGCTTGAATTCATCAATATCTATATGTCCTAGATTTGTATCTGAGATCTCCCTCCAATCTGTGGTGGCCTTGGAGTTGAGGGGTTCCTCTTGGAACTTGTACTTCATTTGGTCTTTATCCTCTTTACCCCTGGGTTCTTTAGCTAGCTTATTTCCCTTATCTTTCTCCATAGCTGCCTTCAAAGGTTTTGCACCTGGTTCCATATATCATGTGGGTGAGAGAGTGGTAAGCACATTCAAGCATAAAAACATGGGGAAAGTTAGCCAAAATCCAAAAAAATGATGTTAAGTCCAATAATTTATTAGTCAAGGATTCCATCATTTCTCTCGGGTCATCATTAGACAGTCATTGGAGGGAGTTATAACAATGCGGGCCCAGGGGTGTGGACTTCCCTAGACCAACAGTCATTCTAAAGGTAGTTGTAGTAGAGGCAGAAATCAAGGCATAACAATCCACACGTCCCAATCTACATTGAGATTTGGTCATGAAATGGGGTCCACCGAGGAGGTCAATCCATTTTGGCACATGGGTCGAAATCACCTTGAAGTTTTGGGAGTGTTAAGTTCATCTTTTGGTCATGCAAGTGCAAGGAGGTAGAAGTAGGAGGTAGCTTGGACATTCAAGGCTCCACCATTTGAAACGGATTTCGCAAGGTAGTGCCCCACAAGTGGCATTCCACCATGCGAGACTTGCGACCTCAGGAGATGGTGGCACTTAGTTGCTAAAGTTTAGGATGCCTGGAAGAATGAGGGCTGAGAGATGCAAGGAAATGTTGGGTCACAACTGTTTGGAATGGCGAGGGCCAAATAGATGTCTGACAGAGGAGGCCTGCATTATCGGGTTTGCATGGAGCCTAGGTTTTCTTACTTGTTATCAAGCATTTGGAGGGAGATGGTGGGGTCGGGCCCCACATAGTGGGTCGACAAATTTATGTGGATGCTTTAGAACAGCAGGAGTGAGACAGAAGTCCATGAACAACCACCCACAAGAGGTGGTCCACTGAAGGTTTGTCACTAAATTATTTCCGCTTTTGAGCTCAGACGGATGTGGCAGGCTCGGAACCCGCAGTGTGGAAGGTTGGCGTGTAAAGGCCGTTTGAAGCGGTAGATAGGCTATGGCGGCCTATGGATAGAAGTCCATGGTACAAGGCTTGCAAGGAATCTTAGACTTAATCACTTGGGGTGCAAAGTAAAATGGTTGGAACAAGTGAAATTGAGACCCAGTCACTGGAAAAGAGGCATCATTCCACCGTTTTGAGTAATCATTAGCTTGACGGCGAAAGGGAAGTGACAACCCACAAAGGATGGCCCGCAAGGAGAGATTACCTTTTTTTTGGTTTGGACAATGGGTCAAAGGGAAAAGTCCGATAGACAAAGAGACAGGTTGTGAAAGACGTTCCAAACAATGAGGCCAAGACAGAAACCCACATACAGCGGCCCGCAAAGAGAACTTCGTCATAGACCAAGACTTGGAAATTTCAACGAAGTTAAATTTGATGGAAAATGGCCAAGGTGGGCTCTGCACACTAGGAAGGTGGGGCCAAATGGTCATTTGGATCAACAAATCCCGAAGGGCATTATGCAGGTGGAAGCCCGTGCTAGCAGACACAATAGGTGTCGAAGGCTCTACATTAGAGTTCATGATTCTAGCTAAGTTCGAGATGACCGATTAGGGGTGCCCTCCCGTGAGGGCGAGCTCTGTGGGGGCATTTGTCGTTTTGATTTTTAGTCATTTTTCCAAGAAGGTGATGGTAGCAGCAGCCAGGTAGTGGACCTGCAAGGCATGGATGCCCTGGTCGAAGAACGATGGCAGGGACCTCAAGTCTCACAAGTGGCCCATGGGGCAATTTTTGCAATTTATTAAGATTTCAACTCATGGGTTTTCTTTGCCTAGGTTTTCTCTAGTTGGATTTCAAGTTTTCTCCCTTCAAGTTTAGCAAATTTATATATAAATTAAAGAAAACTTAAAACATGGCTCATAGCGAAAAACCTACATGTGAGACCTAATGAAGGTGAATGAGCAATCAGCTAGCGAAGGCTTTAGATCAGAAAATGAACTCAGAGGGCACAATGGTGGCATTGGCGGGGGCTCTCTAACTCATTTATGAACTACTAACAAGTGAAAATGATAGTTCAAAATGAGTTATTTATAGAATTTTTTTATCATTTAATGCTCCTCATAAATGTGAGTACGACAGTGTTCAGGGTAGGTGAGCCAGCATTTCGAAAATGGCGGTGGGAGTGGGGGAGTCCACTAGGCAGATGGTAGTCAAAAGTTTGTCGTTTTAGCAGTCGACAATGAAAATGACACCGGAGGGTGCAGGTCCCGTGATGGGGAAGGACACTGGATGAAAGCCTTTTCAAATGGCGAAGAGGTAGGGGAAACCCAGATAGGGCAGTTTGCAGGGGCGGACCCGTAGGGCATGGAAGATGCCAGTTTAAAGATTAACAGCTAATAGCCAGAGAAATCCTGCAAAGACCTAAACCCTTGAAAATTTGAGGGTAGTAAAATATGGTCAACTCAAAGTGACTCTTCTAAGACTCACTGACCACTTGGGACACAAAAATAAGAGGCGTGCAATATGAGGCAGCGACAAAAGCGATCCAGTGAAGCGAAAAGAGAGGGTCCCCATTCTGAACAGGTGTGTGTGTTAAATGCACAACAAATACAGAACTGGTTAAAGCTTTAGCCACTAGATATGACCTTAGAAGAACTATTCAATTATATGATGGCTCTGATATTCTCATTATTTCTAAGGATCTCATATCTATAGTTTTTCAATTGGAGTGATCTTTGGATTTTTCATTTACAATCAAGGACCTTTTAACTAAATACCATCACATGGAAACAAGCTATAAAATATGGAAGCTACCACTACATAGGCCCAAGGATGAAGGGAGCCAACTCAGAAGGTTTTCTAGCATTGAAAACCCTCCCTTTCATGAGGATTTATTTGAAGAATATTTTTATATACATATCACTTAGCTGGACAAGTGTTAGGAGTAGAGGTTCCTCCCCCCGTGTCAATTGCCCCAATGGTCATGGCTGCAGACATACAACTTAAAGACACCAGACCATTTGACTATGTTGGTTATTTAGCCAATGCTCTGAACCAAGGGATGGAAAGGATCAAAAGCAATAGTGATAGTATTAATTTTAAATAGTATTCTTTGTTTATGCATTTCCTTCTACATGAAGGACACGTTAAAAGGTTATGGGGAGAAGAGATAAGGCTAAGGGATGTTGATCAAAATGGGAATTATAAACCTATACAATTGTGGACCTCGATATGGGATAGTAGATATGGTAGATCACATTATCTGTACTTTGAAGAATATTTTGTGAAACCATTGTTGAAATTGTTGGGACATCCATGTAATTATAACATGTCCCCTGAAATACAAAAATTCCTGAGACCAAAGGAAAAGGACCCCAACAAAAAGGTAAATCATAACTGGGGGGATTGGTATGCATTCCTTGATTGTACTGTGATAATATTTTATGGGTGTTGGATGTTGTGGTTGTGTTTCTGATATGTGTTTTTCATTGATGTCAACACTATTAGCATTAATTCATTTGAAGTTGTATATGTCGAAGATACTGAGAAAATTGTAATAAATGAGTTGCAGGTTGTCAGTGGTGAAGTGAAGTTCAATATGTTGGTTATTTATGTACATTGTTGATTAGAGATTGTGGACTAAAGGGTTTGTTGCTAAGTGTATCTAGTTTATCCACGTTGAGTTTCAGAGACCCGTGTGAAGATTTGATTGAGTTATGAAGATTCTCATTCTGACAGTTTTTTTTGTTGCTTCAGTCACTGTTCCTGATTGAAGATGATGCTATTTCAGTTAGTGCAGTTGTTGCAGATGCTTCTCTTGTGATTCATAATGCTTGTGGATGCTTCTAGATTGTGCTCTATCTTTGTTGCATGTATGCATTGATCATTGTGCTCGTGGTTGGCAATTTTCTCTTGTGTGTTCATGTTTTTCATGTTCTTGGCTGACATAGTGTTTGTAGCGTGTTGTGGATCTTTGAGGAGAAATTAATTGAAGTGTTTTTGTGTTGGAGATGTTGATTTGGGTCCTCACTAAGTTTTGGCGAACCTTGGTTGATTCGCATTGTTAATCTTTAATGTTTTGGGCCAATAGTTTATATTCATTTTCTTATTTTTGTTGAGGCCAACATGAAGGGATGAAATTTCTTGTTGCGGATATATAAGAGCAATTTTTTATTTGAATTGAAGTGTGCAAGAGGGTGCAAGAGTGTGTGAGTGTATGCCAAAGTGTGCTTGTATGTGTGAATATCATTTGAAGGCATAGTAGAGTGTGAAGAATTGTGCAAAAGAGTAAAGAATTGTTCATGTGCTTAACCAGAACTATAATCAAGTATTAGCAGATGTTATTCTCTCAGTTCAAAATTTGGATGGTTGTAATCCGAATCTCTTTGTAAGATAGTGTGTCTTCCTTTGTAATTGAGTAGTGAGCTCTAGGCAGTGTGTCTGAATGCATGTGCATTCCCCATATTTCATTTTCATTATACTTTTAACAGGTTATAATCTTGTGGACTGACCTCCACTGTGGTTTTTCCCCTAACAGGGTTTCCACGTAAAAAATCTTGGTGTTATGTGTGTTTTTGATGTGTTGATGATTTATGTTTTTATGGTTAATAATTAGATCTAAAAATAAGGTTAATAAGTTGAATAAGTTTTGAATTTCTGTGACAACTGATCCAACCCCCTTCTCAGTTGTCTACCCTTGTGTTGCCAACAATTGGTATCAGAGCAGGTTCCTTGGAAGAAGTTTAATAGCTTAAGGTGATTTGAGATGGCAAGTTACAAAAGGATAGTCTGAGATTTGATGGAACAAAGTATTCTTTGTGGAAGACTCGAATGGAGTGCCATCTGAGATGCATTTGTGAACCCTACTGGAGCATTACAAGTAATATGTATATTATTCCACATAATGGTCCTACTACTTCTGCTAAGATCAGAGATGTTGAGTATAATATCTGGGCTAAGGAAGCTTTGTTGAGTGTTTTGACTGATTCTGAGATGACAAATGTTATGGATCTAAAGATTGCTCATGATATCTGGAAAAAGTTGGAAACCTTGTATGAAGGTGATGCTAATGTGAAGATTGCTAAGTTGCAGAGTTTGAAAGGGAAATATGAAAGGTTGAGAATGGGTGATGATGAGAACATTAATACTTTCATGCAAAGAGTGAATGAACTTGTGTGTGGTATTAGATGTGCTGGTGGAAAGATAGACAAATCTAAGAGTGTTGCTAAAGTGCTTAGATCCCTTCCTGATTCTTACAAAGTCAAAGCTAGTGCTATTGAAGAGATCTAGACTGTAACAAACATAACTAGAGATACCTTGGTTGGTAATCTGACTGCTTTTGAGTTGAGCAAATTTGGTGATGCCCTTCCTAAGATTGAATTTGCATTTAAGGCTACTATTTCCAAAAGAGATAGACAGAGATATGATATGGGAAAAAGTTCATCTAGAAAGACATTCAATTATGAGGATGAAATCAGACAGATTGAAGAAGAAAGAGAGCTAGAAGAGCTAGAAGCACTTATTGTCAAAAGAGTACTGAGAGCAAAAGGTAAGTATGAAGGAAAATAGCCTCTTAAATGTTTTTCTTGCAATAAGATAGGTCATTTTGCATCAAGGTGTCCAGAAAGATCTCCTAAACCAAGACATAACAAGCCTAGATTTTAGAAGAAGTGTTACTATGCTACTGATGAAGGTGTGACAAATGACGAATCTATAAAGGAAATAGAAGTGATGATGAATGTGTATTTATTGTTATCAAGGAAAAAAATCCTGTATCTACTAAATTTGTTGGTTGTACAAATGTGGAGAAAGCCCTAGTTTCTTGAGTTGAAGAAAAAGATGAATGGGTAATTAATAGTTGATGTTCACATCATATGTCAGGAGACAAAAGTAAGTTTGTAAGCTTGGAAAAGTATGATGGTGGTGTTGTGAAATTTGGTGATAATACAACTGGTGTGATCCATGGAAGAGGTTGCATTTCTCTTGATGGTAAGCATAATACTGATGATGTTTTGTATGTGGAAGGCTTGAATCATAATATTTTGAGTGTTGGTCAAATGGTTGATAAGGGATACAATCTTCAGTTCAAGGATGGAAAGTGTAGAATATTGAGTTCCAAAAATGAAATTGCATCAAGTGCAAAAACAAAAGGTAATGTCTTTCACTTGAGTTCTGCTAGTAAAAGTTGTTTGATTGCTCAAGTTGATGAAATTTGGTTATGGCATAGGAGATTGTGTCATGTTAACCTTGATAATATTGTCAAGATAAGTTCCACTAAGGTTGTGAGTACCACTGTGTACACACTCAACTGGGTACAAATCAAAGGTGCTATTGGTAAGACCCCTTTTGAGCTATGGACTGGTCAAAAGCCTATTGTTAAATATTTCAAGATATTTGGAAGCAGATGTTATATTAAGAGAGATGAAGACATAGGAAATTTTGATGCTAGGAGTGATGAAGGTATCTTTCTAGGTTATTCTACTAAAAGTAAGGCCTACCAGTGTTACAATAAAGATTGAAGAAAATGGTTGAAAGTGCAAATGTTAAGGTTGATGAAGACTTAAAGGTACACCATCTAGAACCTATGGATATGACTCTAATGATTAGGATGATAGTAAAAACTAAGGAAAGCAAGTTCAAACTACAAAAAAAGTGCAAATCAATCTGGTAAATCAAGAAAATGAAGAAGAAGGAGAAACTGGTGAAAGAGCAGAAGAGAGACCAGAAGAGCCTGAAGTTGAAGAATATCCTAAAAAGACTCTGAGGTATGTAATATTGAATCATTCAAAAGATAAAATTATATGAGATAAGAACAAAGGTGTCTAGACTAGGAGAAAAATTGCAGAAGATTATTGCTTGATTTCAAAGACTGAGCCTACTAGTGTGAATGAAGTATGTAAAGATGAGCATTGGGTTGAAGCAATGAAAGAAGAGTTAAAACAGATTGAAAAGAATGATACATGGATTCTTGTTCCCAGACCTAAGGAAAAAAATGTAATTGGAACAAAATGGCTCTTTAGAAAAAAATTGAATGAGCAAGGTGAAGTGGTTAGAAATAAAGCAAGACTGGTATGTAAAGGATATTCACAGATGGAGGGAATTGATTTTGAAGAGACCTTTTCCCTTGTTGCTAGAATTGAAGTTGTAAGATTATTTCTTGCCTATGCTACTCACAAGAACTAAAAAGTTTATCAAATGGATGTCAAATCAGCTTTTCTAAATGGTGAATTGGAAGAAGTGTATGTTGAGAAACCTGATGGATTCCAGTTGACTGATAAGGAAGATATGGTGTGTCAGTTAAAGAAAGCACTGTATGGACTTAAGCAAGCCCCTAGAGCATGGTATGCAAGATTGGATAAGTATTTGTTGAAGCTTTGATTTAATAAAGGTACTATTGATAGTAATATGTGTTTCAAGATTGATCATAATAAAGATTTGATTGTTGAAGTATTTGTTGATGATATCATTTTTGGAGGAGATGATGATTTGTGCATGAAGTTTGCTAATGAGATGCAAAATGAATTTGATATGTCTATGATTGGTGAGATGAAATTATTTTTGGGATTGCAAATTACACAGTTAGATAAAGGGATTTTTATATCTCAATCCAAGTATGTGAAGGAATTGCTGAAGAAGTTTGGTATGGAAGATTCAAAGCCAATCGGTACACCCATGGTGACTGGATGCAAGTTGACAACAAAAGATGATTCTCCGAAAGAAAATCAGACAAGATATATATCAATGATTGGTGGATTGCTATATTTAACTCAAACTAGGCTAGAAATCATGAATGATGTATGTATTATTGCAAGATTTCAAGCTAATCCGAAGGAATCTCATGTGACTACTATGAAGATAATTTTTAGATACTTGAAGGGAACTGTTGATCTTGTCCTATGGTATCCTAAAGATGATGATCTTACCTTGAGTGCCTTTATTGATGCTGATTGGGCAAGAGATGTGAATGACAAAAAAAGTACTAGTGGTGGAGCATTTTTCTTGGATAAGAAGCTAATTTCATGGTTAAGCAAGAAGCAGAATGCCATTTCCTTGTCTACTGCAAAGGATGAATACATTGTTGCTGCTAACAATTGTACTCAAGTCTTGTGGATGAAACAAATGTTGAAAGATATCAGAGTTGTATATGATGAGCCTATTGCTATATGTTGTGATAACTCAAGTGCTATTAACATTTCTAAGAACACTAACTCATTTGACTGCAAAATTCGACAAAACTGTCTTACGAAATATGTATAATTTGATGTATCATTGGGTGCTTGTAAAATTTGATGTGTAATTTTCAATTTTTTGAAATTTTATCCCCAACATTCATCGAAATGTCGGCTATCATTTTCGTCAAATTTTTGACAAACATGAAAAATAGAAAAAAAATCAAATTGTGGCAGACATAAAGAAAAATGAGTTCACACCTAATTTATTGTGACAGTGTTTTTCTCTACTTAAGATAGTTTGTGGAGAACTAAGGATGATTTTCTTGGAAAAAATTAAAAAAAATTCAAGAAGATATCGCCAAGTTGAGGGTAGTCATTGTCTTTTTGTAGAATTCAGTTGTGAAGTCAGATTTGTAGTTTTAGGTTTGAAAATCATATTTTAAAGCAACATCTCATCATATTTCATTTTTAGAGGTTTAGGGTTTTGACAATTTCATGTCCATATTTTGTTGTGTGGAATCACCATAAGATCACAACCAAGGAACATATTCTTGTGACTATAATTATGTGATCCATAACTTTATTGGTCATGTGGCACAGTTGTGCTATAAAAAATACATGATGCATTCATGTGTGACCCAAGTTTAATGTGGCTATGTTGTGATAGAAATGGAGGAACTCATATAATTTAGTTAATTCAGTTTGTATAATGTAGGTGTCAATCATCATTGGGTGCATTCAAGTTGTCTCAAGTTTAATAGGTTAGGATGTAATTATAGCATGATTGAAGAGTGATTACCTCTTGCTGCAATAAAGAGCCTATAACTCTGGTTGATATGCAGAGTGGTTGTGTTATATCAATTATGTAATGCATTCAAGCACAACCCATGTTTAATGGGCTATTCTAGAGAGTGATCAAGATTTTCTAAACCTTATGAATGTTACTTGACATATATTTGCATAATCTCAAATTCCTTCAGAGGCTTTTGAAGTATCAATGTATCCTATATAGGGTTTAGAATGATTTCTTTTAATTAAAAAATAAATAAATGATGTATTTCCATGTAATTAGATAATGTGGAGATCTCCTAAATCTGCCCTAGCACACTATCCTCTTTGGCACTATATTCATTACTCCAGCTACTAGGGTTTTGCATGTGACATCTTTAATATCTTCATGACCGTGGCTTTTAAATAGATCTTAGTCTTTTTTTAATCCTTTTTCATGGTAACCTTTGAGTTCCATAATCCACCTTCAATCTCTTCTAAGAATGGTGTCTTAAGATAGACTGCATAGTATGCATATAAAGCAAGTCCTTCAAACCTGTCATTGTTCCAAACCACCACTCACTTGCCTTGCTTAAAATGTTGCCTCCATAAGCACAATAACATGTTTTAAAATCATGGTTGTCAGTGATTTTGTTATAAAAGCATTTGATTTTCTTGCACATTTACTGCTTTGCTAACTTCCTTTAAGACTGGGTATTGCACCCTCAGCTGCAATCTCAAACGGCTCACTCACTATCACTTGAAGATTCCTTTCATGAGCATCCTTCTATAAAATCAAACTATGCCCTATAGACTGCCTACTTACTATAGGGGACTCATTGTATCATGGTATTGTAGTTCTTAAGATCCTTCAACCTTATTGACACTACTTCACAGTCCACAAGGTATTATTCACTATTCTCCCATCTTTGATGAGTCTCAAAACACTGCTCAAACATGCAATCCACTACCTCCATTATAAATTAATGGCTAAGAAGAAACATTGAACCTATGATTACCACTATTACTTCATTTGGACAGTCATTCCCCGATTGCATTTTCCTTGTCTAACACTACCTAAAAAGCATTTTGAAAACCTCTTTAAGGTCGCTATGGGGTAAGAAACTCAATTGCTAAAATCTCCACTTTACTATGCAAGGTTTGAGCTTTATTATCTCTTGTCACTGCTTAGCCACTTTCTTACCAATACATCTCATATTCTCTATTGTAGATTGCATTTTACAAAATGTCACTAAGCTGCTATTGTGCTTATGGCTATTACAATCTTTGGATTGCAATATTTCATATTACCTACAATGTCTCAATCTTTCTCTGGGTAAAGAACCTCACCAACTGGGCTTATAGTTATTATTTATGTTTCTATTGGAGACCTAGGGTTTGAAATCAATCATGCCTTACCAATGTTTCCTATTTTTTTATTAGGGTCTCTCAATGTTGAGGGCCCTAGGGATAAGCTCAGTCATAAGAAGTGACACATCGTGATCTCTTTAACTAAAAAGGATAAATCAGATTGACATTAGCAATGATGATTCCAACTTTAATCCTTAGGGAATGGGTCCCTTTGTTCTTACTAGCTCCATACCACTCCATCGCTAGGAAGTTTATGAACAAGTTCAATATTTTGATTTTAGGAGTCTAACGGTTGGAAATCATAGTGTAACCAGAATTTAATAAGTTTTGGAATTAGCATTTTAAAGTGTTTTTGGGTCATTAACTTCGTGACTATCTTCTCTTTGCAAGGGTGGTTGTATGCCAAATTTTTTTGGTGTAAAATATCAAAATTATTAGATTTTTTACTTGTCTATGAATAAAAATTATTGGAGTGTGAGTTTGATATTTTTTGAAGATCTAAATAGTCAAGCTTGGTAAAGAAAAATCATGTCAGATAATATTAGTCCAGAACAAAATGAAGAGACACTTGATAGATTGTGGGCTAGATTGAAAAGAAAGGGTGATGGGAAATGTTATTGTCCTTGCAATAATTACAAGGGCTTAAAGACGAGATGACTTTTAATCACAACAACTGAGAAACATTGTAGGAAACATGGTCACGTTGAAAGGGGGCATGATTATCATCCATTGGTAAGTTGTTCATTATATTTGTTTATCAATGGAGTATCAAGCATAGCAATCTCATGGATGTTAAGGTATGTCATATATGTCATCATTTTTCATCTATTTTAATTGTTGTTAGTTGATCACTAGTAAATAAAGGATAAAATATGCACCATTAATATTCTTTATATGAACAAATTATTTTTTGTTGTAGATTGATTGGTGAATTTTTGTTACCACCATTAAATATTTTACCTCGCTCATACTGAGATTTATGTGCCATTATGAAAGATATCGGAATCGAGCATCAAGCAATAGATGCATGTCCAAATGATCATATTATATATGATAAACAACATGAATTTGCAATAGAAAGTCTAGAATGTCATATCAGTAGATATCGAACAGATCAACTAACAAAAAAGGTGCCTCGCAAGGTTCTTCGTTATATTCCCATTATTCCGCGTATGCAACGATTATTTAGGTGCGAAAGCTTAGCGCAATTTATTGATTACCATGCATGGAATAGAAGTGGAGATGACATTCTTTGAATGCCTACGGATGGTTCTGCATTTAGGGACATGGAGGAAAAATGGCCACACTTTAAAGAAGAACTTCGTAATCTCAGGCTTTCATTGGGAGCGAATAGTGTCAATCCATTTGGAGAGCTGAGATCTATTTACTCAATGTGGAATGTTTTTGTTATCAACAATAACATTCCTCCATGGATGTCAATAAAGAGGGAGTACATAATGTTGTCAATGATTGTTCAAGGTATTTGTTTACATCAATTTTCTTTAACGCAGTAGCATCTCATTTGTCCTATTTGTTGCATAATGACTTATATTTTTTTCATTCAATAGTCATGTACATTAATTTATATATATTGCAATAAAATGATTATAATAATTATGTAATGGTTATGTTCATTCAATTAGGTAAGTACCAAGTTAAAGATATGAATGTATATATCAAGCCTCTTATCGACGAGTTACTAAAGTTATGGAATGGAATCACTATGTATGACCTCTCTAGACCAATAGGACAAAGACAATTTCAATTCCATGCAATGCTTGTATGGACAATTCATGATGCCCCAGAGCTAACACATTTTTGTGGTATGTTCTAACGTTTGACTACACTTTAACAATATTTAATTTGATGAAGTAGATATCATGCATGTTTTTAAAATAATCTATTCATTATATATAATTAAAAAATTGACATATTTAATCCAATTATATATGATCTTGCGTGTCTCAACAAAGGGAAAATTTGCATGTCCAATTTGTGGTCCAAAGATGAAATCTCGTCATTCAACAAGTTTAGGAAAGGGTGTTTGATGAGTATAGACACTTCCTCAATAGAAATCATAAGTATTGAACTACTGAAAAACATCTTTTCAATGGGAAAGAGGAGACTACATCAAAACCACGAAGAATGACACCTCACCTATGGAAGTTGGAATATAATAGAATTAATCATCAAGGTTATACATCAGATCAATTTTTTTATCTATCATATATGATATGTTTTGAATTTATATTTTTATATTATGTTGTGTTTACTCATGTTGTAATTGACAATGATTGTCATTGTTAATCTGTTTAACTTATATGCTTCATGAAGTTCGTCAAGACATTAATGGTTGGCTTCCACAGGGACTAAAAAGTTATCCCAAAAAATTTAGTAGGTTGCCCTACTATGAGCAGCTACAAATTGTGCATTTGTTTGATACAATGCATATCGGGAAGAATATAACATAAAGGTTATGGAAAATATTGGATGGAAGGAATGACAAAGAAAAAATTGTCAAAATTTGTAGTGGCATTCAGGAAGCAAATCATGCAATGAAAAATGTCATTCAATTAAATAGCGATGAAGACCAAATTAATATAAGTGCTCTTCCTTGGTTATTAACAGAGCAGCAAAGCAATGCTATAAAAGAAGTCATGCGAAAAAATTGATTTCCCACAAGATTTGTTGCGAACATAAACAATATAATAACAAAGAAAGGTGAATTTGGGTCAGGGATGAAAACGCATGATTGGCATACCTTCATTAAGGTAATTATTCTGGTATATTATATACACTTGTATAATGCATGTACTTCTCAATGTATTGTGTTTACTACTTTTGGAAAAAAAATGAAAAGATCATTTTATAATTGTTGCAGTACATTCTACCTCTATCTCTCCTACACAACTTTGACAACAATGTCAAACAAGTTATATATGATCTTGGAAAATACACATGAGGTAAGTAGTAGATTTGTTCAATTCATTGTATACATCTTATAATTGCCATTTGTTTTACTTGTTATGTAATATAATTCTATATTTTTGTTAAATCTTGTTAATATATTTTATGCCTTTGAATCACTTGTAGATGGCTATCATCTAAAGAAATCCATAAAGAAGATATAAATTATTGGAAGAGAAAAATTCCTTGTCTAATGTGTGAAATGCAAAAGTGTCTACCTTCAACATTTTTCAATGCACAAGAACACTACCCCATACACCAAGTTGAGGAGATTGAATTGTGTGGACCTGTACACACAAGGTCAATGTGGATGGTTGAGAGGCACTTGAAATTTTTGAAGGCTTTGGTTAGACAAAGAGCACATCCGAGGGTTCTATGGTGGAGGGATATATGGTATACTAGACCATGGTGTACATTAGTGAATATCTTCCTAAGTTTGTAGCAAAGATCTATGTAGATCGCATTTGGGATCCCAACTCCATTAACAAATTCGAAGGGGAGTACCTGATGGGCAAAGGTATATTAAGAAAAGTAAAAGGTAATTATAAGATCATCATGGAGATTAATTGGAATACATTTTACATATGATTTATTATCTATATTGTACTTATTTAATTTTTAATCTTCAATATACATCAATTATAAATTAAGGTCGTATACTGTGGTATTTAACTAATTATACGTCCTTTGTGAAATTTTTTTTTTTGATACAGTTGGTCGAGAGTGGGATGCACTACATTTTTACGTCACCAACAATCTTGATTGGATGACGATATGGATTGAACGATTTCAACAATCTAGTCACGCATTAACATGGGAAGGTGTGGCTTCATTGGTTAAAGAAGCTCATCGTAATAGAGATTCCAATGTTACACAAAGGGAAATTGATTTAGCATATGGTTTAAGAGATAAACATGTACGTATAAATATATTAATCCCCATATTATTTAATTATTTTCAAGTATATTGATGTATATATATATGTTGAGATTGTTTTCTTTGCATACATTCGCCAAGAATAAATATGTTTATCAACTGACGATATTGCAATAATTTTTACATGTTTGACATATTGTAGGTGAAACACCACAAGGCTATGTGGTGCAATGGTCATAAATTTTGAATCAAAATATTGGATGACATGAAGAAAACTTATGATTCTGGTATAATTGTAGTCTTTCAGGTGACTAATGTTTCATCTAGAAGCGACATACATCTAGAAGTCTCAGAAAATCGATACTATGGGATTTTGGATGATATACTTGAGTGTGACTTTAAGTCTTTCAGATTAATTTTGTTTGTCATCCTATGGTACGGGCTATGATTGAATGAAAATTATCCTGAGAGAACTGTTATTGAGCATTATAATGGATTTACCATGGTTAATACAAGGTTGATCGAGTGAGCTGGAAATGAGCCCTATTTTCTTCCAAGCCAATGTGAGCAGGTATTTTACTTAGAGGTTCCAGGTAAATCGGGTTGGTCATTTGTTATTAGACATGATCCAAGAGGAAGGCCGGTAAAGTATAATGTGGTGGAAGAAAAGGATACCAAAGAACTAGAAGATGATGTAGATGGTGATCAGGATCAACAGTTAGTTGATGATGTCCCTGACGAAGATGTCGAAGAGGAGGAACTAGATCATGATGATGTAGGAGTTAATGCTCATGAAGATGATATCTGTGTGGATGATGACATTATTGAAACTAATATCAATGACGATGATGATGATATGACCAATCCTTACAATGTCGAATCTGGATCGGATGATACAAACAAAGATTTGGATGAAGAAGAAGATCAACAACATTGAAATGTATAAGTTATACGATTATATTATCTATTTGATATTAATTTCTTGATAGAATTATATTTGACTTATGTGGTTACATAATTAATTCATGATGTTTTTAATTTACGCCGAAGGCATATCCTACTATGAACTGCACCAAACTATGTTTTAAAATTGACGGTTGAAGCCATCCTGGAGATGACTCTCCAAACTCTGACCGTTCATTGCTTTAAAACACGCCAGTCACCGCTTTTCAGGCTTTCACTACTTTTTCACGCCTTCACCTTCACGTCGTCGAGTTTAGAGAAGTTGAGGTGACAGCGTCCGTATCAATTCTGATTGTAAGTAATTAATAAAGAATCTCAGTCGTTCATATTTTTTGGCCATTTTCTTGACTATTTACGAACCTTTTACTTCTCCACTTGCGTCCCTTGGTGAGGTTTTCACGCCTTCCTTTGTCTATCGACGGTCTCCACCTGCATCCGTTGCAAAGAGTACATTCCACTTGCAGTTGTCAATGGGAAAGGACATGCCACTTGGGTCTGATATTTTATTGCTGCATTTACTCTCACCACTCCCTCTCTCATGCCTGAGAAATTGAAACATTATGTCATGCCTGAAAACAAAATTTGACACCGTCGCTTTATGTCTCACGGGACACTCTTTCGCTCTTCAAATTCCACTACATGTTTTCGGAGGTCTCGGTTGGATTCTCCACTGCCAGAAATGACGAGCTAAGATATTCAAAAGAAGGCCGCCAGAATTGGCGCAGTCGTGGATGCATGCTCGGTAAGGAGCAGCTTTCACCCGGAAAGTTGTCTCACACTGGTAAAACCAACTTTCAGGCAATTGAAACATTCCTCGCCACATGCCTAATTTCTTTTTGACTCACAACTGTAGGGAGAATGGTTTTGGTTCGTCTCATTTTTATTAAATTTCTGTTTGAGTAGGGTTTCGTAATATTTTATGGTTTTGGTTCGTCTCATTTTTTTTAAATTTCTGCATGAGTAGGGTTTCGTAATATTTTTCCTGCAAATTCTGCCCTTTTTTCTCTTCGGCATGGCATGGCTGACAGTACGACACATTTTATCTCAACTATTAAGGGTTAGTATTTCTGAGCTATGATTTAAGTGCCATATATTTGGCACTCATGTGAATGTTGCTCTCTTCAATAGGGATGTTTGGCATTTGTTGTGTATGTTTCATTCTTGAATCTCTCAATATGGTTTCTGGCTCTCATGATCACCATGATAAATGGACCCCAGTGACTGCCCCGAATTTTGCTTGTATGTTCCAATAAAATCTCCTCCGAAGCACTGGAATCAGTTTTGTTAAATGTGAACAGAGGTTTTTCAAATGGGTTCTGCATAAATTTGTAAATCTTGATGTATTTCCCATCGCCCCAAGAAGGTAAAACTGCAAAATCACATCAATCTGTATAAGGAATGCTTATGTTCCCAATAAATTTTATAAGTGTTCAAATGGGTTCTGCATGAGAAGCAAAAACTGAAAAATCACATCAATCTCTATGCGTATGTTCTTAATATGTGTTAAATGTGTAACTGAGGTTTTTCCCAAGCTAGTTCTGCCTATTTTATTTATTAATTTATT
The DNA here is from genome assembly GCA_007258455.2 of Sequoia sempervirens. NCBI lineage: Eukaryota > Viridiplantae > Streptophyta > Pinopsida > Cupressales > Cupressaceae > Sequoia > Sequoia sempervirens. The sequence continues at coordinate 99,430,859 of VDFB02049217.1, read as the reverse complement.
TCTGATGAACCCATAAAGAAAATATTGAAATATCTTGTTAATACCTGCTAGTCTCTTCAATCTATGTCTAGATTGAACCCAACAAGAAAAAATCACTTCATATCTCGATGTTAAGCTCCTAGAAAAATTAATCATCAGCTGTTTACGCTTTTAGCAGTCACACTATGTGCTTATAAACGAGAATGAAAACACAATCCCAGACAATTGGAAGCACAGGAAAGTGTTGACATATGGGCATTGGCAGTTTTGAGCACTCATAATGAGGTTAACAGTCAGAACTTTCCTATTTCAATTTTAACTCGCAGAACATAGGGAAAGCAAATGTTGTCATCCCCTCCCTTGAAAAGATACTGATGAGGGTATAATTTAAAAAAAAAATCTTTGCAAGAATCTACAACAAATATTATAACCTTCAACAACAATTGACTAGATTCACCGACGCTTAGAGTCAGAACTGTTAAAAAAACTTGTCCATTTGTAAACCAGAAGTTTACCAAGGTTGGCACAAGTTCCAAGTCAAAGCCTGACTCCATAATAGTGGCCTCCACTTACTGGGTATCATATGCCAAAGAAAACACAGAACGACCCTTAAGGCAAGAGGTTGTTAGGAAAGGTCCTAAAGAAAATGCTGCTAAGAAATGTTACCTAAAGTTACCCCAAAACAAAATAGCTACTAATAAAGGCCCTAAAGAAGTTCATGCTGATAAGAGACATTAAAGAGCATGGTGTCTGTAAAATAGTGTGGGCCAGACGTAGTCCCAATTACGCCAATAGGTGTTCCCTGCAGAGCAAAGTGAGCTCCCATATGTTATCAGGGTGTGATCAATGATCACTGTCCTCTGGGTATAGGATGGCCATTGAATAATTTGAATCCATCTTGATTGTTCATGTCAAAGCCAAGAAAAGTGTTATACAAATATCCAAACCATTTGAGATTTTTTCTTATAACCTTTGATGTAGGAGCGAGTGGAGATTGGAAAAGCAAGAATTGGATAGATTGTTGATACACAATTTTGTATCCAAAATTACAAAACAATTTGATACTCAACTGATATGTTCACTATTACATGCAAATTAAAAAAAGTTGCATTTCAAAATAATAATACAACAAGAGCTCAAGGTTTGCAATGACCACTTGTCGCATATAGCAATTAATTATCAAATTATATTTTTCAAATTTACTAAGGTTGATCCATTTCAAACAATATAACTATTCCAACCAAAAATTTGGCATACCCAATTGCACACAAAAAGTGCAATCGCTAGTTTTTATGCCATTACATAATTAATTTAATGATGTACTTTTTAATGTTTGAAAGGTCAAAAAATTAAAGCATTTCAATAGTGATGTTAACAACCTTGAAATTAGTGTGTTTTATGTTTCATGTGATCATAAAAGATTAAAAATTCAGTTGTAGAGGTGGTTGTTCAGTGTTGACGTGTATGTTGGTTCTTTTACAATGTAACTAGGTTTGTTTTCTAATCTACCTATGGAATTTTCCAATCAAGGCAGCTCGAAGGTCCTGGACCAACTGACGAGGACTTTAAAAGCCTCCTACACTTCGGGCTCTGAAAGACTGGGAGGGTGATCCCTTAATGTGTTTACAACCTCTGCACCATTATTATAAACAACATTAACAATAGAAGATGATCTCACTTAATAGCTCAACACGATAAGATAATATCAACTAGAATTGGTTGTTCATAGACAATATCAACTATCTAGAGCGTGAGATAACTAAACACAATCCATTGTATAAGATAGTCAATGATTTTCAATTTGTAGCAAGCTCTAGGCAAAGACAAACAAACAACAACTACACTAATAATTACAACTTAGATGAGTGCCATATATCCATTGCAAGAGTCAAATTTATAAGCATCTAGAGGTTTATAACAGATTTAATACACATCACATATAAGATCCTAATAATATTGCATTACAATTTCATCAAGATGCATTTCTAACCCGGACTACTTATCAAATCCTTATACAACACATATCCGCCTATATTCTATTCAAGCATTTTGATTAATTCCTTGAATTAAAGCTAAAATAGAATCATACACACCACAATAGTGAGATGGATAAAACAACCCTTAGTTATTTCATTCAAAGTTTAGATATGCATGTACAATAGAGAGACATGAGCTCGAATTTTCATTTCTACTCAAATGCTAGTACTGTATACAACATTAAATCTCTATGAACTCAAAACCTGTTACAGAATGACTCAAAACCTAAATTGCATTTCTCTAAAACCATCAGACTTTACAATTCGCTCTGCAACTTCACCTAGACTCGACAAAAATTATCTAACTTGCTAACCCGTACTTTTGGCCTTGAAATCCTTCTTATAGAAAATGAAGGAGCAAACAAGCACCGGGCCAGAAATTACACCTGTCACTAGTCAATTGGAGCACCTGGTGATATTCTAAATTTTATTACAACAGCCACCACCTTGAAAAATATTCTTGTTCATCATATCAGATGAGGAACGTTAATGCAAAAAACCACAAGAAAACTGCACTGAGAAAGCCGTCAACACAAAACTGGAACCGTTGCAACCACATCATCTAATCTACCACCTGTTAGTAGTTCACTCATTTTAATCCTCCTTAGTCAAATATTTAGCTACTCAATTTTGGTACTCATCATCAGTTGGCCAGTCAAAATCAATTACCTCATCCACCTTGGTATTATAAGGTGTGTATTTTACCACTACCTGATTCGCATCCCTTTCAAAAGATTCCAAAAATGAGCTAGTACTAATGATTTTTTCCATACAGCTCACCAATAAATCATAGTCTGAGTCATCAGAAATTAAATTGATTTGATCATTGATGGCCTCACTTGCTTGAGCCTGTCATTGTTGAAATGACCTGATTTCCACTTCTCATCAATTATATCAAGTAACAATGTGTTACCCCAATCATTGAAATTCTTCCCCAGCTCCCTAATCTTCCTACTCAAGTATCTGGTAAGGTCTGAAAACCTTGCAATGATTTTACTAACACATGAGTAGGCTTTAATGATTGGGGCCTATTATATATATCAAACCTTGAGGCATTATACATGATATCCAGATCACTGGCCCTAGGGATCCAATTTTCAATTATTGGTATCACTACTTCGTGATCCATATCAATATTCTTTATTGTTGCTAACATCAAAGAATATAAAGAATGTATAGATAGAAATTTGCTATCAGCCTTTTCATTTAAATGCCTTAAAATAGTAGTAACAATTTTCTTTTGCTTTAAGAGAGATCCCTCCTCACTTTTCTTTAATGATGCCTGCAATTCATCAATTTTTTGCAAGAGCTGCTTCTTTGTAGGATCGACAAAGCACTCTGTTTCTTCTTCAACTTCCTCTAAAGAAAGGGTGAGGATAGGATTCTGACTGGGAGATCCTGGTGTGGAAACAATTGGAGAAGCAGGAGGAACTGACCTTGCTGTGGAAGGTAATGTACTAGTTCCTGGAGCACTTGATGTCTCCCCAATCTGCTTATACCTAAACCTCTCCACTTCAGTTTGCAACTCAACATTTTTTTGCTGCATCTTGCTATACTCCTCAATCAAAAGGTTATATTTTTCCATTAAGCTCTTCCTTTCAGCTTCCTCCCTTTCAACAGTCTTTTGGGCCAATTTGGCCACATTCACAGTCAAATTAGTGGACTTAGTGGTTGAGGTCTCTGAAGCTCTCTTTATTATCAATCCTCCCTTAAAATTTGGATTAATATCAAAAACATCTAGTTTTCTCCCTTGTGGGGCCAATGCCCAAATTGCTAGAGTTTCATATTCCTCACTAAAAGCAGAGTTTGGCAATGCTTCCTTGACCTCTTCTTCAGAGTCTTGAAAGGGATTCTTAGACTTCATAATAGCATTAAAGGCTACTACATCTGCAATGTCCCATTCAGGCAGAATTAATACACCAGCCTAACTCACCAATTTTCTTCCTTCTTTAGGAGTGATGTTCTTGAATTCTTCCATTAATTCAGCTTTTACCTCCTCATCATTCTCCTGGTTTGACCTTTCAAGCCTTAGTTCTCTTCTCTGCCTACATTTATCTTGATACTCTTCAAACTTCATCCTCCATACCAATTGCAAGAATACAGGAGTTTTTACAAATGTATTGTCATCTAGAAACTCCTTGCATGCCTCCATTCTTGCATCTTGTACACTTTTACCTTTCATATCTAAATTAGATAAAACTAATTCAGCTAGCCTAGGAGGGGAAGGCATACCAACTTCCATGTCTTGATCAGTAACAATAATCTCATCCATCAGATCCTCTTGTGGTTGATCAATTATTTTCCTCTTAGGGCTTGGCTTAGATGGTGATGATGAGGGATTGTCTTCTGGTGATGATTCTAAATCAATAATTTTGATTTCCCAAGCACTTTGAATTTTGGACTTGGTTGTGAAGGCACTTTCATAATTTGTTTTCCTTTTTTTTCCACTTCTTCTTCATCACTACTACTATCCTTTTTCCTCCTATAAATGGGCCACCTTTCCATAGGCTGGTATGCTAGCCTTGCTTCAATTGGTCTGGAACCTTGCTCTTGTACACTCAAACTCAATTCTAAATTTACCTTTTTTTTCCTCAATGTGCCCATAATTTCCTTGAAGTTTCCCATCAAAAAATCAATTTTCTTATGGTGGGGACTGAATTCCAATAGTGGATCATATTTTGGATCCATTTTGTGCACAACATCTAGTAGCTTACCATAAGCTATCCATTTCTCCTTGTTCAACTCTTGTCTATTCAAATCAAATTCATTTCTAATCAAGTCTTTAGGGAAATTGAACTCATGCACAAATTTTCCAGCTTTTATTCTTTGTCTAAAAATAGCAAAGAAACCCTCAGGATCATGTTGCTGCTTTGGTCCACACCTCAAATGGTAATCATTAAAGAAATTATCAAAATGGGTCCAGCCTCCCTTTGAAAATACAAAATCAGACACCACTGTATAATCTAGGAAAAATGTTCCCTTACCCCTTCCAGTGAGGTTGTCCTCATGAATACAACCTATCTTCCACATAAATTCTAAAAATCCCACTCTTGGTGGCACATTGTATGGCAGTATATGAGGGGTTCTCTAAAAACCATATACTCTCAAGACAGTGTTGACTGGGTATGGGATAATGTCACCACAGTTATGGTAAACCTTCAATTCTAGCTTCCTCTCCTTTGGCTTGAGGAAATCATGTAATTCCTCAGGGATCCTAGGTATATTCACCATTAATCTAGCCCTTAATTTGGAAGCAAAACAATTATCAAATTGCACATAACTAGTGCTTTCCCTATTACAAGATAAATCTGCAGCCCATATCTGTACTGGCAATCTTTCTCCATCAACTGATTGCCTTAATTTCATCCTCTCAGAGAAAAATTCAGCATTCTTAAACAAAAACATATTCATTAGCATAGAATACCAAAATAATTGAGTGTCAGTATCATTTTTTTGTAGCTTTGACAGCCCTTCATGCATCCTCTCAGCCAAGAAAGAAGCGAAGTCATAGGTCATAGAGAAGTTAGGGTGCTGTATTTGCACCCCCATGAACATATAAGCAATGGGCATTACCGTACTAGGACTGAAACCCAATATCTGACATAAAGAATAGAAATTGGCTAGGAAATGGTTTGTAGAACAATTTAATTTGAAAGGTTCCTAGTCACTAGGGCTAATATGAAATTCTGAACCTCCTGCCCTAGCCAGATGAGGTGGAAGCAACCTTGCTCTAAAAAGAGATTTCAGCTTTGCATACTCCTGCTTCATTTCCTCAAGGTTGATAGGAACCAAGTCTTCGCTCGGTTCAATCAAGTCAAAAATATGTTGGACCTCTTCTCTGTTAATGCTTAATAGAACCTTTCCATCATTGTCCCTAATTATCCATGTAACAGGGTCATATCTTGTAGCCATTGTCCTAAGTAGGTCTACATCAGGGAATACATTTGGTACCACCAGCTTCCCCATATCATACATCCATCCATTTGAAAAATGGTGAGGAAAATTCCTCTATCCGTACCACAATCTAACAATTCCAAGCCAGTGAGGGGAACCCTAGCATCAACAATGTTGGAGCAATTATACACTAACCCTTCCCCAAGATTTTCCTACGCGTGGGACAGTCCTTCCTCCTATCGTTAGTTGGCGAGACGGTGTTGATGGGGAAATCATCATATAGGTTTTGTTTCAAATATTCATTTTGGCCAAAATGTTGCTTGAGTGGTGCCATCTCGAGCAAACTAGGGCTTCTTTACAACATTATAATTCAGATAGCTAGGACTAACCAGAGATAGAAAATTATAGGACAAAACACTACAATTTTTCACAACTATAATTAAATTATAGCCCCTAACATTCATCAACAAGCTCGGCGCATCGAGCTAATACTTTCCCAAATTCAAATGCAAATGACCGGGAGGCCGCAGAGAAAATAAACTCACGGCTTTGTTCCCGGAACTTTCAGTCGGCTACAAAACTTGCAATTCTACCTTCAGCTCTAAAACTGCTCTGGAAAATAGTTGAATGCTTTGTGATACAGACCAAGCAGGAAAATTGATTTTATTGTCAATAAAATTATGCCAACAAGTGTCTCATCCGCCATTAAAGCTCAATTTCACGCTGCACGAATGACTCCAACCATATTTGATGCAGATTTAAATCTAAGCCGTCGATTCTTCAGCTTGATCAAATCATCGACAGCCACCTTCAAAACAAGTTGACACAAATGCCAACACGGCAATAAGGGGCCCACCTTACCATACACTATGAAGGAAGTCCACGTGGCGGTTGCCCATGATATCGCAATCCTAAAAATTTTGATCGCGCGATGGCGGGCAACTGTTGATCCTAAGCATCAATGATCTCGTTCCTTTAACACAGTCGCCAGCCATGTCATTAACCTTCAAGCAGCTTTTCCAGTGAGATTATAACATATTCGTTGATTTAGAACATGTGTGTCTCAAGAACACTTTAGTAATCTACCCCTTAATACATTTAAAGCTGGCTAGTGTTTCCTTTACTCTTTAGGCTTCATCGGATGAGACATGTGGTGCCCATTCGTGATTTCGCAATCAAACCAAGTACCATCGCAGGATGGCATGGACTGGCTCAGATCAAATGGCAGTTGGTTAGCGATAGCGCAAATTTGATCCCTTGGATAGGACACGTGGCGCCTACCTGTGATTTTTTGATCCTTCAATTCTCGATCACGGGATGGAAAATAGATCAACAGAAACACTAAATCAACCCTTGCAAAATAAAACATTTATTAAAAGGAGAAATGGGCATTACTAGGTAGACGACAAACAACAACATAAGTTGTTTTTTAAAAGATGAAACGCGGGGCCAACCGAGACTTAGGAAATAAAACCTTGTGGAGGAAATAAAGTATTAAAATAAAAGTTGGGTTTTAATTTTAATCTGGTGACGTAAGCCTAAGCCATTAACCCTAGTGGTCATGTCACCAATGGCTTAGCCAAATCCTTTCATTAAATACTAACCATTACAGTAGGTTTTCAGATTGAAGATATGGAGAAGATCAATCATACCCGCCAACTTCCTTGGACCTAAGGTGTAAGCCCTGTTATTTGAAGTCGACAAAGAAGATGTCTTGTATGGAATGTGGGGAATTGATATCCACTTTTGAGCTCATAACCCGTGGTTTTAGATGGAAACAGCAAGATCAAAGCTACAATGTAAAAGAAAGAATCTTTTATTTGTTCACTATGAAAACTCCAGGGGAGGAAGATGAAAGGTTGGTTAGAAACCGCGAGGTCAACGAGATTGCAATGCATAGCTCCAGCCGTTCAATTTGCAAAGTGCATAGGACCTGCCGACATGGATTAATGTTATTGGTCATGAGGAAGGTGAACGATGCTTCGTTGGATGTCAAATTGAGTTAGCCCGAGATAAACCATTTGATCTGCCAACTCTTCAGGAGATCAGTGAGTAGTATTCAAAGTTGGTAAATAGCACATGGTGGTCGTTTTATTGTATAACTGGTGAAGCATTAATGAATTATTCCTTGCTTGTGTAGTCACATTGATCTCAATCTATGTGAAGATGTTGTTGGCAATCATGAAGGGTGATATGTGGATTCTCATGTAGCTCTAGTTAAACGGTAACAGTACATATGCCGCCAAATTGCCATGTTTGCACATGCATTTTTACTAAGCATTGATGAAGGTTGCCATTACCTCGCACAATAAATACAAGAGGAATTAACTGCTAATAGTGTCATTCTTATAGAAGTTAGATCTGAGCACTTTGTGGGCTGATTCTAATCAAGTTTGAAGAGTGCTTAATGCGATAGAAAATAAGGTAAGTCGATGGGAGGTATGTTTGACTCACAAAAGCGGTCACGCGCCATTGGAAGGTGCGGTTGACAAAGAGCCCAAACTTGTGTCCATAAGATCGATAGAAGGTTGCAATTCCAGGACGTTACTGCTCAACTAGTAGATGACAAAGGCAAGCAGTCGGTGTGCTCTATTACTAGTGTCGGTAGGAAAATAAGGTATGGGCATGGCTCCTCTAGATGCCAACACTCGCCCATTGACCTTACGAGCAACACTTTTGATGATGTAACCGAGATCAACTCCGACTACTATCAATATTTAGATTGCTTCAATCACGGTCTACCCTCTGATGAGGAAGTGATATTTGTGGTGGCATTGGCTATTAAAACCCCAAGCGGATGGACTAGAACTGTATTGGGCAAGGACAAGAAAGAAGAGGAGGTTGAGGGTCTACTGTATTGGGCAACAACTAGAAGTGGTCATGTATACCGAGGTCTGAGTGTTGGTAAGGGCAGGGTGGCAGGTAAATAAGAAGTTGTTGTGGTGCCTTCGTGGCAATTTGGTTGCCTAGTTTTTTTGCGTGGATAGCGACAAAGGGGATTTTGATGACAATTTGTGTTCCCTTTTCTTTTAGCTTTCCCCATTTCATGCACTATGTTTTGTAGATTCAATGTGTGGGAAGTTTTCAAATGAAATTCAAATGCAATGGAGATTTTGTTCAAATGAAAATTTGTGGTGAAATTACATTTGAGCACGGCTGTTGCTCCTTGTCATATAAAGGAATTCAAAGGCTCATTTGTAGGGAGAGGCTGATGAAAGCTCTAGCTAGGTTTGAGTTGAATATATGGGTAGAAAGATATCTATCCTCATTAGAGGGAAGTGATATTTGAATGGATTGTTTATTTAAAACCAACGGTGAGGAATAGAATAGTATGCTTTGTTTTGAGTTTTGGATGAATATCTGTCTACCATTCATCTTAAATTGTATCTTGAGATATGACTTATAAAGCATGAATAGCATGTAATTCTAATATATTTTCTCTTAACACTTATGTGGATTTGAGTGAATTTTGAATGAAATGTTAATGATGTTGTCATTCTTCTTTTGAGAATTTGTTCAATTATGTGTCTATGTTTTTGCTTTGATTCAAGAAAATCAATTAAATGCTTAAATGGAGTCATAAGTTTACAATTATTTACAAAGGATTTGATAAGTAGTAATATATCAGAGAATTGAGCTCCATAATGCTTGAGGTATTATATGAGTAGTCCATTCTATTAAATTCTTGGGTCATTTTATATACACGATAAAATGGGTAATAAATATTTAACTAACTTGAAAAGGAATAAAGAAAAAGAATAATATGTAAAATGGAGTCTCTCCCTCTCTCTCATAACCTAAACCCTTAACCATAAACTCTAAACCCTTAATATTATTAGGTGTATATTAAACATTATAAAGTATAATTTTTGGAGTTTCATTAGGAACGGATGATAAATGGCGGTGAATACAAGGAAAATCTAGGCACTTTAATATTTTCAACTAAGAACACAGGATTGATTAGGATTAGTGTTCACTTAGGGTTAGGTTTAGGGTTCAATTAATGTTCAATTTGGGTTAGGATTGAGGATGAGGTTGGGGTTTAATTAAGGTTATGAATTCAATAAGAGTTCAAATAGGGTCAAGGATAAGGTTAGCGTTGGGGTTAAGGTTCAATTAGGATAAGAATTAGTGTTAGGGTTAGGATTAGAGTTCAACTGTAGTTCAAAGTTAGGGTTATGGTACAATTAGAACTACTGTTCAATAAATGTTCAATTAGGGTTAATACTTAATTAAGGTTAGTTTTAAAGTTCAATTAGGGTTTGGGTTAGGGTTGGGATTATAAATCAAGTAGGTTTGGGTTAGGGTTTGATTAGAGTTAGGTTTAGGGTTTAGTTAGAGTTAGGGTTAGGGTTAGGGGTAGAATTCAATTATGCTTAGTGGTCAATTACAATTAGATTTAGTGTTCAATTAGGGTAAGGGTTAGATTCCAAATAGGGTTAGGGTTTAACTAGGGTTAGGATTATAATAGAAAAAAGTTTTGTGTTTAATTATGATATCTAGAATTTAGTATAATTTTTGAAAATGAAATTATTTGGACATAAAGAAAAAAAATAGAAAAGTTGATTTTATATAGATCTTATTTGTTAATTTATTCTAAAATTCTAATTAATAATTGTTTAATTAATTTAAAATGAATATTTTATTTAATTGTATTGTATTGTATTAGATAATTAGTAAAACTAAATAGATAATAAATATTTTATGGATTTTAAAAATAAGAAGGGTTAGGATTATAATTCTATAAGTAAAAGTAATTCTAATCTTGTCTTTCATGTTGTGCTACAAATGCTACTAGCATATATATATTATTTATTAATATATACAAAATACGCCAAGAGATATCTTTATCGAGGCACCTATTTTATAATAGTACAATAGACGCATCAAAAGGATCTCTCGACATATTTTATATATATTATTAATAAATAATATATATGCTAATAAATGACTAATAAATAAAATAAAATAAATATATCATTTTTAC
>VDFB02049217.1:99389625-99419863 GCA_007258455.2 Sequoia sempervirens | reverse complement strand
CTCTAGTGAAAACCACTTTAGTGGCGCTTTGGGAAAGTACCTTGGTGAAAACCTGGCAAACAAGCACCTTGTGTAAATAAGCACTTTCCATCCACTAGGACCTCCATGACCTATTATGCATCATCCATCCATCACGCTTCTACTATCCATCTATCTCCATCCATCATCCACCCACGTTCGCACCATAACTTGATCCTGTATTCGTGTCATGATCCCTTCTAGTACTACTCGTCCCATTCTCAAGGTCAGTTTGTCTTGCCTTTATCAGAGTAGTCTATTGCATCACGCTGGGGGCATGTTCTCATTGGATCAAATTCATGTATGTTCTTGAAATCCCAAAATCAGAAAATCCAAAAACATAAGAAAATCACAAAATCCCAAAACATTCAAAACATATCAAAATCCAAAAACATTCAAAACATTCAAAACATTCAAAATCCAGAAAACAGGTCAAAAAATAAAAAATAGAGTCGTCTTGTTGAACTACATCGTCTCTAAGCTTTGAATGTAGGCAAGGTTGATCTTTGATCATCCCCCGAGACACATAGGTTAGTCCTTTAGGAGTTCATCATAATAAACTGGCAATCCATCTGTTCATATCTCATCAATAATCGAGTCTATGTTAGTCAAACTATGTGGTCTCTACATGTATAACATAGGCAAGGCTAATATGTTGATCAACCCTTGAGGTGCCTAGGACAGGTCTTTAGGTTAGGTCTTGGTCAAAATCTTAGAAAACTCTAAAACATTTGGAAATCGAAAATCAAAACATTTGTAAAATCTTGAAAATACCAAAAACAACCTCAAAACATTTCAAAAACATCCAAATATTTTAAAAAATCCATCTGCCTCATCTCGCTTTCACCTGCAATAAGCATCACTCATAATAAATCAATCATCATCCCCAACCTTTGGTAAAACAGTTGGAAACAAGTCTACCAGTTCAAAAGGGAAAACTTAAACGTCAAAGTCTCAAGTCTAGGTCAGTAAGTAAACAAGTTGGTCAACTCTTTGTGTCAATAGCCTATCATCCAATCAGTCCCATATCAAACCATCTGATATTGTCATGTCCTAGGATGCATCCTTCCTACAATGGACATCAACATCAGGCTTCATGATAGTTTAGTCTTGGCTAGCGGTATTGAAGAACATTAGCTTGTTTGTTACTTTATCTTTGACTTTTGACTTATCTTTTTTGCACTCATTTCAATGACCTCTCGATGATGTCCCAAATGAAGGGATTTAGAGAGATAGAAATGGGGAAATGATCATGATATTTTTATGTACTATACTTGTTGGATATTTTTGTAAAATAACTCAGTTATGCATGCTTTGCTTGGTTTGTAGGGAAGATGTTTTAGGTTTCTTGTTGACCACATATGAAGGCTTGCTTTTCTATGTTTTGGTTTGGGATGTTTGAAATATCTGAACTACATTCTGAACAAGTTTCCGTATGCTAGGGGTGAATAGGAATACTCCTATCTTATTGTCAATTCAAAGTCCATCACACTAGGTACAACGCCATCCTGGTTCTTTATACCTTGATGCAATGTACCCCTTGTGTAATCAAACATAAGGTAATTGGCCCTTTTGAAGATCCCAGCTCCTTGGTATGCATCATCATCATCATCATCTCGTGTCTTGTTGGAATCTCTTGCTTTCTTCTATCTCCTTTTCCATGCTAACATGGTACCATGACAGTTAATCACAAATCATTATTGTTGTTACATTCATCCTGCATCCACAAACCATCAACATATTGCATATTACATATCATATCACATAGAAAGCATTTATCATACCACATGCATTTGCATCTCCATCATCACATAATATAGATTGGTCATTCTAAGCATCTCATGAACCATAATATTACATTCATTACATAATCATCCCATATAACCCATATCACGTATATCAAAAGCATCCATTTCATAATCACACGAGCATATCATATACCTAAAGCATTAGTAACAACCCATATATGTCATTTATCAAAGCATCCATTGTATATCATAAACATCATATAATAACACATACATTATTACATAAAGCATCATTTCATACATCATATATTCATCATACATCATCACGTTATACCACCATCATAAGTGCATATTATACATAAGAAAATTACGTAAATCTTATCATCCATCAAGTGCACAATATAGATCTGTTAGGTTAAACATTTGCATACATCATAAAAAAGTACATAAGAAAAGGTACTAAAAAAAGAAAGGTATCCATAAACCATCACATTACATCATCACATAAGCATCATATAGTAGCTTCATCATAGCATCATAACATAGAACATCATTGCATCACATTGCATTGCATATAGAAAATAAGATTCATCCATAAAGCATAAAGTAGATTAGGACACATCATATCGGATACATATCATCTCATCTCATATATCATCAAAATAAATATATTGTCATGGTAAAAAAGAATTAGATCAAATATATATCCAATGCATAAAGTACAATAGCCCACTGGGCTATTAAAAATGAGCCCATGGGGCACAAAAAGAATACTGTCTCTGATCAAAACTAGGGCTAGCCCTGCTGGCTGCTGCCCTCACCACCTACTCTCTCCCCATGCTCCTCTATGGGTTTGTGGCCTGTCCTCTATAAAAAGTCTGGGACTTGAGCTACTCTCGGCACCTCTAATGATAGTGCATCCTATAATAGTCGGCCTCTTGGATGGCCTCCCTATATGATTGAAGCAGTACCAGGCTCTAGGAGGAGGACACAAACATGCTCTCAATCTACTATCATCTTCCCATCTCTGTTGCTGCCTATAGCTCTACAACCTATCTTTGCTGGACCACCTAGTCCTGCTTTTCCCATGACTAATCCCTTTTAGCGATAAGTTCCTATAGCTATGCCTATAACTAGATAATTTGACCATCCCTGGGGTCTGGCTACACGGGTGGCTGATCATGGCCCCCGTCTCTAGGCAGTGTCAGAACCTTATCCTAGTGTCCATCCTACCTTCTTGGGTCTAGATCCTGTCTGGGGACATCCTGTCTCTTCTTACCCACCTGCGGATCTAGGAGTGGCTGATCCTATAGCCCCCTATCCTGATCTGGCTGGTGTGGTGGTGGTCCTCCCCCTCCTCGGTCCCTGTCTTCATCCCCTCAGTCCCATCCTATTCCTTTGCCTCTGACTCTACGTCGAGCAGAGGATGTCCCTGGCACTGTAAGTCTAAGGGGTGGCCTAAACCAATCTTTGTATGCCTATGTTGTCCCTGCATCAACCTGTCCCTGATCATATGGCCATGGCCTGGCCACTAGCTACATAAAATTCTGCATTGCCTCATGTGCAGGTATATATCAGCCCTAGGAGCTCTGGCTCATCGTACGTGCAAATATAGCAACATACCGATCATCCAGCCTATCCTGCGGCTCTTTGAACTATCACTACACTTTTCCTGGCAGGTACATCTCAAGCATTGTATGCTCTTTGGCCTGCATCAATTTGTCCTGGTAAGCAAAAAAGAGTTGTTGTACATCATTATACCATGTGTTCCATCCAAGGTATGGCCACCAGGTGAAGGCTTGCATGTCATCCAAAACTCTCCTCCAATGAGGAATCCCGTGTTGACCTGTATGTGTAAAGAAGACACCTCCTCTGTATCATCAAACAACTAGATCATTTGAATCCATATCAACTAGAACAAATCTCAAGTGAAGCACAACGATGTGCTCCCAGGCCCAGATATGAAGGAGCGTGACTCTAGCCCCGATAGCTCAGCCGTCAAGGTATGCAAACTCATGAAGATCTATGTATAATGAGGCCAACAGACTTGGCCCCCAAGCAAAGCATACTTGCCTCCAAACCATGTTCTCCCAAGTGATCCCCCAAACTAGGACTGAAGTATCGGCCTCGTCGATCTGGTGTGACGAGACCTGATATGATGGCTGCAATAACTAATTGAAAGAGTGAAATGGTGGGCCTATAATGCTCCAACTCGATTTGACCCTTGTATAAAAAAAGCTCATGAAGGCCCCTAACATCATAACAGGCCTCCCTCCTGACATCCACATCATAAATCACACGCTCTTCATGGATGGACAATCTATGAATCTTCCACACATCCTCTAGTGTGATCGTCACCTCACCTATTGTGAGGTGGAAAGAGGATGTCTCACTATGCCATCTCTCAGTGAGTTCCGTCATCATACCCAAGTGTGTCCTCACGGGTGGTGCGTAAGCAATGTACCACAGTCTGAACACCCCTAGATGCTCCTACTATTGCTCAGGCATGCCCTGCAAAATGATGAAAAGTACTCGAGACCTCTACTCATGTGAGTGAAGTATCAGCACCTCCTCCTGCATCAGGAAAGCCATCGTGTCAGAATTCATCAAAAATCGTGATCCTGCCTAATTTCGGCATACCCCAAACAACTTACATGTCACTGCTTATGGGTGCAACGCAGTTTCAAAGTTTCAAATTGCACCACTAGGAGCCTTTCAAAGTTTCAAATTGCACCACTAGGAGCCTTTGGCCCTCAAACTCCGTCGTGGTGTCACAATTTGAGGTGTAGTCCAATTTAGCCGTACACCCTAATTTGTCAAATGACCCGCTGCAATGCAATCTTCATAGGCGGCTCTATTTGGGGTTTAAACCCTAATTCCAAACTACGTTGCGACGTCGCTATTTGCAACTGTGGCACAGTTTGAGGCCACATGACGCCGAAAGAGCATTTCCAGCGGTGCTATATTGGACCTCTCCTAAAAGACCTAATCCTAGGCTAATAAATGCACACATAAATTGAAAAATGAGGTCAGGTCAAGTTGACTCACTAGTGGTCCAGTGCCAGGTAGCCTTTGGTGTGTGCGTACTCGGTCTGAGATGTGTCAGGGGAGCTCTCGTTGCACCATCTCATGAAGGGGTTAGAGCTCAAATTATAGAAATCTCTAAAGGCTGAATGTGCAAATGAATTGGAAATGACCCCTCGAGGCCTATTTAAGCCTGAAAGTTAGGGTTTTTTGACCCCGTTTAATCGTCCTATTAGGGTTTTGACCCCCCCGAGCCTATTTTTGTCCTTTCGTGGACCATTTTGCATCATTTTGACATGTTTTGACCCTCTAGAGCCTTTTTGGACCTGTCAAGCACCTTGTACTCTTTTTTCATGAGATCACCCAAAAAGTTGAAATTTTGTCCGATCTCTCGAGGGGGAAGTATATCAGCGTAATTTGTCCATTGGGGCAGCAGTGGGGCAATTTTGAAAATTGATTTTTTTAAAAATTTTGATCGAGAGAATTTATTCTTTGAAACAACACGAGTAATTTGCTTCAAAGAGGGGTAAAATGTAGACATGGAAAATATACCGATACACTTGATCTTGATTTACTAACATTGTTTCATCCTAAATCACCATCTCAGCTTATCATCAATCTTCATCCCTTAATTAAATAAATAATCATTTATCTGATTAAGTCATTCTCTCTTGTTAATTAAATCAATCAATATGATCTAATTAACCCAAGGTCTCTATTTAATTAAATAATTCATTTTATTTGATTAAATCTCTAAAGTCATCTTATTAAATTAAATAAATTAAACCTTGTTTAATTTAATCTAACATCATCCCCTTTAGTTAAATAAATCAAATCCTTTATTTAATTAAATCTAAATCGCATTCTTCTTGTCTTTTGATTTAAATCAACCCAAAAATCTAAATCAAACAGTCACATCATCTAATCCTTCATTAAATTAATTAAAACTTGATTAATTTAATCTTAATCCATGTCCCATCCTCTACCTTGAGCCAAGTGACATTTAATTCATTATTTTTCCCTTTTGCATGTCATTTCACTATTTTCAAATTCCACCTAATTTCATTTATTGTGCACATTCATCAAAATGTGCTCAAGCTTCTTCCATTCACATCTTAACAAGTGGCACTTTCCCATTGGATGTTGAATGATCCCACATTGCTCCATTTTTCTCATTCCTCCATCTTGTCTTTCTATAAATAAGAGGCTTCTCTCCTCATTTTGATCATCCACAATTTGAGCAAGTCTACTATACTCAATTTCATCCTCAAGCATCTCTATTTTCATCCATTTTATCAAGATCTTAGCTAGGTTATGCAGATTTTTCATCATGGAGCTCATTTGAATCTTCACCAAAGTGGATCACTCATCAACATTGCATCATAGGAGTTGGGAAAGGGTCAAATTCCACATTAAATTGGCACCAATTCCCCCATGAGATCAAGATTTTGCATTACATTGAATAAGATTTGATAGTTTTTGTTTATATTTGCTTGTGTTCTTCATCTCATTTCTTGTTCTTTGCAATAAATGGATTTCATGGGGAATCTTGATACTAACTTGTAATTTGATCTAATATAGTGTTTGTTTCTTATGTTTATGTAGGTCTAGGATTGGGGTTCTACAGTTACAAACTCCATATGTACTTACTGATGCTACTATTTTGATAGTCTACTACACTGCCCTAGACAATCTCACAACAACGTTTGTGAAAAGAATGAACCCACCACCTACCAAACTGGTGGATGTTTATTTCAAGGCAGTCAAAGCCAACATAGACTTGGGGCAATGCATTTCTAGTCCACTTCCTTCCTTGGGGTAGGTCGCTCATCCTATGCAGATTCAAGGGCTTAATCAAGCACTCCAACACCATATCCCTCTTATGAACTAGGTGCCGCAATTGCCGAGTAGTTCCTCAATTGACAACTGATGAATCAAGCACCTCTTGTACCTCATTATCAGCAGCCTCAAGTGCCCTTATACCTACAAGGGCCCAAATTTGCACTTGGAGCAGCAGAACCAACCAGTAGCACAACCTGTCTTCCTCCAAAATTAGACACCAAATCTAAGCAATGCTAAGAAAGAATGGTTAGATGAGCTAAAAAGATGATTAGAAAGATGTCCATAGAAATAACTCATCTCAGGAACCAAAATAATTAACTACAGGCTTCTCAGTGCAGCATTTAGGCTAACCTCAATCAAGACAATAAGGATAGTTGTGAGGCAAGCGGCATCACGGCAAATTCATCGATGGAAAATTCACTCAATTCACATGGGAAAATTCACCGCCATGACAAATTAACTGTGGGAAAATTCACCGTCATGATAAATTCACCACCAAGCTAAATTCACCGCCAACAATTCACCGAAGTGGAAAATTAACCGCAACAATGTTTTTTAATATATATTTTGTAAACTTTAAATTTTTTTGTTAAAAAATAATTTTCATCTGCGTTACCATTTATTGGCAATTTTATTTTTTAAATATTTTTTTATGTTTATAAATTGATTTATTTTTGTGTTAGATTTAATTTTTATTTTCATTTGCATTTTTTTTCACCAAAGTGGAAAATTATCATAGTAATTTTTATTTTGTAAACTTTGAATTTTTTTCTTAAAAAATAATTTTCACTTGCTTACAATTTATTGACAATTTTATTTTTTAAATATTTTTTATGTTTATTTTGATATGAATTTTTTTATGATAATATATTAAAAATTGATTTTTTTTTTAGATTTGCTTCACAGTAATTTTTATTTTCATTTGCATTTTTAATATATTAAAAATTGATTTATTTTTGTGTTAGATTTGCTTCATAGTAATTTTTATTTTCATTTGCATTTTTTTTTCACCAAAGTGGAAAATTATTATAGTAATTTTTATTTTCATTTGCATTTTTTTTCACCAAAGTGAAAAATTAACTTTGCATTTGATTTTTTATGATAAAATTTGAATTTTTTTCTTAAAAATAATTTTCACCTTGTTACAATTTATTGACAATTTTATTTTTTAAATATTTTTTATGTTTATTTGGATATGAATGTTTTTATGATAATATATTAAAAATTGATTTTATTTGTTGATAGTAATTTTATTTTCAATAGTCAATTGGTGAGGTTAATTTTCCGGTGAATTTTTCATCACGATGAATTCTCCACATGAATTTGTCATGACGGTGAATTTTCCCACGGTGAATTGGATGAATTTTGCATCGGAATGCTAGCTTATGAATTTTCCTAGAGCCGAGGCAAGCACTCTTATCAAGGAGAATTATGAGTGAGGGCAAGGCTTCAGTTAGAATTTTGAAAGGAGACCCTCACAAAGACAAAATATGACTTGCAATACAAGGAAAAACTATGGAGGTGTTCCCACTCCTCTTTATCAGCCTACTAATATGGAGAAAATGACTAGTAGAGTGTACCTCATTGAGGTTGCTTTATCCGGATGGCGCTGAATTCATAAAACAAACATACACTTTGGGCTGGATTGCCCTAAATTCCTCACCGTTATGGAGATATTTCAAGTGGAGGTCCAAAACGCCATTGATAGTGTGGGTTACAAAGATATAGTCCCATTCAAGCCATACGATTCTTCTATGCTTGTGGTCAATCAAGTGCCATTTCTGCGGAGTGATAGTAACACGCCAAAAACTGAGGCCACCTTCCCAAAGAACGAAGAAGTAAAAAAGGTAAGTAATGAGGAAGCCTTGTCTCAACTCTTTAATTCCATAGATAATGGTCCCATAGATGAGGAAGAGTTTTGTGAGGATGAGGTCCAAATGTTCCACCAAAGAATATCCCCATATTTCTTAAGAAATAGACAAGCAGGAGGACCTTTCACTACTTCCACTCCACCCAATAACATTAACACCCTGCCTGATCCTAATGGCAACAACAATTCCAAATTTTCCCATGTACCAACTCAATACTTTGACAAAAACAAACAACTAAGTCAAATGCAAAAACAACTAGCTAGCTCTTCCATAGGTAGAGCTTTCGAGTCTGAAATTGAGCAAATGGGCGAGTATATCATTGACAAATTCAAGAAGGTTAAAATTAGTCTATCCACCTTTAAGTTACTCAAGGTTCCTATAGTTAGGCACACCTTCTTTAGAGTTACTAATGGGTCTCCTTTATCTAAGACAACACAATAGATACCAACCAAAAGAGTCTCTTTTGAAGAACCACCACATGATTCCATAATTCAGGAAATTATAGGCAAGAAAAAGGATGCTCCTCCAAATTAGAAAAGTCAGAGGAAATCCAAGGAAAAGACAAATGAAAAAGATAAAGGTCAAGTGGCCCAGGCTGACACACCTGTAGGACTCTTCTAGGGAAGGCTTGGAATGTCTCCTTTCCTTACCACTATTAGAGTATTTGGGAAGAACCTACATAATTTTTTGATTGAATCAGGAGCATCGGTTAATGTCATGCCCTTGGCTATATCCAAGGCTCCTGGGATTGTCCCCACACCCTCAAGAAGAAAAGTAACTTAGTTGGAAAAAACTAAGGTGAACATCACTGGAGAGATCAATCATATCCCTATGCAGATTGCTGTAGATTCAAGGGTACAACAGGTTATTGACATCCAGGTTGTGGATATTCCCGACACATACGAAATAATTTTAGGATGATACTTCACCCAGGCATTGAAGGGTACACCACAATTGATTTCTCTCACATGTGGTTTCCATGGAAGGGGTTGCCAAATCATATTCGCATTGACCGAGAACCCCGCATGAAGTTCATGATTACGGAATACAACAATATCAATGAGGTGCTATTTGTTGAAACTGAGCTAGAAAATTATTCTCCCATGGCATATCAAGAAGAGATAGCTGATGAGGTCTTCTTGGTGCAACGTAGTCCTCCTACCAACCTAGCCTACACACCCTAGAGCACATAAATGCTAGTAGAATCAAACGATGATGAAGCATACGATGATGAGAATTTGGGACTGTTAAACTAGTTCCAGGATTTCATGGAAAAATGCATACAAGATCAACTCAGTCTAGGGGCTAGGATGAATTTCTAGGAACTCTTGCTCCCTAGTTGGTGTAGAGTACATAATGCTTCCCATTCAGAATTTGAATGTTGCTTGTGTCAAACAATAGTAGAACACGTCAAAGGACAAGTCACCTCTCAAGAGGAGTTGTCAACTGCACTGCCTATCTCCAACCATGCTGAGCCGGTACCTACTCCAGAGATTGTGGATGCAAGCATGCAACCAAGGAGGAATGCACATATTATTGGCCTTGGAGTTAAAGAACCTTCTAAATTCTGGACACTACGCTTCAATGGATCTAAATCCAATGAAGGAGCAGGAGCTGAATTCAAGCTCATCAGTCTTACGGGTAAGACCTACTTCACTGCTCATAGAATCTACTTTTATTGTACTAATAACATAGCCAAATATGAAGTGTTAGTTCATGGTCTCCTAATGGCTCTACGAAAGAAAGTTAAAATGTTGCAAGTCTTTGGTGATTTAGAATTAGTAGTGAAACAAGTCAGAAAATTATAGTACTTCCATGACCGAAGGCTAGCAAACTATAGGCATAGGGTATGGGATTAGTTAGAGAGTCTAGATGCCTTCAATATACAACTGATCCCATGTTCTCAGAACCATATTGCTGATGCCTTTTCTCAAGCAGCCAGTGCGCTACAACCCCTTTCTTTGTCTGCCCTTAAGAGGTTCACTATTGAAATTACTTCTACCCTATCCATGCTAGACAATGTCACTCATTTTCAGGTGTTCAATGATTACAAACACATATTGAAATTCATCACTAGTTTCGATGTGTTTGCTACTCAAATAATTGATGAAGTCAAGCTCGAATAGGATGAATTAGATATAGAAGGGGTCATCAATCTAAAAAAAATACCATTCCAAGAGGTATGGTCCAATTGAAGCATATATTTGACCTAGATCAGATTCGAGACCAGGATCAGCAGGAAAAGAAGGACTCCATCAAAAATTAGTGCAACACTCACAACCTCAAGACAACTGACAAGGTTAAAAATGTGTTTATTGGTAAAGTATGTATGTTAGAAGAAAGAAAATGAATCATTGATGCTTTGCGGAAGCATCATGATGTAGTGGCATGGAGCTATGAAGATTTGAAGACCTATGATACCTTCATTATTATACACACTATTCCTTTTAAACTGAATGTCCGACCTTTTCAACAGCGACAACATCCCATTAATGCCCTACTGGAGCCCATCATCTATAAAGAAGTGTAGAAGCTGCTATCATCTAGGATCATATTCCTTGTCAGGAATTCCATGTGGGTGGCCAATTTGGTCTCGGTAAGGAAGAAGAACAGAGAAATCAAATTATGTGTGGACTTCTACAACCTGAACAGAGCTTCAGAGGACAACTATCCCATGCCCTCATTAGATGAGGTATTGCAAATCATTAATGGATCACAGATGATGTCCTTCCTCGACGGGTACTCTAGATACAACCAAGTGATGGTGCAATATGAAGATGGACACAAGACTGCGTTCACCATGAAGTGGGGAACCTTTTCCTACAAAAGAATGTCATTTGGGCTCATCAATGTTGGCACCACTTTCCAGTGTGCAATGGATATAGCCTTCAAGGACCTGATAGGAAAATGCATCATCATTTATATGGATGATCTTACCATCTTCTCAAAGAAATGGGGTGATCATGTTTCTGATATGTGCAAAGTTTTCCAGAGATGTAGGGAGTTTGGGATATCCCTTAATCCGAAGAAGTGCATCTTCAGAGTCACAGAAGGCAAGCTGCTCAGGCATGTTATTTTAGAATGAGGGATTTCCATAGACCCCGAGCATATCCAGTCCCTCTTAAAGATTCAGCTGCCAGGCAACATGAAAGAGCTGAAATCTTTCTTCAGAAAGATAAATTTTGTCAAAAAATTTATTATAGGCTTTGCTGAAATCGTTAAGCCACTCAATGCCATGTTGAAGCAAGATGCTAAAATTGAGTGGACTTTGGAGGAAAAGTAGGCCTTCAAGGAAATTAAGAAATCCATTGTTGAATCACCTGTACTATTCAACCCAAATTATTTGAAGCCCTTCTATATTTACTCATTTGCTTCAGATCATTCATGTGCCAACATTTTGACTCAAAAATATGACAAAGGAAATGAGCACCCGATTGCCTTCATGAGTGCTTTGTTGAAGGATGTTGAACTGAGGTATCATAACGAAAAGTAGGCATATGCTCTGATTAGAGGAGTCAAGGAATTTAGGCACTACATCCTGTGGAACAAGGTGTTCACCATTGTCCCTAACCCGACAGTAAAGATACTGCTGATGCAAAATGAGTTGGGTGAAAGAAGAGCAAAGTGGGTCACACTGTTGCAGGAGTATGACATGGAAATCCATCCAATGAAGTTAGTAAGAGGATAGGCCCTCACCTGAATAATAGCTGAGATAGAGGCTGAAGCAAGGTCCAAACTTATGGTTCAACAACATCAGCTTGAAGACGTTTCTCCCAGAGAATTGTACGATGATATCGTCTACTACTTGTTGAACAACAAATGTCTAACCCCTTTATAGGGGGTTCAAAAACGTGCTTTCCATCTAAAAAGTAGCAACTACATGCTGCGAGGGTCCATACTCTACAAGAAGAATCATGAAGGCGTCTACCTTAGATGCCTTGGGAAAGAGGAAGTAGAGCAGGTTTTGATTGAACTTCATGATAAATTTGGCACTGGTCATGGATCTAGTCTTTCAACTGCACATAAGATCCTACGTACAGGTTACTATTGGATGACAGTCTTCAAAGATGCTCATAGCCATGTTCGTATGTGCCACATTTTCCAGACCACCGTAACCAGAGAAAGGAATGCTATTGTCCTACTGCAACTAGTCTTGGAGGTAAGACCATTCATGCAATGGGTTCTTGACTTCATTGGTTTGGTAAGCCCACCATCTTCTGTGGGTCACATGTAAATTCTAACCGCCACTGATTATTGTACTAGATTGGAAAAAGCTATTGCATGTAGGAAATGTACAACAGAGGTAGTGGTTAATTTTCTTGAAAGTTTTATTTTAAATCACTTCAGGTGCCCCTATGCTTTAGTATGTGATAATGGCCCTACCTTTGCCTCACTTAAATTTTCTAGCTGGGCCTTTGACTATGGAATTTCCCTCAAGTTCTCATCCAACTACTATCCTCAAGGCAACAACTTAGCTGAATCCACAAACAAGAACCTTAGCACTGTCATCAAGAAGCTGCTTGATAGGAATCTCAAGGACTGGCATACCCAACTTCATTTCACTCTTTGGGTAGACCACACACGTCACAAGGCCTCCTTGGGTGATTCCCATTTCACCTTGTTTATGACCTAGATCCTATATTTTTTGTCCACCTCAGGATCCCCACCCTTCAATTCATCAACACCTTTTATGAAGAAGGGGATCGAAGAGAAGCTCACTTAGCTGAGTTGCTACGCTTAGAAGTACGTGACCATGTCATCAAACTTTTTTCCAAACATCAGGGCATGATCAAAAGGTGGTTTGATCGACAAGCCAAAGTCAAGGCCTTCAAAATTGCTGATTTGGTCCTATGTTGGGACAAGGCCCATGAAAAGAAAGGGGGACAGGAAAAATTTGACA
The DNA here is from genome assembly GCA_007258455.2 of Sequoia sempervirens. NCBI lineage: Eukaryota > Viridiplantae > Streptophyta > Pinopsida > Cupressales > Cupressaceae > Sequoia > Sequoia sempervirens. The sequence continues at coordinate 99,406,460 of VDFB02049217.1, read as the reverse complement.
AGCTCTGGCTTGGCCCCTTTCAGATTGCTAAAATCCTTGAAGATAATGCTTTCCACCTCAAGACCTTAACTGGTGAAGATGTCTCATTGCTTGTCAATGGGCAGCACCTGAAGCATTATTTCCAAACTTGAGCTCTCTCAAGCTACTCTTTGTAAATAACTGTATATAGGTTAGTTTAGGTTTATTTTGGTTTTCCTTTGTCTCGCTGCTTCACGTTGCTTCACGTTGCTTTTGTTTTGCTCGTTTCTCGGCCGCTTTGTCTTGATGGGGGTGTCTCTTTGTTTATGATGCAGTGGTCATGCTCATTCAATGAACGATTCACTTTGTGTCCTACTCTTAATGTTCTTTGGATAGCTATTCACTCTCAACTATTGGTCTTAGATAGCTGCTGTCGAATGGTATCCTCATTTGAACTTTTACTTAGAACCCAACCCTTAGTTGAATCTTCCTTTTATGTTCATCTCATATTTTGCACGAAACATACACTAATTGTTTCCAAAGAGCTGTATCATGGTCGCTATGACGACTTGGCAAGTAAAAAATCTCAAGTCTACTCTAGTGACCATTGTGATTCCCAAACTTACAATAGGCTTTGATGCTTACACAGTTGAGGAAAAAGAAAAGTATTAAAAGAAATATCGAAAGAAAAGAAAAGAAAATGAAAAATGTTGAAATCAAGCAATCGTATGGGTGTGCGGATAACTCTACTAGGGCTATGGACACCCAACTGGCAGTAGAGAAATGTTCGTGGGGTCATAGTGACAACCCTGTCGGGGCTATGGACACCTGATTGGCAGTGGGGCAATGTCCAGGTTACTTTTGGGGTTAGATGATTCATGTAGCTTGCTTGGTTTGATTAGTTGCCACTTGTCACAGTTTCTAAGGGAAGGGAATGAATTCACTGAATGCACACACTTCTGAAATGTTTCATGGGTTGATTTAACTAAGGATCAAGTTCTCCTAGTTCACTTTTGGAAACCGGACCCTAGTCTATGAAACTAGAGATTTTGGGTTTTGAAGGAACACTTATCCTTAGAACACTCAGGAGCATTCCCCAGTAGAGTCACCATTTGTTGTGCCTATAACACACACGCCCCGTTCGGAATGGGGACCCTCTCTTTTCACTTCATTGGATCGCTTTTGTTACTACCTCATTTTGTGTGCTCCCTATTTTTGTGTCCCAAGTGGTCAGGGAGTCTTAGAAGAGTCACTTTGAGTTGACTTTATTTTACTACCCTCAAACTTTCAAGGCTTTAGGTCTTTGCGGGATTTCCTTGGATGTTAACCGTTAATCTTTAAACTGGCGTCTTCCATACCCTACGGGTCCACCCTTGCGGACTGCCCTGTGCAAGTTTCCCTTGCCTCTTCTCCATTTGAAATGACTTTCATTTGTTGTCCTTCCTCATCGTGGGACTCATACCCTCTGGTGTCGTTTTCATTATTGTTAGCTCAAATGACCAACTTTTGACTGTCATCCACTTAGCAGCCTCTGCCGCTCTTGCCGCCATTTTTGAAATGCTAGCTCACCTACCCTGAACACTGTCGTACCCACATTTATGAGGAGCATTAAATGATAAAAAATTCTATAAATAACTCATTTTGAACTATCATTTTCACTTGTCAGTAGTTCAGAAATGAGTCAGAGAGCCCCTGCCAACACTGTCATCACGCCCATTGAGTTCATTTGCCAATCCAAAGCCTTTGCTAGCTGATTGCTCATTCACCTTGATCAGGTCTCAAAGGTAGGTTTTTCACTATGAGCAATGTTTTAAGTTTTCTTCAATTTCTATATAAATTTGCTAAACTTAAAGGGAGAAAACTCAAAATCTAACTAAAGCAAACCCGAGCGAACAAAACCCATGAGTTGAAATCTTAATAAACTTCAAAAATCGCTCCATGGGCCGCTTGTGGGCCTTGAGGTCCCCACGGCCGTTCTTCAACCAGGGAATCCATGCCCTGCGGGTCTGCTACCTGGCCGCCATCATTGTCACCTTCCTAGAAAAATGACTAAAACTCAAAATGAAAAATGCCCCCACCAAGCTCGCCCTCACGGGAGGGCACCCCTTATCAGTCGTCCCAAACTCAGCTAAAATCATGAACCCTAATGGAGAGTGTTCAACCCCTATTAGGTCTGCCAACACGAGCTTCCACTTGTAGAATTCTCTTTGGGCTTTGTTGATCCAAATGACCATTTGGCCTCGCCTTCCCAGTGCGCAGATCCTGCCTTAGCCATTTCCCATCAAATTCAATGTCACTGAAATGTCTAGGTCTTGGTCTATGGAAAAGTTCTCTCTGTGCGCCGCTGTATGTGGGTTCTCATCCTGGCCTCGCCGTTTGAAACAACTTTTGCAACTCATCTCTCTACCTATTGAACTCCACCCTTCGACCTTCCATCCAAACCAAAAATAAGGTAATCTCTCCTTGCAGGCAATCCTTCGTGGGTCGTCGCTCCCCTTTCGCCATCAAGCCAATGATTACTCAAAACAACAGAATGATGTCGCCTTTCCGGTGACCAAGTCCTGGCCTCACCTCTGCCGACCATTTTACTTCATGCCCTAAGTGATTAAGTCTAAACTTCCTTGTGGGCCTTGCCCCATGGGCTTCTGTCTGCAGGCCGCCATAACCTATTTTCTGCTCCAAATGGCTTTTACATGCCGACCTTCCACACTGCGGGTTCCGAACTCGCCACATCTGTCTGAGCTCAAAAGCAAAAACAATTAAGTGACAAACCTTAGGCAGACCGCCTTTTGTGAGAGGCTAGTCACGGACTTTGGTCTCATTCCCACTATTCCAATGCATCCGCAGACCTCCGTTGATCCGCTATGTGGGGCCTCACCTTGCAATCTCCCTCCAACTGCTCGGTAACAAGTAAGAAAGCCCAGGCTCCATGTAGACCCAATAATGTGGGCCTCCTCTGTCAAACCTTTGTCTGGCCCTCGCCATTCCAAACGACTATGACCCAACATTTCTTCGCATCTCTCGACCTGCATTCTTCCAGGCATCTTGAATTTTGGCAGCAAAGTGCCATCGTCTCCTGAGGTTGTGGGTCCCGCATGATAGAGTGCCACTTAAAGGGAACTGCCTTGCAAAATCTGTTTCAAATGACGGAGCCTTGAACATCCAAGCTACCTCCTACTTCTGCCTCCCTGTATCCACATGACCAAAAGAGGAACTTAACGCTCCCAAAACTTCAAGGTGATTTCGACCCACATGCCAAAATGGATTGACCTCCTCGGTGGACCCCATTTCATGACCAAATCTCGATGTGGGTTGGAATGTGTGGGTCATCATCCCTTGATTGTCGCCTCTGTTGTAGCTTCCTTTAGAATGATTGCCGACCCAGGGAAGTCCGCACCCCTGGACCCGCATTGTTATAACTCCCTTATGTGAACATCTAATGATGATCTGAGAGAAATGATAGAATCCTTGATTGATAAATTATCAGACTTAACATCATTTTGTTGGATTTTGGCTAACTTTCCCCATGTTTTTATACTTGAATGTGCTTATTGTTCTCTCGCCCACAGGATATATGGAAGTAGGTGCAGGACCTTTAGAGGAAGCTGTGGAGAAAGAAAATGGAAAGAAGCCAACTAAAGAACCTAGGGCTAAAGAGGATAAATACCAAATGAATTACAAGTTCCAAGGGGAACCCCTCAACTCCAAGGTCATCACAGATTGGAGGGAGATCTTAGATACAAATCTGGGACATATAGATATTGATGAATTGAAGCAAAGGGTCCGAATCAACCCCACAACAAAAAATTCCAAGATAATTAGAAGCAGTGGGTTGGCCAAGGCTACTGGATTCCCACCTACCTTCATAGCCCCTAAGCTTGTAATGGCCTGCAAAGAGGCATATCAAGAGGATTCTCAAAGAATTATAGACAGGGATGGGAATAATTAGCTAATCTATCTGCCAAGTCAATAGGGAAGACCTTCCACATCCCTACCTTTAGTGAGATGGAGGAAACATCCAAAGAATATGGTAAGCAGATGTGGGACACTGATCCCCTCAAGTGCAAGAAGCTTATTAACCAATATTGGCTAAGGAGAAGAGGGGCAATGCAAATAAAGTGCCCCAAAAGCTCTTCCAAACCAATTTCTACGAGGATTACCATGATTTGGTACCCCTATTAAGTAGAGTTATGGGACTTCCAACTGCAACCTTCTTTTAGGAGTGGATGCTATACTTTGTAGAGGAAATAATTCGAGGGGAAACCAAATTTTATTGGGTAGGGATGAGTAGCCAGTTCCTGCACAAGAAATTTTTGGCAGTGAAGAAGACTTCACAATTATATATGACATAATACTTGGTCTATTTTCTTTCCAACCGTGCCCAATTTAGGGGACTATTCATAGCACCAAATCCAACTCCAGGCAGGGAATTGAATGTCTATGATAGGTATCCCCAACTTCAATTCTGGAACTTTAAGAAAGACTATTGCAGGGTCAATGATGCCTTCATAGGCCATATTATCAGAATGCTTGGAGGTGACTTTAAAAGAAGAGTCTCACATAGTGCTAATGCTTACATCCACTGGTTTGTCTTTCTATTCATACAGTTTACAAATTTTACCTACATTTGAGCCCAGGGTTTCTCAGAGAAACCATATAAGCTACCCTGGTACCCAAATGACTAGCTGATACTACTTGAACTCTCTCAATAGCTACATCGAGCACACACCCTCCTAAGTGACAAACACAGAGTGGGGATTCCCTATCCCCTCTTCTTCGGCCAAGGAATGTATGAACTCCACACATCCCAGTGTGTGGAATATTCTAATAAGGAACTTGTGGAATATAACCTAGAGCTCCACATTGCTCAGACGTAGATGGATCCATACAAAAAGCTCAGGAAGATGGTCAGGATTGAACACGCCCACGTACATTAGGTTGAAGAGTTTTGGGCCAACTAATGAGATGAAAAAGAAGTGCAAATGAGGCACTACATGTGCATGATGGTGTACTTCATCAAGAAGGTCAACTTGTTCCCTGTGCCAGATCAAATAGTGGAGGATGAAAATATAGTAATTGATCCTCGATATGGTGCAGTTGCCAATCTCCCACTGCCATTAATTGACTGGAACGAAGAAGAGGTCAATGACCTCGATATTCTAATGAAGCCCATGGATGCAAGGATGAAGGAATGGATCGACGAGAATATTTCCCAATTGAAGCTACAGGGGATTACCCTAACATATGGTGAGCTCGAGGACGAGACAGGAAGCGATACTGATAGTGCCTCTGCTGCTGTTGCCCCATCGGGAGAAACTTCAAAATATCCTCCCACTACATGATCAAGGAAGGGAAAAGAGACGGTTGAACGATAGCCTAAGCCCAGGGTGTACTCAAGAAAGGTCTCAGAAGGTGAACCTTCCAAGAAATCAAAGACATTTGGTAGTTTCATAGCGATGCCCACCATCCAGGAGGATATGCTCCATGAGGGAGAAGAACAAGAGGCCGAGCAACCAAAGTCCCCACCTCCTTCCTCCAATCTCATAGTCACCGCTATTGTCATTGCCACTACTATTGCCCCTCTAACTGCTTCTCAGGTGATGGTTGCCACTTCTCTACCTGCGGTGGATATCTCGTTCCACCTTGCTTCTACCCTACCTACTGCACAGGTAGTGGTGATAGATTTTTCCTCTTCCACCACCTCTCCGCTTTCTTCTTCATCCATATCTCCATTCACATCTCTTCCACTTACCACTACAACAACAACTACAATGCCTACCCTATCACTTCTGAAAGCCTTTGCTAGGCACATGCAAAACATGCCAATGGAGATCTCTGGGGTATTCATGAACCCTACTATGCAAGATGCCCTAGCACAAGTTTTTTCTTTCCTTCCTGTCCCTATGCCTCCAACCAAACCACCAGAAATGAAAGAAACAATGCAAATATCAAAATAATTGGAGAGGTGAGAAAGGGAAGCTACTAAGGAGATGGAAGAAGAAGTAGATGATTACCATGAGCACCCTGAGTACCAGCACCTAGTGATTGATAAGGTGGTGCATGAAGGAGAGGAGGAAGAATCACAGTCATCCGAGGAAGACACTGAGGATCCTAACAAAAAATATATTGTGGAAACTTTCAACCCAGAGCTTGAGGAGGAGTTGGCTCAGCAGCTCAAGAACGTCAGGGAAGAAGTAGAAAAATAGCCCTCCAATGAAGAGAAGAATACAAATGAGAAAATGGAGAAGAACACTAAGCCTCCAACTGAAGAAAAAGATGAAATCCCCAAGCATGATAAGGAGATGCCTCTTTCTGAAGAGCAAGAAGAAAAGGAAATAGAAGAAAAAGAAGAAGACAAGCTTGAAGAAGAGGATGAAGCCATGAACAAAAACGTAGAGACAAAGCATCATGAAGAACATGGGAACGACCAAGAGGAAGAAGAGAAAACCACTAAAGGGGAGGATAGCCCCAAGGAGCATGCAACCACCGAGTCCCCAAGAAAAGAAACAGTGTTCATCCAGAATTTTGATGAAGAAGAGGAAGAAAGAACAGAGCAAGAGGCTCTTAGAAACAAAGATATTGAAATCTAACACACCCAAGAAGAAGAAGGTGATCATGAATCACTGAAAGAGGAGTCTTAGATGCCTGAGTGGCTTGAGAAACAATTAGAAAAGAAGACTTTTCCTCCTAGGGATCCAAAGGCAAGGTTGGAGTCCATTTTGGCTTGAGCCCAAATATGTAAAAAGAAGGATAAAAAGCCAAAGGTTAGATCTCATCTGAAAATGGATGCATCAGGAACCAGAATTGTACAAATAGCCACTCCCGTGGTGGGAGAAGGGGCCAGTTATAATATTTCTACCATTGATTTGGGGATAACTACAAGAGAGCAGAAAATTGACCATCTCTAGTGATCCGTTGCCACAATTGTACATCAGATGCATAAGGATAAGACCTCTAAAGAGGAGTTAAAATTATAGGTGGCGGATCTAACCACTTACATTCAGCAATGGTTGTCACCCAAGGAACTTCCCACCATGTCATCTGCGCCACCACAATTGCTATCCACGGACCACATTGATAAGTTGGAGAGAAGAAAGAATTGGACAAAGGCCACAGATGATTGGTTCCTGCAGGTCCTCTACAATGGAAACATGGGCATAGGTCGCACTGTTAGAACAAAAAATAAGTTCTTGGAGGTACAAAAGATATTCAAGGGAATAAGGAAATTCTGCATCGACTTCCCAAAGTTATATAGAGTCACATAGCCTAGGCTTGAGGCTATCCTCAAGATACCTGAGAGATCCTGGGAAAAAGGAGCTTGCTTTGGTAGAAGGTGACCACTAGCTCGTGGAGACATGGAAGTTGGGATTGAACCATCAAAAAGAAGTGTTGGAATGAGTGCTCCATTAGGTGGAGCTTGATATTGATTGGGTCAAGGAAATTAGGGCGGCCTATGAAGAATATCTAAGGCTGGTGATAGATTTTGATATGCCCACCATCGAACTAGACCCAGAGAAAATAAAGCCATACTTCCATATGAAGATGGAGAATGGGACCACAGATGTGCTTACACTAGATTTTATGGGTTTTGTTGCATGAACCTTCACCCAATCTGAACAGGTGATCAAGAATGCACAAAAGTATGATAGGGACTGGGATGAGCTTATGAGAGAATCCAGGAAACTGAACTTCCAAGTGCTTCAATCTAACATATTGAAGTGGAATAAGCTCCAGGAATTGATTGGAAATTTGGTAGAATATGCCACTGCAATGAAGAATGAAGGGAATCCTATGATTAATGATGAGTTCCTCACCAAGTAGATGCAACAAAAGGAAATTAGCTAGAAGACAAAAGAGCTACAGTGCTGCCACATGAGGACAAAATAGACTAAATGACAAAATATAATTTTAAATTGTAAAATATTTGGGGGTAGGTGAAACCATAATTTGTAGTGAATCTTGGCCACACAATGAGATTAAATATTGGCCATTCATTTTTCTTTTTGGACACTATAAATAGGGGGTATCCTCTCATTTTCAAGAGAGAGTTGAGTTGTTGTAAAGACATGCTATTGTAATTTTAATATAAATTCATTGATTTGGTGGATTCTTGAGTTCCAACTTCATGTTGCATGATTCTTCTTCTCATAGTGAATTTAAATAGATTTACTTTGTTGTTTATGAGTTTGCATGTTGTTAGTAAGTTAGTTAATGTTGTGCATTGATATTGAAGAATTTTGTTGTGTGTTGGCAACGTTCCTTGTCCATAATTTTTGCTATTTATTGATGATGAATAGCTGTGTAAAGTTAGTCTAGGCATAAATTGAAATCTGCACTAAATTTCTATCTTTTATTCATGCTTATGGTGAATGAATGGTTGAAAATCTGCAGTCCTTAGAAGATTGCACTAGTTTCATGAGATTGTGAGGAAATATGGTTAAGTGGAACTCAGTTTTGGGAAGGTTGTCCAAAATAGGGTCCTCCATTATCATTGTTCATTGCTAGTTTCATGTCTAGGAACTTTCTCTCTTCCCTGCGCTTTTTCCTTTTTTTTAGTAGTAACTTTGAACAAGGTTCATTGCACATTGTAAAGCCAATTCTGAAATTGAAATAGGAGTTCTAGACTACTATTTGAACCTACGCCAATTGTGTGATCACTTTCCCATTTTAAGAACTTAATTGGAAAAACCAATTCTCCTCCAACTTACCTTACGTAAGTCCGCCCTATGATTACCAACAAGATCATATCAAAACAACTGAGACATTCCAAGCAAGTCATGACTTGACACTCGAGAGACCTTGGGGTGATTTTCAACAACTTGTTGGAGATTGCCTTTCAAGAGAGGTGATGCACCTATGCATTACCTATGTTGAGAAGGTGCAAGAACACCCATCAACAGTATTGACAAACACATTGGGTACCACTAATCTCCCTAAGTTGAATCCCCATAGTTTGCAAATAGGTTGAAACCTGTACTATTTCCTATAATGGTACATGAACAACTCATATCCTCGCCATGGTGTCCACATGTCTCCTAAACCTTTGTGCTTGTCCCATGACTTGTCCATGGAAGGATTCGACTGTGCACTCCTTTTGGGTCTCGGTTTTGACATGGGGTATTGGTCAATCAAGTCCTAGTTTAGAAGTCTTTTCTCTATTTTTTATTTCTTAGTTTTTGTGTTTCTGATCTTTCTTCCATTGTTAAAGTTTTTAACAAGCCTTTATTAAAGCAACTTCTTAGTCAGGTTTTGTACACTTACTTGAATTCACTTTCTTGGGCTCTAAGTTGTGTAAAAATGGCGTATTCCCAACCTTCTCTCCTCTGCTCTCGCTTCCAACAAATTCTTTCAAGTCTTAATGACCAAATATGATCGCATTATGATATAATTCACTTAGCTCTAGTTCATAAGTGCTCCACTTTCTCTCAATCTTGTCATCAGAGGAGAGAATTTAATTTGATGCCTTTAGCCTTTTATCGTTGCATCAGGGGAACCAAGTTTTGTCTTGGCCTAATAGCCTTTTGTTCCATCAATACGCTTTTACCACATGTTGAATCTCCCTATTATATAGTGTATCTCCCCATCGGTGGGATGTTGTGTTATCTACTGCTGATATGTTCTAGTGCTGCCAATATGCTTTATTTGGGCCATCAGGGAAATGATAGCATTTGTTCCACTAATACACTTTTGTTACTTCGATGTGTTCACCTTTGTTCACCCCATTGGTACATTGGGGAGAGTCCTTTGGAAGTTTACCTGATGGAGTGTTGTTACGCTGATATTTGTGTTATGAGCTGCTTTCATCAGTCTATCGGTGGAGCTATGAGGGGAGTTCCCCTTATGTAGTAATGTTAGGTCGATAGTGTTAAATTTCTTAGGAATTGGAGTGGTGACCATGGAGTATTGGAATTATTGATGGATGTCATCATATGGTAATATGGGTAACCAAATTTGCATGGACACAAATAGAGATACAAATACGAATACGATATCGGATACAAATACATCCATTTTTCAAGACCCCCAATATGGATATGACTGGATACGACATTCATAAAAAAAACACACATATATTTTCTAAGTTATTAGAGAAGACTTTCATTAGTTTAAAAGCAAATAAGAAAATATAAATTAAAATAATATTAAAAGCTAAATATTAATAATTTAGTAAAGAATAAATAGTTATATATATTAATAAATTTTACTTATATTTAAAGAATAAGTTTTATTTTTAAAAAATATCTAACATTTAAACAATATAATATAAATATTAAATACAAATATAAAATTATAAACAATTAACTTTTTTAAATTTGTAATAGACAACCAAAGATAAAGTTGGACAAGGATTGTTTGCAGGTGCAAAGGCAAGTTCTATATCAATTTTTGATGGTGAAAAGGTAAGTGAACATCTAACAGGTCAGTTGATGAAGTTGGAGTTTCCAAGTGCAAGGAACAATGTAAAGCTTTAGTACCTAGTTCAATGGAAAGGCTTACCAAGTAAAAGAGATGAAGTGTTCAAATGTGGACAAACTACAAATCAATTTCCAAGGGACTTGGAATCTTTTTTAGGCCGGGTGTATGGTGTAGGGGCACCATGTTGAGACTTGTAAATATGATCAATTTTGGTCTTTGATAGGATTTAGGTGTGTTTGAATATTTTTTCAATATAATAAGGTTATAATAGACCATCTAATATGTAGTGAGTTGTGCTTGGTCAGTTTAGAGTTCTTATAGTCATATCTTGGAATTTTGTCAAAATTGTCATATGTAAAACTTGCAAAATGCAACATTGGGGAAGATCAATGGTCACATAACTCAAAAGGTAGTTAATTTTGTTGGTTGGGTTAGTTGTTTTTAGGAGGGAAAGGTTTAAATATTCTTGGGGTCTCAATGTAATGTCTCTCTTGAATTTTTGGGGAAGAAAATCAATAAACTTAAAAAAAATTGTGTTTACTAGTCAAGTTTGCTATTTTAGATCTTTATACTTGCTTGTACAGTTTGTTCTGGATCCCTAATGCATTGAAATTGATGGAAATGTGAAGTGAATTTAATTTAGTTAGCTTAGTTTGAAGGATTTTCATAGCATTTTAAGAATATTATAGCCAAATCTTTGTAGGTGGGTCTGTATAGTCAATTTTGAGGGTTTGTAAGCTTTAAAAATAGATTAAACACCCATTTCCACTGTTGGTTTTATCTATAACTTGGTGGAATGGGTTGTCTAGGGTAGGATTAGGTGTCTATGAGGTTTCAAGAGCAGGGGAGGCCATTTAAGGGGTTTTGTGTGATGCCCTAGTTGTCATTTTCATGTGTTTTTGGCTTAATTTGGTAGTTAAAAGTTGGGAATTGTGGAAAACTCTTGGGGAAGTGAATTTTGAAGGTTGATTAAGCATGTGTAGGGAATTTGGGGCATTTTTGATGAGTTGGTAAGATGAAATAGGCTTTGGGAACCATAGTTTCAATGAATCCCCTTGAAACTAGTCAAAAATGAGGGTTTTGTGTTTTGGGGTACTGGTGGTTGTTTCTTTGGATTAAAATTGTTGATTCAGTGCTTTTGTAGCCTGGTTGAGATTTTCCAATATATTTTTGTGTCTAGAAGTGGGATTAGGTTGGTGTTGTCTTGTAAAAGTGGGCTAATTGAACCCCTGTTCAGAATATCAGTCTATTTTCAAAGGTGTTGTTCCAAAACAAGTATATAATCCTTTGGGATATGTTGAAGAAATCCTTAATGGGTATCTGAAATGCTATTTATTTTATGGATTAGAGGAATATTTTGAGAGATATGCACAAAATTATTTTTTTGGAGACCTACAAGACAAGTATGAAAGAATTAAAGAATATGGACAAGTTGGGGTTTTAAGGATTAAGAAGTTGTTTGAAAGAGTTTAAATAGTGATTGTTAGTTGATTGCCTCCTTGCTTTGCATCACTTGACAAAGGATTAGAAGAAATTGGAATAATTTATTTCAACTTTTCAATGCCTTGTCATGAGAAATTCCATTTTTCCTACCTTGCTAGATTTGAGGTGTGACAGAAATACTATTAATTGTCTTACTCTTATTGTTATTTTTTCTTTGCTGAGCTCTTTATAATTGTCTTACTCTGTATGTTTTTATAGCTGCTTCTTACTATCAAGGGGGTGTATATATGTGTCCCAATGATAGTGACCTATAACATGCTACCCTTTGCCTTGTATAACTTAGGATATTCATGAAATATGACTGTTTACTATGACTTTTATGCTTGGAAAGGATCAGTTGACTATTTTTTAAATGAATTACTCCTAATTTGGATATATTTTTTTGCTTGATGTTTAAACTACATGCAAAACAATTTTATCAAAGCAACATGAAAACAAAAATGCCTTGATGTCAATCATAATTGTGTTGAAGTTGAGGTAATATAATAGTTGTTGTGGAGAAAAATTGATAGATTTTGCATTCTTTACTTGACTTATATGAACTTTGCATGATGATTAATCCACATGCAGGGAAATTATATGAAAACAAAATGAAAAGGAAATGACCCTGTCAATAGAGCTCTCGGTAAAGCTACACAACTTCAGGACAATGTTGACAATGATTATGCTGAATTTGAGGAGTTTGTGCATGATATTTATAGTACTAGTGGTGCTAAACTTGAGGTGAGTGCTATGAAATGTGAATTTTCCTTGATTCTGAAACCCTTCATGTATTAATGACTGTTATGATCCCAAACAATGAACAAGCTTATAGAATAGTGAATAGACAACTAAAACATTGAATGTAACCCATAGAACAATCATTGTACCTACTTTGTCACTTTTCAGTGGGGATTGTTGGCACTTCAATACTTTATGATGCTTGACTTTGTTTTAGGGCATTATAATTGACCTTGTCAACATCTTGAACTTAGGGTGTTGCTTCTTTCATTGGATGATACCTGTTGTTCTTTCCTTCATGGATCTGATGTTAACTCTTCATTATGGTTGTTATTAAAAAAAGTTTCTTTTGATATTCTTGCCACTTTCTCTTAATGTCTTCTTGTTGTTTAGTAATGATATTTGCTGCTTAATCCATTAAACTCATTGTTATAGCCATAAAACTCACTACCCTTGCATTAAACTCACTGCTACAACCATGAAACTCACTGCTACTACTACTTGTTCATTGGACATCATTCGTTACTTATTTTTGCATACTCTTACACTATTTTTTAATAGTGAAAGGATCTTTCTTTATTATTTATATGACCTCTACATCTAACCTTATTTGGTACTCCTTTACTACTACTATGAAAGCCACAGAGAAAGACTACATTGTTTCCTCAATGACTACTCTTAATGGCTCTCACATGTTTCCTTGATACATTTTCTTCTTTGTTCTTCTTTTATATGTCATCATTGATAGGGTTATGTTGACGGCATGGGGTTATGTTTCAGAGATTTAATGCCACTATTTTTGTACATCCAAATGTATTTCACCTTCACCTTGCAACAACAGTAGTAGTGCTCTCATATTGCATTCTTTGTTTTTGTGCATTAGCTACCTTTTTTATGTGTAACAGTGCTGTCATAACCTTATGTGTTTGGTATGCATGCATGGTAATGTAGTGTTCATATTTGTGGCCTTTGTATCTGATTAACATGAAGCTAATAGTAACATTGTAAGCACTACTATGAGTGTTGGTTTTTTAGTAAATTAGATTGATCATTGCAATTATTTTTGAAATTTTCCTTTTGTAATTATTTTAATGCACACATGCAACTACTATTTAAGTAAGTAATGGTTGTTTTATTATGCAAACAAGGGTAATAATTACCTAGATGTAATATAATGTGTTATTTTTTTCCTTTTTGCAGAAATGTATTGATAAACTCAAAGGGGATAAAGTTAGGGTGTTGGATCCGTTTTATGGTGATGTTGTAGGCATTGGGAAAATTCACTCCTTATCTATTGTACATGAAGTCAACTTGAAAGGAATAGTAGATGAAAATGTAAAGATTTTATAGGTCACAAGTAACATACCCCTTGTTTATGAAGAAAAAATAGATGGAGTTGTTCGTCTGGAAGAGAAAGAGGGAACCTTCACACGGTGGCTACTAACATATTTGCAAAAAATGACATATTTGAACATGTTTATCATGTACTAGTTGTTAGACATCTTGGCTCACTACTTTATGTAGTATTTTGAATGTGTTGTTCAGGGATCTTAATTACCATGGTGTATTTGAAAGAGTTGGAAACTCTTAGACAACTTTGACATCTTATATATATATATTTGCATTAAATTTTTTTATTGCAGATTACCTTTATTTATCATGATGTTGAATCAATCTTTTAATTCTAGCATGTTGTAACTTGTTCATATATGTAATATTTTTATTTGCTTTTATGCTTTAGTTCAAGCTTAATATTATGTTAGTTTTGCATTATAAAATTTATGGTATTTAATAAATTATTCATTTCATGACTATATTTACTACCAATTAATGGAAACCAATAAATAAAAATAACTAAATTAATGACTAAATATATGACTAAATAAATGACTACCACGACTAAATAAAGGACCAATTAACAACAATCAATGACTAAATATATAACTAAATAAATCACTACCATGACTAAATAAATGACCAGTTAACAACAATCAATGACTAAATCAATGACCAAATCAATGACTAAATTAATAACAAAATCAATGACTAAAATAGTTTAGTCATAAATTTGGTCGCGCTATAAATGACCAACAATAAACTACTAATGGTCACGTGACCAAAATTAGTCATTTATATGCAATTTTTAGTAGTTTATTTAGTCATATATTGTTTTTTTTGTACTAGGATCATAGCATAGAGCTAAAAAGTTTTGGCGTCTCCTCACCACTTCCTTTCTGTGTATAGCCATGAATCATTGCAGTCCATGAGACAATGTTTCATGTAGTCATGCTCTAAAACATTTCGAATGCATCTTCCATGCTCTCATATTTTATATTTGTAGGGTTTTATATTGTCTCTTTATGCTTGCTCTGTGTATGGATATTGCTTTGTTTGGTAACAATCTTATTATGTCATATCTTGTTTATAGTTTGTCTGTACCATCAAACTATTTTTTGGACAACTTTCTCTAACCTTGACTTTTGTGAGGTTGTTTCTCTTCCTTTCAATCTTCTGTATATTATATATTTATTTTCATTCTAGGGAATTCCCTTAATTATCAGATATTGTAAGATGCATTTCTATTGTCGGATTTCTCCAAAGTCCTTATTGAAATATTTTTGAGGACTTGTTGGTTTTCTTAATTTCTTAGAAGTCCTTGACATTACTATACTCTGCATTAATAAATTTCTTCCTTCTAGTCTTATATATTTCACATTTGGCATGAATATTTGGAAATTGGAAAAAAATCATTCAAAAGAACAAAAATGACAATCGAAGTTATGTTTATTACACCTAGCTAGCACTCAAGGAAATGGGTGTACAAAGTAATATATATTTTGGAAATGAAACATATCTTGTGATTTTTATTAACTATATATCCCCAAAAATATCAATATCTTAAATCACAGGGAAGGCCACTTGCCCTAGTTACCATTATAGGATTTCAAGAAACTCTTGAATCCTATGCTATAACAACAATACGGCCAAGAAAATGGAAAGAGTTCTAGCCATATAAAATGTGGAAAACAAAAAATAAAAACTGACACACTGCTTCCTAAATTTATAAACATGGGGGCAGGGATAATTTAATCTCCTCATTGAATCAAAGCAAAATCAACTAAATTTAATTGGACAGTTGGGGGGGTGGCCCTCCAAGCTGGTGGAGGGATTTTGATCGATCGAGGTGAGTGGCACCCATGTAGGGGAGAATAGTGCTGAGGTGGAAGCTGAAGGCTTCGTAGAGTGAAAGGTTGGAGATGTTATTCAAGGCGAGTACAAGTATTCAAGGCTAACATATTAAGCACTTTTTTTCATGAAGGTATCACATATGAAGTAGGGATTGCTGGAAGAAATCTTTGTCACAAGTACAACTTTCCTTGCTTAGAAATAATTTCTTGTTCGTGTGTTGATAGCACTACTTGGCAAGCATAGGCTTTATTAATGAGTGGAGGTGACAATATGTACACCATAATAATGCATTCTTGGTGTTGTTGATTTTTTAATGGTGGTGAGTTGGTTGGAAAACTTTTCTTGGTTTATGGAGTTGTCTGTGGGTGCCAATGGTTGGGCACTTGAAGTTTATCATAGAAGTTTCGGTGGAGGGTTTGACATGGTTTGGTGTAGACACCCCAATTTCTCTATATGCGATGTTGAGGCAGGCAACGTTTCGTGAGATAACAGATCATAGGTTGAAGCGAATTTTTCTCAACAACGATCCTCTCACAGTTGCAGCGGTCAAAATGATTCTAGGCATTGGTCACCTCGAGCGTAAGGAGTATGGGAGAGACAATGTGCATGTATCCTCACGGTTTTTTTCCTCTCTACTTGATAGCCAACTTCCTAAGTTGGAGGTGAAGGAGTTGTTGGTGAGGTTGTTTAGGAAGGATTTGGTAGGTGGTGTGGAGGAGGTATTGAAGGTGGAAATTTTAGGCACTAGGATCCCACATCCAGATGATTTGGAGCTCTTGTGAAAGACCGACGAGGCCATTAAGTTTTATCGCTTCCTCTTGGACCTGAGTGAGATGACTCTCATGTGCCACCGTTTGATTGTTGTTGTTGCAGTGGAGTATCTAAACAAAATGCTTGGGTTAATGGTGGCTGGAGGCTTCAAATGGTTCATGGACTTTGAGTCCTTTGCAAAGGTTAATGGGTTTCTATAAATCGCTTGGTTTCTAGAATTTGCCAGTAGTTGCTAAGGTCTAGATGTGGCTAGTATGAGTTTGGGGTTTTTTAGGTTT